>JAUDYJ010000003.1:153077590-153640090 GCA_030761175.1 Masticophis lateralis | reverse complement strand
CCCTACCCCCGTGTTGGCGAACCTATGGCACAAGTGCCCAAAGTGGCACACGAAGCCATGTTGCCTGGCACGCACAGCCTTGCCTGTTTGTTTTCTGAGTTTCTGGTGCGCATACACGTGTGACAATCAGCTATCCTTTCCACGTGCGGCAGTACCAAAAACCGGCCTGCACATGCATGCCAGCCATCTGATCATTGGGCGCTCATGTGCACTAGGATCCAGAAGTTTGGCTTTTCCAGAGCGTGGCTGCAATGAGCATGCACACACGTGTGCAATGTTCCGCAGGACCTTTTCGGCACTCAGTGCCAAAAAGGTTTGTCATCACTGCCCTACCCTATACTTTTGATGAAGGCTTATTGAGATATTTATTGATAAAAGGAGAAACATTAGGTTGATTGTTGTCTTTTCTAATTCTGTACTTCATTTATATGCTGCAATTAAAAGCTACAAGGCAACAGTTTCTAATCTAATGTCTTCCAGTAATTCGCAACTAAAGCTAATAGAGTCCTCAGCCACTACAGCCAATTTGCCCCAAACTTTTTGTAGGGTACTGGTATGAAAAAGACCAGTCATTAGAAACTATGCTTTTTAATCTTGCTAAATTTTTCATTTCAGATATTTATCTAGCATACCCAGCTTACTTTCATGTGAAATTTCCTACCATGCAGAAATTGTGCTTTCAGAAAAAAAAAGGTTCAACATATGTTTAATGTTTGGGTAATCCAGGAAAACTGACTGATTCTGTCATCAATATTCAAAATGGCTATATGTTCTTTGCGGCTATGAAATAAGCAAATATTTTGGAATGAAAAGGGAGGAGGAAGCTCTATTGGGTGGAAAACAATTGCTGTTAATCATTAAAAATGTTGGATGAAACGATACCAGTTGTAGACTCAGAGAATAGAGAGCTCAAGTGTGCAATTTAGACCAATGTTTTCCCCCAAGTCTATTATTATATTTTATTCGTCCATTGCAGTTTCATGTGGATGGCTATGTTAATAGCATCATTTCAAGAGTGGAAGCAGAGCCTGAAAATCAACACAATTTTCTGCCCTGACAAAAAGGAAATTTATGTTAGAACCCAGTAGGATCTCTGTAATCATGAAACCGGTGTTTTAGTCTTCCATTTGAATTGTCTGGTGGTAAACAGATATTGAGCAAAAGTGTGAGATAATTTGGGAAGCATGATTATTTGAGGTGGACTAAGGTTGCAAACTGCAGGTCAACCAAATGGAAGTCATTGGACTAGTATTCACATAGAATCTAATACTTCTGAAACAAACACCTTCAATCATATAAATGGCAGAGCCTCTCTTCAAGTAAATACATATAAATATATAAAAATATGTGTTATGAGTATTTTCTGTGGGATAACAACTTTGTTCAGAGTAAACTCAATGTTTTTGTGATTATAATATCTGGATTTAATTTGAAAGACTGCTCACATCTCTGCTTTCATGATTTTGTCACAAGAAAAGTGTGGCTTTATGTTTTTTACCATGTGACACAAGAAGATTAAGTCCTAAACTTTGCAAACATTTTCCTCTACTTAAGTTATTCTTTTTGTTCATTTTAAAAACTTATCTGGCTCCTAGAGAGTCAGAAAGTTGAGACTACCTGTTCCAATGCTATCGTAAGCCATATTTCATAAGGGCCTCGATCAAGTTGCCACCAAAATTGTACTTCTATCATTATGAGGGGACTTCTGGAGAAGAAGTCATGAACTGAAGACACCTCTGCAGATAGTGGAGCTGATGACCACAGTAGAATAAAGAACTGGTGAGCAGGCTGGCTCTGTTCCTCTCCAGACAAAGAGAGGACTTAAGATCATCCACAAGTGCTCCACAAGTGCTCCTTGTGAAGAGACCATAAGATAGTAGTCTCTAGTTGGTTTAGAGCTCTGTGAATAACCTCTTGTTCAAAACATGTTTGGTGCCTTCAAAGGGACCCTAGGTTCACAAACTCCCTTTTCTAATCACTTCAAAAAATTGCTTGTTAACTGCTTTTCCACTCTTAAAACCTTTGGGCTTAGGAGTTTATTTCAATCCTTAGCAAAATAACTTTTAACTAGACATTTAAGAATCAATTTGTGACTCAGTTGTGCTACAAGCTACCATCTGATTTTGTAGCTTGTAGCACAGTTTCCAAGCAAATCAACACGGAATGGCAATTCAACATGTCCAATGTTTTGTGTAATTGCATGGATTCCATTCAGGTTGCATAAAGCTGCATATCATCCATGTGCAAAAAGAACAAACATGTCCACTTAAAGGCTACAACTGTTTTCTAATGGGGAATATCTACTGTGAATTTATCTTCTTGATAGTCAGATGACTATGAATGAATCTTTTAAGCATTACCAAATACCTTATCCCATGACACAGATGATGGAAAAAGTAAGACAGTGAAAAGACATATTGGATACAAGTCCAGACGTTAGCAAATGTTGGGTGGAGTTAAAGAGCATACAAATGTAATAGGAAGCATTCTACTTTGCACCTATGAAGTTTGCGAATCACCTGCAAGATATCATACCAGCACTGAAAACACTTAAACACTGGAAGGTCTGTTTCCATACTAAACAAGGTAAACAAGGTACTAAACAGATACTGGATTATTAAAATAAATAAATTATGAATTGTCCAGGTGACATACATAAGGAGGCCTACAGAACACGATGTGCTAGCAGTCTGTCTTGTCATCGTTCTCTGGCATCCTCCACCTTATAAATACTACACTTCCCCTGTTTTCTGTTTGCATTTCACTTTATGCCTCTTATAATGCCCAATACAAAAAAATAATAATACTGCGGAGCCGTCTTGTGCAGCTCGAAGTAACCAATCTGAAACAAAGAACATGAACACTTGCTCCAGACTAGAAGTTTTGCAAAGTCACAATAATTCAAAAATAATGAAACAGGAGCTTTTTAATGGTTTGGCAGGAGTCTAGTGGATTAAAACTCTTTCCTGATGATTTGTTATCATGACGCTGAATCTTGGCATGAAAACAAGAAGACACAAGCAGAGAGTGCCAGGAAATTGGCGGTGTGTGTGTTTCTGTGTGTGTGACTGGACCTGTGGCTGAAAGCATTTCTCAGAATGAAAGGAGATGCCAGGGGAATGGAGAATGCAGAGGGAAGAACCAAATAGGATCAATTTCTCTCCCAGTGATGACAGACCTTTCATATTAGGAAATTCCCTGTGTGGGAAAACCTAGATATGTGTGGGCCATATATTGTTTAATGGAAAATATGCTAAGTAGAGAAAAAGCTGCATTTAAACTAGCTTAGCTAAAATAAATCTACAGTATCGGCATAATTTTGTTGAGATTTACTTGTTCCCTAGGGTTTCACCATTAATTTTATTCTGAAAATAAAAGATTACACTACATAACAGAGGCAAATCACTTACTGTTTGGAAAGTAATCCAGCAATGTTTACACAGGATGTTTATCCCACTGCAGTCAGGCCTGAACATGTATTCATGCAAGTTGTGCTAATTAGTATACATTCAATGAATTACATTTTTAATCCTTGGTATAACTAATGGGACATTGAAATAGCAATCCAGCTCCTGGCTATCTGGGAGCAAGTTCCACTGAATTCAGTGGGTTTTCCTTAGAAGACGATATATATACGTAAGATTGAAGTGTGAAATATTTCTTCTTAGATCTATTTTCAACAACATTGATCTCACTTAACTCTTTAACAATAGTAGTGACATATTTTATCATTGGTTACAATCTTGATGGGGATCTACCAAAAAACTCAAAAGAACCTGATCAGAAGAATATATAACCTGAGTTTTTATCTCTTAGAACATAGAATAATAGAGTTGGAAGGGACCTTGGAGGTCTTCTAGTCCAATTCCCTACTCAGACAGGAATGGTTGTCCAGTCTCTTTTTGAAAGCCTGTGATGATCGAACACCACAACTTCTGAAGGCAAGTTATTCCATTAGTTAATTGCTCTCACCGTTAGGAAATTTCTCCTTAGTTCTAGATTGCTTCTCTCCTTGATTAGTTCCCAACCATTGTTTCTTCTCTTGCCTATTAGTGTTTTGGAAAATAGTTTGACCCTCTTGTCTTTGTAGGAGTCCCTCAAATATCAGAACACTGCTATCATGTCTCCTCGAGTCCTTCTTTTCATTAGACTAGACATACCCAATTCATGTAATTGTTCTTCATACGTTTTAGCCTCCAGCCTCTAATCATTTCTGCTGCTCTTCTCTGCATTCTTTCCAGAGTCTTAACATTTTTTTTTTGAATTGTGGTGACCACAACTAGATGCAGTATTCCAAGTGTGGTCTTACTAAGGCTTCAACATGCACATGTACATGCACACACAGAGAGAGAGAGAGAGAGAGAGAAAGAGACAGACAGACAGACAGACAAACAGACATAGAAAGACAATCCTCCTGCAAAGCATAGGAGTAACTCTTCTAATGTTCTCAAACAAAATCACCAGATTTAATATTGAAGAAGGGAGAAATTCCTTCTTTGAACAAGCAAGTTTAAATCACATTTACTCTATTTGGTTTATTTAATTACAATTACGTTAAAACATAAACAGTGCCCCACAATTTAGGGGAATGTGATCTTTGGAACACCATGCAATTTGTGCTCCTTAAGCTGACAAAAACGATGCCCTTCTGCTGTCTGTACTCTGCTTCATTTCATTTATTGTTCTCTAGTCTCTTAATCAAGGGCCTCTGTGGAGAGGTTCAATAAAGTCAGGTTGGTGCTTGCAACCACAGACTGAAGTTCTGCTTCTTTTTAATATGTGGTTGTGGCTGCCACCTTGACTTTTATATATATATTTCCCCAGATGCCTATGCCCTTAGTGCTAGCCCCATATTTGCTTCAGCCACTATTCTTTAATCCCTGCTTATCTCTTTCTTCCTGACTCTCTTATTCTCAATGAAAACAGAGCCATTTGCATGATACTTCAGTTTATTACCTGCCCAGGAATAAATACAATTCCAGCAGGTTGGGAGAAAGTTGCATCGCAGCTCTGCCGGTTTAACAATAAACAGCAATCTCTATTTCTGGAACAGCCACAAAATTAACCATATGTGTTTGTTTACTTACATTGTGTGTATGTATAATCAGATGCAGTAATATCTAGCACAGACACATACATATGAAAAAAAAATGGAATAGCAACATGTGCTTCAATATGCTATCATTCGCTGAAAGGAAAAGCTGTCACTGAGAAATGGAGTATCGAGAATTTTATTCAACAAGAGCCTTCTATAAAATCCAAATACCCTCCTTAGTAAATGCTGTTACTTATTTTATATTTTCAGATCGACTTCTTTTTGTGTTAAGAGGTTTTTCTTAGGTCATATACTCAATAAATCTTTTGGACTTTGATGCCATATATTCAATAAATGTCTGTCTTCTACTCTTCCTCTTTCCTTAATCCTAGATTAGCAGCAACTGCATCTAGAGGTTGTATGTGTGAATGAGTGATATCTATAGCTGTTTAAATAACATTTGCAAATGCCATTTCTCTTCAGCTTTAAATTTCATGTAGCGATGCTCCCTCAACGTATGCTAAATAACATTCTTTGTTATTGTACAGTAAGTCCTCAACAGTCTAGAGAAAAGAAGGGCTAGGGGTGACATGATAGCAATATTCCAGTATTTGAGAGGCTGTCACAAAGGAGAGGAGGTCAATTTATTTTCCAAAGCACCAGAAGGCAATACAAAAAACAATGGATGGAAACTACTCAAGGAATGAAGCAACCAGGAATTAAGGAGAAACTTCCTAACAGTGAGGACAATTAACCAGTGGAACAGTTTGCCTTCAGAAGTTGGAGGTGCTTCATCATTGGAAGTTTTTAAGAAAAGGCTGGACAACCACTTATCTGAAATGGTATAGAATCTCCTGCTTAAGAAGGGGGTTGAACCAAAAGACCTCCAAAGTCTCTTCCAGCTCTATTCTGATTGTCAAATGACCACGATTGAGCCCAAAATTTACATTGCTAAGTGAAACATTTCTTAAGTGAGTTTTGCTCCATTTTACAACTTTTCTTGCCATTGTTGTTAAGTGAATCATTGCAATTGTTAAGTTAGTAATACGGTTGTTAAGTGAATCTGGCTTCCCATTGACTTTTGTTGCTAGAAAGTTGCAAAAGTTGAGCACATGACCTCAGGACCATCATAAATATGAACCAGTTGCCAAGCACCTGAATTCTGATCATGTGACAATGGAGATGCTGCAGCGGTCATAAGTGTGAAATATGGTCTTAAGTCACTTTTTTCAGTGTTGTTGTAACTTTGAACAGTCACTAAATGAACTATTGTAAATCAAGGACTACCTGTATTACTAAGGCTATTTCTCTTGCAGTGACGCTACGCCCACTACAGCTAGAATATTATTAAATCAACTAAGTCGAATTCAGATCATGTATTAATTGCTGTCCGTATGTATCTATTCTCAGGCTGACTGAGTTAGTTTCCAATAGTTGCTGAAATAGGATGGAGACAGAGTTGATTCTTTGACTTGATAATTATTGAAGGTAGTGCCCTAAAAATGGTGAGGATTAGTATTAGTCATCGGATATAATGTATAATAAATATTGTTGCAGAATCTTCCATATTACTGAATTATTGGAAAGATTTCATCTGATGTATGTGACATGTAGCTGGCCATAGTTCAGAAGTTTGTTAGCTATAGCTTTGGGATCACAGGCAACTCTCAACAATTGAATGTACATTTTGTGTGAGGAAGAGGGAAAGCCTGAAATACATGGAGAATTATCATCTATACATCTAATTAATTTAAATAAATTAGTACGACATTCTTTTTTAAATTGTGGTTCCACTAGTTTCTTTATTCTGACATGTCTTCTTTGTGGAGTCAGTCTCAGCAAGTTTTAGTCAAGGGAAATATAGCTCTCCTCCTGAAAAGCTTGGGCATCCCAAGAGGACTACTGCTCTCTCCCGCTGCCTTGTTTTTAACATCAATGGGAGGCTTGCTTGTCCTCTTGGGTATTTGTAAGATAATAATTGTCCCAACACTAGGCTGCCTTTGGTTTGTCTTTTAACTAAGTTTGATTGTCAACTGTTGCACTGCCTAGTTTTATATTGTTTTGGCCTGGAAAAGGGACAACATCGGGGTGAAATCCAGCAGGTTCTGACAGGTTCTGGAGAACCGGTAGTGGAAAGTTTGAGCAGTTCGGAGAACCAGTAGTGGAAATTATGAGTAGTTCAGAGAACCGGCAAATACCACCTCTGGCTGGCCCCAGAGTGGGGTGGGAACAGAGATTTTGCAGTATCCTTCCCCTGCCCCGCCCACCAAGCCACACCACACCCACCAAGCCACAACAACAGAACCAGTAGTAAAAAAAAATGGATTTCATCTAGCTTATCTTGAATAATCTTGAACTAGGTTAGTACCAAATGGGAGGCTATAAGCAAATCTCACAGATGTAGGATGATTTTTTTAAAAAAATATGGAAAAGGTTGCAAATTATTGCCAAGAAAATAAATGGATGGGTTCATGAAATCACAAAAAGGCAAGCTTGACTCAAAGGAGCCTGGGTTTCCTTTTGGGAAAAAGGTGGGATGAAAATGGTAATGGAAAGACTCAGGAAAGACAAAAGAGCAACTTTTGCAAAAGCAGGCTTCTGTAGAACATGTTCAATGAAAAATCCAGAATACTTGTCACAAATTCTGAGAGCAACCTTAAATCAACATTTGTCAATTGGTGCATAAAAGGGAAGATATTTTATATTTCCACTGTCAACTCACCGGATTGTTGTGCATCTGAATAATTAGTTGCTTTACACCATTAAGTGTAGGATGAGCCCAAGGAGAGGGATCTACCCAGTGCCGATTTAAATCATAGCCCATCAAGGAACACCTATGAAAACAAAGACCAGACAATCAGGTCCCAATATATTGTACATGATATAGTGGAAAGCTGACTGTGCCACACCCCATGCTCAGTACTCTTGGTCAATTCAGCCATAATGACTGGAATCATTAATTATGGTTTACAAATCACACATTGCAAAAATCCATTAACATTGTTTGTTTAATCTTGATTTAGCATCATGTGTAGATCTCTCTGATTGTCATCCTATCATATATTATCATATCATATTATAAAATATAAATGAAAAAAAGTGGAGTGAATCTCATAAACTGATGCAGAAATAAGAGATAATAAACCAACATATTGCCCAGCTAGAAGCAGAAAATGGTGAATACAGAGAGCAATATTAAAAGAAAAATTAAACAGTTTGTAATCCACAGAACAATTAAGATAGGCTTCCTGAATGGGAGATACTGTAGTTTGTAAAACAACTTATACCTCATTAAATTGCTTAACCTTAAGCTGCAGTACGAAAGCTACTTACCAAACAGGAAGCCACAATGAAATAATATATATTTGATTGCTGGTCTATGACCGTAATAAAGTTTGATGATGATGATGATGATGATGATGATGATGATGATGAATACATGTAGAAAACGTTACTGTTTAAAGATCAGTGGTCAACCAGCGGTGAAATCTAGCCAGATCTATCCGACTCACGCGAATCGGTAGGGCCGGCGGCGGGAGGCTCTGCCCACCCACTGGGACGTTATTACATCCCATTTTTGATCCCCTATGCATGTGCAGAAGTGGCGCACGTGCTCACATTTCCGAACCGGTAGCGAAGTTAAGTACATTTCACCATTGTAGCCAATCTATAACACTGGGGTAGTAATCCATAATTCTGAGTAGAAACTGAAAGCGAACACCCAGCTATATCAACATGAAAGCTTTGTCCCTCCAGCATTGCACTAGTGTTTATTCCCAAGTCAGAAACATACACACAAGGCCACTCCAAAGTAAAAATAAATTGCAAAAATTCAGTTGACCACTTGATGGCAATAGGTATAGAATCTTTGTCTCTTTACTGCTATTTAGTGGTCATACAAATTTTTGCAGCTCAAATACGGCATTGGCAAAGAGTATTATGGACTCTTATTAGAAAGACGGGCTTCTACTCATCTAAAACTGATTGGTGACTAGAATTTTAGGAGGGAATCTATTAATGCTCAAGACTAAGAGAAGATATGATCAGCCCATGTAAAATTATAGATTTGTATCCATGCAGCCCTCAAGCTTCTTAAGTCTATTTCTACCTTGCATAGGCACAAATTGATTGTACAAGTGTGACAGTATGAAAGTTATATTGCTGTTTCAGATGTAAAATTCCTTTAAGATTGTTATAAATGAACATTGAAGAAGAGTTGAACCTATCACTGCAAAAGTTACATCTGAAACAATCTTGTACAGTGACAAGGTGCATGTATACTCTGCACTTATGTATAAAATGCCCTGTAAGAAGCAATTCTTATACTCCGCTCTCTAGGTATCATTTTCTCTTGAAAGGGCCCTCAGCTGCTTGCTATTGTTGATCTAATAACATGCCTGAAGATGTGATTTATTTTTAGTTTGCTTATTTTTCTTACTATCCTGCCTTGCTTTCAAGAGTATTCAATCAACAGAAAATCACCGGAACCTCTGACTTTTCTTCTTTTGATTCTCCTGCCTTTTATTTCTTCGACCTACTATATGCCTTAGGAGTTTCTTATAGACCGATTCCCTGAAGGTGAGTGAGATGGAGAAGAATAGACTAAAGGACTTAAAGAAATCCTTTTTCACGGCCATGATTTATTACAAAAAGAACTGTACAGACTCTTCATCTGCTTTGTGAGGAAATGCCAGTTCATTGGATCAGTACTTGGTGAATGCGTAGATAATATCCCCCACAACCCCCACAAGTACAAATCCACAATGGCACTAGTGTTAAGGCTTGGAATTTCAAACTAAATAAGGAGAGGGAGGAGGGAAGAGACACCCCTTATTCTCTGAAGGGGACAAAACTGTATATTGCTTTGTTTCGAGGAATGAGTTCTGCTGGACGGGTGATAAATGTGTAATTTATAGTAGCAAAAGACATTGGATGGAATAAAATAAAATAAAAATGAAATAAAATAATACCTAAAGCACTACATACAGTATTTTCTTCATTAAAACATCAATCTATTATTTGTAGTAAACTTTTTCTGAAGCTATTGATTGCAGGGACAATCAATAGAGCAAGGATTATTTTGACATTCACTCTCAGAAATAATATGCAATTTTGCACAATCTCTTTGAATTTCTACCAGCTATTAGTAAATGATATGTTATTCAAGGATAGGAAGGTCACAAGATGCCTGCCTGTTGGTCCGTATCAAAATAGTAATACCTTCCAGACAAGTGAACCCAGCACTGAAGCTCAGTTCCATTAATTTGTATCATATAATCATGTCCCCCAATCACTATGTCTAGAGCTCATATTTGCAAGGCCTATACATTTCTGAATAAACTGTGAATAATGCTGCATTGGCACAAAGGCCACTAGAGAAATAGAATATTTCTTAATTCACTTGTCCTATTCTTGATTCAAAGTCCTCTGCTTTATAAGCTCTGTTCTGATGTTCAGAGCAGTTCAGAAACTTAGTCGTGTTATAGGGAAAAGGAGGCACTGCCCATCAAAAAGACTGATTTTAAAATTTGAGCCTTTTCTTTGTCTCATTGTTTTCCACTGCATTCACTTAGAAGCTGTAAGAAGTTTTGTGGAAGTCTTACCATCTGGCTGTCTTAAGAACAATGCTTGCTTTTACACAAAGAATTATGTGAAGAAATTAGGAGATTTGTATAGCGAATTAATCTCCCCAGAGTCTACCCCAAGTAGTTAATTCCAATCTACTCAGAGAGACAGTAATTTTTGTCAGTTTTTTTTAAAAATGCACTTCCCCGCAGATTTCATTCTGTTCTGTTGAAACAAAAATGTTATATGGATTTTTTTTAAAGAAAAATGTAAAGGGATGTAGCTCAAATGTCCTGCAATGACTTTTATTCAATTTGTCATGATGTCTCCATTTAAAATGCTCTGAATTTCCTGCAGATCCTATTATACTCTGTTTTGGAAAAGTAACGAAACCAAAACAGTCGTTTTTTTCAGGCTAGATAATGTGAATTCAAGGCTCCAAACTTCCGAAATAACATGCTAGAATTCAGATGAGTTGGGATGAGTTACCAAAGTGAATTTTCCAGGTGGAGAATCTGGCCTTGGTCAACTTCACTTGACAGATGTTCATGTTGTTACTTGTTCAGGTTAAATTCACACCTAATTTCTTGTTATTATGCAGTCTCTTTATTTACTATTTTAGCCACAGTGTAGTAGGATTTAAATTATTTGCAATGAACCTCAGTGTGGAATGGATCTCAGTGCTATGGCGTGCTTTTCACAGCAGTGCTGAGATCTGATAGCTTTTTGTAAAGAGGCAGCCGGTAATGCTGCTACAGCTTGCCTTATGCATTTCATATAAAAGCTTTAATTGCAACCAGCAGAAATGGGACCCCATGGTAAGACATTTTAAAACCGTCCAAAGTCCAAGGAGTCACCACTGTGAATATACCCTGTTACCTCTTTCCTGAACGGCCAAGCGATTTTCAGAAGCAAGTGATGAACAAGCTAGTTAGCTTTGCTCCACGTTCCAAAAATAAGATTCAGTTTTTACAGAGTAAACAATGATCTTTACCAAAGCAGTTAAGTGGCATCGCAGGAACAAGTATCTGCATTAGATTTCTCATTGTGCCTTTTATGCAATCCAAATCCCAAAGGGCAATTGGGTCACGAGCCATGGCATTTGGTTGTTTTTTAGCCAACCATTTTCCTTATGTAAAATTATATCTCTAAAAGAGCTCACAAAAGACAATTTCATAAAACAAAGGCAGAGTGGACAGAACAGCATTAGCTGCTGAAGGCCACATGGTGGAGTAGATGTTTGTAGAATGAGCTTTAAACAGTATATGATAGTTAACAAAAATTCTTCCATTTTCTCCTGTTAAATGTAAACAAAGCTGTAGCAATGTCTATCTTCCTCTCATGTGCTTGCTTATTCCTTCTCTTAACTTATGGGAGAACTCATGTTTACACAGAGGTGGAATTGTGTCATTTTGCAGCATGTACAACATTAGTCTGCAATCAGCAAGAAGTACCTTGATTCCATAACTGGAACTAACAGGAAACAAAGGCATGTTTCTTTTTGATGCAATCAATCCTCTGGTATTAAAAAAAAAAAGAGGCATTTAGCATAATCACAGAATAAGTACTACCAGTTAAAATTTCTCTGTTCTTTGTATCAATATCTAATTCAGGAAAATCAATCTCAATTTTCAGCATCATTACTATGTACTATGGTAAATGTGCCAAAGAGAAAAAAATAAATGGATCAATGGAAAGCTGAGTAGCACCCCAGAATGGGTCCCACATATAACTTAAAAGATGGAGTAGAAACAGGAACCACTGAAATTCAGCATCTATATGCAGGGATCTGAATATAAGCTTTAATGCATATACCATTGCAAGCATGTATGCAGAGATGCAATGGAACTGAAAATACTGCTCAATGAAGGTGTATCTTCAGGGAGAAGTCAAAAAGACAAAATGGCAACTGTGAACTTGTGATCAAAGCCTCTCCCTTTTTTTATGTGCATAGCAGATGAAAAGGATTTGATCACATAGTCACCGTCATCATCTTGATTTTCTTGACTTCCATCGGTGGGTGCTCCTGCATATGGTCCCAGAACCACTGGTCTCAAGACAATAACATCACATCTGAACTAAACAAGGTGGCCTACTTTATTTCCATAATGTTAGCCTATACCTAACGAGAACACCTATACTAAATTAAATGAACAAACAAACAAACCCAGGCATTATTATATGCAGGCTTTGAAATGTGTAAAAATCCATAAAAATCCGTATGGCCATAGTATAGTTAGCAAACTTCACCAATTATCTATTCATTTCCAGACTCTTTAAAGGACTATTTTAACTTGAGATCTCTACAACATATGTGCAGAATTCCCTTGAAACAGGCCAATGTAGTTCTCTAAGAACTTTTGCATGGTTTATATCAGTGGCCCCAACTTTTTGGCACCAGGAATTAGTTCCATGGAGAAAGGCTTTTCCACAGACCGAAGGGGTGTGTGGTTTTGCATGCTGCCTGCATCCTGTGGATGGGGCTTCGCTTGTTTGCATGACCTGGTTGCTAGCATGGCGTGGACTGATGCCAGTCCACGGATCGGGGGTTGGGGACCCCGATCTATGAGATCCTCTCAGCTTCTACTGCTGAATTTTGGCTGCACTCAAGACCTCAATTAATCATGCTATTGTCCTGTCTCAGTTCTACTCGTATCTTTCCAACTACACAAAATACTTCTTCTTCCTTCCATATTCTTCCTCACTGCTTCCCCATAAATTGTTGTCCCTTAAATTTCCCCCTAAATTTGTTTGTGCCCTCCCCCCCTCCCCTTTTCCATCTCCTCTTCCACTTCCTGACTACTGCTTATCTTACAATGACTGCCATTTTTCCTGTTCTAGACTAATTTCTTGTTCAGGACCTCAGAATAAATATGACTTCCAGAATGTATACTGGATTCCAGAATCATTGTAGAATGAATGGAAATTAATAACTTTCTGGGGGAAGGGTAGAGATTCAAACTCTTTTCATCCCTTCCTATTTAAGCTGCCTCCATCCTTTCAATTTATTATTCCCTTTTCTTGAAGTGGGCGAAAGATTTTGTGTGCATTAGTGTGTGTTTCTAACAGTTTTCTTCTTTGCTCTTCTAGTGATCAGCTGCATCATCTTACAAGTTACTAGCCTAAGCATGGTGTTCCACAAATTGTAATCAATTATAATGGAAGCTCATGTAATTAAGTACAATGCTATGATGACCTATCAGACTTCTGAACCTCCTTAGCACAGGAAGAGGCTTGCTGAGGATATATTCCTATTTTCAGTGGATGGTTGAATTATTATCAAGGAAATGAATCTTCCTAATCCGGGCCACGTAGACTAACACATTTTGTGAAACCTTTACTGAAGACAATTAGTGTGCTTAGAACACTAATGAAAATTTTGAATGACAGAAAATGCCTAGATCAAATTAATAGATGGATCAATTAAGCCTCTTTGTAGGGCAGAGATGCAAAGACTGTTACCACTCACAGAATCCTTGAGCACAGGCCCTAGAGACTCCTCAAAGTCACTAGCATATGTAATTTTTAATGAGACAAAGGGGGAAAGGTATAAACCAGATATGAAATGTAATGTTAAATCCACCTGCCATGGTAGAGATACTCCATCTGTACCCAACCCAATTTAGGGCCTAGGATATTTTGTCAAATGTCTGCAATGTGTTCAGCAATATAATTTGGAACCAAATATTATCAGGAGTCAGGATTAAGTGAAGAAAGCCTTCCAGCCATCCAGTTTGATTTCTTTTATTTGTTTAACTTCCCTATGAACTGTCAAGTTGATCCCGATAAGGTGCTTCGATTCACTTTAATTGGCTAGCAATGTCTGTCAGGAGGAGGGCTTTTGCTAAATGTCAAGCGTAGGGTGTCCTATAGTCTAGGCAGCATTTCTATTTTAATTTTTGTATCATTGAAGAAACTATTCCATGCCTGATGCTGGATCAGCTGACATAGGATGCTTAAAGAAAATTTATCTGAGTAGCAGCTAGAGGTTTGTGGGTTCTGTGTAGTATCTTAGCTTTCCTAGCTCTGTACTCTTCTGGGCAGAGAACCCTGCTATTGTTCCTAGGATCAGTTTGAGTCACTGCTTAGGAGCCCCACCCTGAGTGCTCTTGCCCCCCCTGGAACCACTTTGGCTTTTTCTTTCCACATCTGGGGCAACCTTGATTATATATAAACAAGGAATCTCCCAGCTCAATCCAAACAGTAATTATAAAATAGACATGGACAGCATGTTTGTTGGTAACAGTAATTATAAAATAGACATGGACAGCATCCCATATTTGTTAAGAATAATAAGAAGGGTGCCCTCTTTTGGAATTTTGAATAACTGTGGAACAACTGCAACATTGACTCCCCCTCTAACTATTTTGATAGACTTCACAAGGCAGCCATGACATGATAACAACTTGTTATCTGACAGTGTATCATTGTAAAAGGACAGTGAACTCTGAGCATCACTTAATAACCAAACCTAGATTCTAATCTTCAAAAATCTCCATAACAAGAGGAAATTTCTTGCTAGCCGCTCACTAACTCATCTATTTCTTAAAACTTTTCCACCAGATATTGCCCTGATACACACACTCACACACAACCACATCTTCATATCAATCCAGATTCGACAAATACAAAGATGTGGTAAAACAATCAGGAGCTATATAGAACAGGGACTGCTCCCATCACCTTTCTACTTTCCCCTGGATTCAGACACACAGATTAGAAGCATTTAAAATGGATTAGAAGCATTCAGTAAAATGGTTTTACTGAATTGACAGTTTGTGGACTAGAAGATTAAAGAATTTAGTTGAATACACAACATCCCAGAAACCAATGTCCAGAGGCTCATGAAGGATGTAGTTCTATCAAATACTGCCAGAAAAGTTTGTAGGAAAAGCCAATACAAGTGTACCTCAGTACTCAACTGCTTCAAAACTAATTGAATTTGGTACTCAACGCATTTTGATGTGAAAATGTTGTTCCTGTATTTGTTGTTTGTTTGATAGTCAATGCACCACAATAAGAAAAGAGTGACAGCCATGGGGAATGGATAGGAAGTTGGCCATGCCAGGAAGATTGCTGCAAAAGGTAGAGGGGGACAACTGCAAAGGGTGGAAGGAAGTCGGCCATGATGGGAAGGGTACTGACATAGGAAAAGGGATAGGCAGGAAGTCCTTCCCAGCTGAAACAAAAGGTCAGGTGGTCAGTCATGTGGTTCATTGGCACTCATCATTTTTAGTACTCACTGTGCCTCCCAGAACCAATTAAAGATGAACACCAATGTATCACTGTACTCTATTACAAAAGGTTAGAAAATCGCAACAGGACTCTGTGTTGGGAGTCTGACAAAGAGGCCCAATCTCATCTCTTCAAATTAGTTAGTAGGGGAGAATCAAAGGGGAAAAAAATAAGTAATTAATGAATCAGCAAAGATGAATTGTAACTTCAGCCCATCAGTAGTAGCAGTTTATTCAAGGACAGACCCAGATGCTATTTTTATAGTCCACTTCAGATGGTGTCTATGTCAAAGGAGAAGGAGGATTTAAATAATTCATATGGAGGCACTCCTGCATTCAAATAACTATTAATTTAATGTTACAAAGAAAACTTATCTGCATTAATAAATGCCTTTTAGTTCCATATCTGAGTATACAATGATGCCTTTTTCACCATAGAATTTGTGTACGTGCATGAGGAATGTAAATGTTTTAACAAAGAATTTACAGATCGCAGCAGCAGCATTCATTTCTGGGATGTTCTCTTGCATACTTGTTTGACATTAGCATCCACAATATTTTCTGAAATCCAAATATCTTTCCTGTGAATCCAGTTCCCATGATTGTTCTTCTGAAGAAAAAAAGAAAAAGGCTGAGCTAATATAAGCACAACAGAGATGTGAACCAGAAAATACCCAATTCTAATTTGCAGCTTCATCTAAAGTGTCAAATCCATTCAAATCTGAAATGTAATTTGAAGAGTTCCATCCAACTGGAAATGGCAAGTGGACACAAAAATCCAATTCAACAAAAGACTGTGAGCCCATTTGCAAACTCCATCTATATACTGTACTACTAAAACTTGCATGTCTGTTTGTCTGCTAATAAGCTTTAATTGGGTGAAACAGTGCATTATACGGCAACAATGTTTGAACTAAGATTCCTCGATAGGCTAACTTACAGAACAAGTCCAAAATCTGGAGCTCATTACTCTTGTGGGATTGAAATTTGAAAAAGTTCAAATTTTAGTCAGCCATATTTTTACATGATTGTTTTTTCTAACACTGCCTGACAGCTTCCTATAAGTTAATAGGAAACTGGCAGGAACATGATGATCAAGTTTACATCATCATTGCAGATGCTCCCTGCCAGCAAGTAAAGTCAATGGGGAAGCCAGCAGGAAGTTGCAAGTCCATGGCCAGGGGGCAGTTACATGGCTTCTGCCAAGTGAGGGGCAGAGTGAGTGAGAAGGATAATGAAGGTTAGGGAAGATATGAAAGGAAACACCACAGGGTGGGGAAGGTGCAGGACAATGTTACAAGGGGCACAGGGATGCACGAGTGGTCATGTGGCACAAGCACAGAGGGACAGGAAACACTTACTTGAGCAACCTGCAACCTTTCCCGCCAGCTTCCCCATTAACTTTCTCACTCCAAGCAGAGTCAGTAGGGAAGGGAAACAGGAAGTCAGAAATTGCTCCCACTTCCACTGCTTATTTGCTCACTCAGAGTCACCCCGGACTATGAAACGAGTGGCATATAAATGTAAACAACAACAACAAGCATACTGAAGTCAAGAAAAAGATTAGAAGTGAATACCTCAAGAGAGTGTAAAAATCTTAAAGTCCAACCAGACTTTAAGTCAAGCAGAACTAAAAGCCCTGGATAAGAAGACCAGAAAAATAATGACAATGAATCATGCCCTTCTTCCTCACAGTGATGTTGACAGACTCTACTTGTCAATGAAAATTGGTGGGGAAAGAATGTTGCAAGTGCATCAGATAGTTATGGAATTAAAACAGGCTTTGGAAGAATATCTGATGGACACTTTAGAAGATGAACTGAAGCTAGTATACCAGGAAGATTAACTGGATACTGAATACTGGACTGCCCTACAAGACTGCCCTACAAGAAAGACCAAATGAAGGCCAGAAAGGAGAAACAGGAAGACCTTGGCCAGTACATTAAAAAATAAAATAGCAGGCAAGCAGATAATAACAAAACCTGGCAATGTCTAAAAGCAGGAAAGTTGAAGAGAAAGGGGAGCTAATTCTGGCTGCCAAAGATGAAGCCTTAAGAACAAATGGCTTTAAAGCCAGAACTATGGAAGACAGCAACAGACAACAAGTGCTGCCTCTATAAAGAAGCTGAAGTAACAGTGAATCATCTAGTTAGCTACTACAAAAAGATCACTACAAGGCTGAGTACAAGCAATGGTAGCAACAATGGTGGATTGGAAGGCTAGCAAGAAATACCATTTGCCTGCAAGCAAGAACAGGTAGAACCATAAAATAGAGAAAGTAACAAAATGAAAAAACTAAAGTGCTCTGGACTTAAGAATTCAAACAGACAGGCATCTGCCATGTAACAGCCCAGTCTTAACAACTATTGATAAGAAATAGTTGATAAAAAAGACAAAAAATGTCTGGATAGTGGACCTGGCAATACCTGAGGATAGCAGAATAGAAGAGAAAGAAATGGAGAAGATAACAAAATATAGCAAATGTTAGATCGGCGCAGGAAAGAAGAAGTGACCAGCGGAGTTCAAGTAACAACGTTTATTAACGAGAACTGAACTGCTTGAGCGCTGCCGGAGCTCTCCTTATATTTGCTCCGGCAGACGCACCGCCCCCTTGACAGGGATTCAAATCTCCCGCCGAAGGATCATCAGCCAATCCCAGGTGGGTGTCCTTATAAGGACATAACACTCCTCCCCCCTAGTTCTTAGTCAGTCACTCAAGGGAAATAGTCACTTAAATATACAGGACGTCGACGTGAACGTGCTGACCTGCACAGTCCATTCTTAGAGAGGTTGCCTTCCATGCCGGAGGGTGCTTCCTCGGTCCGGGGATTTCTTCCCGATGCTGGGGTGGATCTGGCCGTCGAGGACGCGGGCACTGCTCCCGAACCTCCGGCCGGGTCGAGGACCTCCGCCTGCGGGCGATGCTGGTCTGCCTCATTCCTGCACGGATCTTGGTGCCGCCGGTGTGGATCCCTGCTTTCGGCCGGTCCGGAACTCCTGAGCCACGGTAGGTCCCTGGGTGTCCCTCGGGTTCCCTCCGGGATAGGGTCGCGCCGGTCTGGGCTTGGGTGCGAGTTCGGCGGTGGTGGTTGGGTTAGGCCCCCAGGTTCTCCGGTTGAGTCCGGCTTACTCCCGGGGCGGCAGGCCGACAAGGTCGGTGACAGGTCGGCTCTGTCGGGGTGGTGTAGGCCTACCTTGCCGGGGTGGCGTAGGCCCTCTCTGCGCGGTTGGCCTGGCAGTGGTGGTTGCCGCTCCCTCTGGACGCTGGGATGCTCTGCCATGTCGGGTTGGTGTTGGCCTACCCTGCAGGGGTGGTGGTGGCCTTCCTCGCAGGGTTGGTCTTCTGCGCGGTCGGCTGGTTGTTGTGGGGCCTCCTGTAGCGTTGGCTGGAGGTCCCCGTCCCTGGACTGTCGGTTGCCTACTTCGCAGGGTTGATGTTGGCTTCCCCTGCTGGGTTGTCCCTGGTCTACTTGGCCTTCGTTGCTTGCCTGGAGGTCTTGGGTCTCGGGGTGTTGGCTGCCATTCACCCCGCGTTGCTTCGGGGTTCCTGGCTTGGCTTGTCCCCGGTCTACTCGCCTTTCCGGAGTTTGCGTTAGGCTAGGTGCTGGGGTGTCTGCTCTTCCCGCATGTCGCCGGCCTCCCTCGTCTGGGTGGTTTAGTCCTACCACTCCAGGGTGGTTTAGGCCTGCCCCGTCGGGGTGGTTTAGGCCTACCGCGCCAGGGTGGTTTAGGCCTACCTCGTCGGGGTGGTTTTCGCTCACTTCCCTCCACCTTTTGCGGAGCTGGTCGAGATGACGTCTCATGACCTGTCCATCTTCCAGCTCAACGCGGTAGGATTTGGGACCGGTTGTGCTGTGTACTGTAGCTTTAAGCCATTTAGGCGAGCCGTGGAAATTGAGAGCGAAAACGGCATTGCCGACGGAAAACTGGCGAAGTTGGCGACTGGCAGATGCGGGCACCTCAGAGGTGTATTGCGGGTGCAGTCTGTCCAGGGGTGACCGGAGTCGCCTGCCCATTAACAGTTCGGCAGGGCATTTTCGGGTGGCAGAGTGAGGCGTGATGTGCTGGGTTAGCAAAAAGGTGTCAATGCGCTCCTGCCAATCCCCCGGGCCCATCTTGGCGAGCGACTCCTTTGTGAGTCTCACCATCCGTTCAGCCTGTCCATTTCCGGCCGGTCTGTAAGGGGCAGAGAGGGCATGGCGGATGCCCAACCCTGCCAGGAAAGCTTCCATGGGCACGGACGTAAGTTGGGGCCCGTTGTCGGAGACCAAGACGTCTGGAAGCCCATGGGTCGCAAAAAGACGCCGGAGTGCTCAGATCGTGGCTTCCGTTGTGGTGGATGCCATGGGGACGACTTCCAGCCATTTAGAGTAGGCATCAACAACGATGAGGAGGTGGTGCCCCTGGATGGGTCCAGCAAAGTCTATGTGAATGCGCGACCAGGGGAGCTCGGAGTTTCCCAAGGCGTCGGGTCAGACTGAGGCGGAGCAGCTCTGACTTCTTGGCACGGGCTACACCTGGCGACCCAATGTTCGATGTCTTTGTCCAGTGTTGGCCACCAGACGTAGCTCCGTGCCAGGGCTTTCATCCAAACAATGCCCGGGTGTCCTTTATGCAGCGCTGCAGGAGTCCTTCGTTGAAGCGTGCTGGGAATCAGCACCCGATCTCCCCATAGTAAACAGCCGTGCATGGTGGACAGCTCACCTTGCTTGCGGCTGAAAGGGCTGAAGTCGTCGCTGTCAATTCGAGCAGGCCAGCCTCTGAGGACCCAGAAGCGGACTTGCCGAAGGATGGGGTCAGCCCGCGTGTGCGTCGCCACGTCGGCAGATGTCACTGGACAGTTGCTGTCATTGTCAATAGGCAGCAGCTCGAGCGTGGGGGCCGGGTCTTCCACGGAGTCGGCGGATGGGCACCTGCTCAGCGCATCGGCGTTCGCGATGGCTTTACCAGGCTGGTGGACGAGGCTGTAGGAGTAGCCGGCGAGGAAGATAGCCCAACGCATCATCCGGGGGGACATGAAGGCTGGGGTCTGCTTGTCGCCTGCGAGGAGGCCCAGGAGAGGCTTGTGATCGGTGACAATGGTGAAGCGCCGTCCATAAAGGTATTCGTGGAAACGCTTCACCCCTGCAATAATAACCAACGCCTCTTTGTCCAGTTGGCTGTAGTTGTGCTCAGCACTGGACATAGTCTTTGAGAAATAGGCTATGGGGGCTTCACAGCCGGTAGGCAGTTCGTGACTGAGCACAGCGCCGACTCCGTAGGGGGAAGCATCACAGGTTAGTCTGATGGGCAGCGTCTCATTGTATTGAATGAGCACACTGTCAGAGGTCAGAAGTTGCTTAACGGCTCTGAATGCAGACTCTTCCTCGCGTCCCCACCTCCAGGAAGCCGCCTTTGCCAGTAAGCGATGGAGCGGCTCAGCAATAGTGGCTTTCTGTTGGAGGAAAATAGCGTAGAAGTTAAGCAATCCAAGGAAAGCCTGAAGCTCCGCTTTGTTTTTGGGGCTGGGAGCTTCATGGATAGCTTTAACTTTTGATTTGGTGGGGTGGATGCCAGAACTCTGTATGAGATAGCCCAGGAACTCGACTTCCTGTACCCCAATGATGCACTTGTCCCTCCGGACCCTCAAGCCCTTCTCCCTGAACCGCTGGAGAACAAGTCTCAGTCGGTCCAGGAGTTGAGCCTTAGAGTCCCCAGAGATCAGTACATCATCGAAGTAAGGCACCACCCCTGGAACGCCTTGGAGAAGGCGTTCCATCATGGATTGGAAAATGCCTGGGGCTGCACTGACTCCAAACTGGAGACGGTTGCACTTAAACGCGCCTCTATGGGTGACAATAGTCTGTGCCTCCGCCGTTTCCTGATCAACTGGCAATTGCTGGTAAGCCTGGGCCAGGTCCAGTTTCGCAAAAATTTTGCCCTTGCCGAGTGAGTGCAGCAAATGTTGCACTACCGGCACAGGGTATGCGCTCTGCGGCAACGCCTTGTTGATGGTCACTTTGTAGTCGGCGCAGATGCGCACAGATCCATCCTGCTTCATGGGGGTCACAATGGGAGTTTCCCATGAAGCATGATCGATGGGTTCCAGTATGCCTTGGGCAATCAGCTTATCCAGCTGAGCGTCTACCTTAGCCCGCAAGGCAAATGGAACCCGGCGGGGCTTGAGCCGAATTGGGGTTACCCCCTTGTCCAGATTAAAAGAGATGGGTTTCCCTGAAAAGGTCCCTAACTTACCATTGAAGACTTCTTGGAACTCGCCGATGAGTGAGTCGAGTTCGCCTGAACTAATCTGGTGGATGCCTCCAATAGAAAGCCCCAACGGCTGGAACCACTCCACGCCCAGCAGGGTCGGGCGGCTATGCTCCACGACGGTTATGGGGAGCTGGCCTTGGAACTGCTTGAAGGCGATCTGGAGGTTGGTTCTTCCGATGACGCCGATGGGATTGCCGCCGAAATCCACCAGCTTGGAGTGAAGGGGTTCAAGTTGGCGCTTGGTGAGTGCCGGCTTCAGCCTCTTTACCTGGTGCCAGTCGATGATAGAATAGACGGAGCCAGAATCGACTTCCATCGTGCACGGCAAGCCTTCTGCCAACAGTGTCACGTGGAATTTCGTGGCACTGTTGTTGCTGGTGAGGGCGATCATTGTCTGGTTCACAGCGCCGCCATGAGAACCGTTGCGGTCGTCGTGGTTATGCTGGAGTGAGGGCCGTTTGGATGACCTCTGGGAGTCGCGGCGATTTTCCGGATTACGGGGCTTGATTGATTCTGGAACCGAATCAGAGGCTCTGCATGCCTCAGCGATGTGCCCCTTCTTAAGGCAGCGTCTGCAGGTTGCATCACGCCAGCGGCAGGATTGGCGGGGATGGTGTCCCTTGCAACTGCCGCACTGAGCGGCGCGGCGGCCATCTTTTTGAATTTCCCGCCTAGATGGGCGGGAAACTTTCAAAACGGTCGACTCCCCCTCTGAGTCGGTTGGTGTGGCAGAGTCATCGGACGATTCCGATGACGGTTTGCGGATCTTATGGATTGGAGCATGGCAGCGGCGGCGGTCTTGGATGTTTCAGCAGCCGTAGCCTCCTCAAGAACGTCCTTCAGGGACAATCTTTTTCTGCTCAGGAACTTCTTTTGGAGGTTTGCATCTCTCATCCCGAAGACGATCCCGTCGCGTAAGGCATTGTCAACGTTCTCAAACTCGCAGTTTGCTGCGATTTGACGCAATGCTGCCACAAAGTCTTTGAGGGATTCGCCTTCCTTCTGGTTACGCTGGCGGAAGGTGAACCGATTCGATATGGGGGTGCCCGTTGGTGCATAGTGGTCTTGCAGGGCAGTCTGGAGATCTACCCAGGACATGACCTCAATGTCTCTGGGTGCGACGAGGTTGACGGCGAGCTCCAAAACGTCGGTGCCGCAGTGAGCGAGGAAGAGAGCCCTCTTCCTCTCGTCGTCTAGATTGGTGTAGCCGTTTCCCCGGAGGAATTGGTGGAAACGTATCATATAGGAGCTCCATTTCTCCCGGCTGGGGTTGAAAGGAGCCAGCGAGGCAAACGGCGCTTGCGGCGTTGCCATCTCTCAGACCGCGTCGAGTGACTTCAGCTCGTTATGGCGATCGTGCCACGCGGAGGTTCTTCTCTAGTCCTTCGTCGCCAGTGTTAGATCGGCGCAGGAAAGAAGAAGTGACCAGCGGAGTTCAAGTAACAACGTTTATTAACGAGAACTGAACTGCTTGAGCGCTGCCGGAGCTCTCCTTATATTTGCTCCGGCAGACGCACCGCCCCCTTGACAGGGATTCAAATCTCCCACCGAAGGATCATCAGCCAATCCCAGCAAATATAGCAAATATAAATAGAACAATTGTGGCAAAAGAAAACAAAAGTTGTACCAATTGTAATAAGTACCATGGGTGCAATCCCAAAACAACTGAAGCACCATTTGAACACCATAAACATTGATTAAATCACTACTAGTCAATTGCAAAAATCAGCTTTACTTGGAACATCTTACATCTGGCAATGCAATGGTATCTTTAACATCAACAAATATTAGCATCTGCCTATCCTAGGTCCTTGCAAAGGACTCAATAAATGGATAAAAATGCCAGATTCAGTCTGAATATCTGGCTGCCTGTGCAATAAACCACAACAGCAACAATAATAATGATTATATTGATATGTTTAGATAAGTAAACACTTCTGAAATGACAACACAACTGAAATGATGACCCAACAGGTCATGAGATGTCTTGATGAATCTTAAAATTCACATGCTGATTCCATTAAAATTTGATTGTGTTATTTCATTACATTGCCCTTAAATCAAGTCTTCATACACTCCTACTTACCAAAACTCTGCACATAAAGCAATGTTTTGCTTTAATAAAGATCTGAGTGATACAGTCCCTTGAAAATATTTTGCAAAGCAGCGAAGCTTTCTTGTTCCTAAAACAAACTGAACTATAGCTTCACGTTATTATGCTCACTTCTGTACGTGATCTGCATAGGAGCTTTCAGTGTTGGCAAGTACTGCTGGAGAATACTAAGAAGAATTATTTTGAGCTTCTTGGCGTAATGCAGGTATGTGCCTTACAGATGCTGGTTGGTTAGAATGGAATCCCATAGGAGGCAGTATATGTTTTAAAACGTGGGACACATTGCAGAAAGGAACTGGCATCAAAAATATGGAGAATAATTCTAAAATGTTTTATCATACAAATAAAATAATACTACTTCTATAGGATTCAGTATCAGTTTATAATTATTAAATCAATCATTTAAGGATATTATATTATATCAGCATACAACATACTTTAAATCGCTGAAAGACTATTTGATATCTAAAATGCCTTTAATGGGAAAATCAATAGATCCAACCCAGTTATCATATTCTGGATAGCAGAATAATTAGTGTGAAAGTATATTTGGGTGGAACCAGGATTAGTCAATTTTAGGTTCTGTATTTGTTCTACTGTAAAAATCAGACTAACATTAGCATTGTTAGGCAAAACGGGTAATGCTAATAATTACAGTATAGGATTGTAAAAACTTTGAAACTTAAAGTGACCTCCAATCCACAGAAATTTCTTCATGAACTAATATGCTTCTCCATCTCTTCTAAAAGCAAAGAGAAGTGGTTTTATTGTTTCACACCATTTTGTTTCTAAATAGTTCTCCATTAGTTCTAATATCTTCCAATCCACCCTCCAGAAGAGGCTTTTCTGGAGCCTTGAGGCTACATCAAAGAAAATCCTCTCACATCTTTGTCTTAGTAAAAAGAACTTTATTAAGTCTATGACCTGATACCCATTTCGAACAAATCCAAGCTGCCCTATCTACCTGTCACTTTTGGAGACAATACTCCAGTTATCAGTGGTCACCAAATGGTGGTCCATGGACCACCGGTGGTCTGTGAGAAAATTTTGGCGGCCACAGGAAAATTATTTGCATTTTTTATATTGAACTAAATCAGGGTCCTCAAACTATGGACGGGATACATGCAATGAATGTTTGTGTTGCTTCAGAGAGTCTCTCCCTTCAGGGTCTTTTTTGTGAGGGTTGGAGGGGGGGGCAGAAATTCTGACTTGGAGTCTGCTTCAGCCTCCTGGTGCGGGGCTTTGGGTGAAGGCTGGAGGCTGGAGGGAACACCTCTGGTGGCGATGAGCCAGAGGGCCTTGTTCCAGTGGGACTGCATCATGGCCTGGAACTGGCTGACCATCTCAGCCCACTGAGCCTCCAGGAGCCGGTACCTGGCCTTGTACTCCTACAGGTCTTCCCTGCAGGAGTGCAAGGGAAGTAGTCTTCAGTGAGGTGCTTCTGCTGAGCCTCCTTCTCAGTCAGATCTAATCCAGCTGTTTTGCTAACTCTTTCTCATGGTGGCTGCTTAGCTCCAATAACTGCTTCCTGTTGGGGCTCTAGAAAGCCCTGGTGGGCAGACAAGGAGTGGCTGGGAGGGGAGGGGTGAGTAGAGGTTGGCGAGGTGCCCCTGGATGTGAGTGACATTGAGTTGGCCATACTCATTCAGTCACATGACCACCTAGCCATCCCCACCCAGCCGGTTATTAGGCAGATCATATTAGTGGTCCATGGGATTTAAAATTATGAATTTAGTGGTCCTGGAGGCCTGAAAGATTGGAGACCACTGCTCCAGATTACAGACCGGAAAATTCAAACTTAATTAGAAAAAATACTCTGCTCTCCTGAGTGAAGACCCACATTTTCCAAATAATATGTAAGAGCAGCTTACAAAAATGGCTGGTAAGCAGTCATATTCCAAAGGACTGAACGGTCCAACTGAATACCAGGTGATGAAACATTATTGAACAAAAAGACAACCTCTCAGAAAGCTGCAGGTGTAATCACAGTTTGCTTAAGGGTGAACCTCATTAACAGCATCTCTGATTAGGCTGCCAGGACTCTCCCAGTAGGAGTCTTTCAAAACTGCAGCTGCACGGACAGATTTTAGTCCTTCCATTTTGGAATTAGCAGATAAAAAGGAGAGATAAAATTAGAATGGAGTTTGTTTACTTCAAAGAATACGTAACTTGTATGATGCAGGCTAAAGCCCAAATAAACCACAAGGAATCTAAAATGAATCCAAATATGCCTCCATTTGAGAAGACATGCTGTTCTGGTGTGACACAATCCATATCCTTTCTATGTCAACATTTTCATCTCCAGAGTGGAAGCTAATTTGGTAAATTTATAACAGAAGTTGGCCCGGTAATATGCCAGTTTATTGCATTGTTGCAAAGCTATTTCCCC
This sequence comes from Masticophis lateralis, assembly GCA_030761175.1. Classification (NCBI taxonomy): domain Eukaryota; kingdom Metazoa; phylum Chordata; class Lepidosauria; order Squamata; family Colubridae; genus Masticophis; species Masticophis lateralis. Next base: position 153,613,502 of record JAUDYJ010000003.1, on the reverse strand, counting down.
AGCCATCACTCCAGGCTGTTTTGCAATATGAATATCCCACAATGATTATTATGGGGTAAGTATTTAATTAGCACTGAAACATGAGAGAAGGAAAAAAAGTGGACAGCTCACATGAAACAGAAAGGGAGGGCCAAGACAAATAATCTTCCTTGTTTTCAAATCGATGGTCCAGAAAAGTTGAATTAAAGAAAAGTTTAATTCATTATACAACAGATAAAAAAGTAGAAATCCTGCCCGAAAGTCTGGTTCAAAGCACCTTGGATAAAATAGGTTATTTATCTGTATCATGGAAGTGTGAAGCAAAATGAGGATATAATTAAGGGAGATGGATAACCAATGGTGTAACAGTCACTATTATTATCATTATTCAGCAATTGATCATCACTCCTCAAAGTTATGGGTGGAACTAAATTCTGAAATATTGCTATAAAGAGAGACTTTTCACAGATTCTCCATTATGGTAATTCATATGTGGTTGGGGAACTGGGACTATTCATAAATTCCTATCTAATCTGTGAGTGTCTCACACTTTTATCAAAGTCTGGCAATATATTTGCTTTGTTGTGGTCCTTTCTTTGTTGTCTGTTCAACAATAACTCAATAGAGATTTTCATAGCAAATTGGATTAAAATGCTGTTTATGCAAGCAAGGCAGGGGTGGGATCCTACCAGCTTAACAACTGGTTCGCTAAGCGCGAAAACAAAACTCACCTTCCGCATTGCTGCAAAGAAAACAGCTGAGGTCTGGCAGATCAGCTGGACTTTGGAAATGAAAATATAGCAGAACTTCCAGTTGGTGCTGCGGCAATCCAAACAGGGAAATAGCAGGGCTCTAATGAGCCCCGCAAAAACCCCATCTGTCAAGCCGCCGCCGACAGGTCTGCGGACCTACCTTGTCCTGGAGGGACAGGGGGCAAGAGAGGGACCCCTTGGATGGCTGAGAGGAACGGTCAGGTTCCTCAGGGCCAGAGGAAGCCCTCTGTGCCAGCGGCAGGGGAGCGGCAGCCATGGCGGCTGCCTCGAAGCCGGGGCCAACCAGGAAAGCATCGTGCAGGAGGAAGAAGCAGGAAAAAAGACCAAAGAGTTCGGAAGCCGGGTCAGTGAGATCCAACCCAGGTGGGAGCAGCGCTCAAATGTTGGCTATTAACAAGTGTGCCCCTAGTCTTAATTAGCAGCTACAAACTATCAGGGCAAGATGACTCAGTAAAATAATGAACAGGAGGAAAAGTCCCTTTAATGGATTATTGCAATCATTGACTGTTTTGGAATGATCGTTTTCTTGGAAAGATATAAAAAATTGAAACTTTTTTTTTCTTTCTAAATGGGAATTGTTTACTTTTGAAGAGAGAAAGAGGGAAGAGGTGACAAACAAGAACCCTTTAAAGCAAGGGGAAAAGATAAGCGATAATAGACAAAATGGATACTAGCTGTGATGAAGTGAAAGTGCAAATTGTGGATTGCTTGCGGTTTGAAGGAGAAACTATGTGCCTTGCTATTTAAACTGGATTACTTTGGAAAAAATTAAGGAGGTTTGATTCTGGAGATATCAAACCTGTCTATTGGAGAATTTATTGATGGATAGAAAGAAGAAATAAAATGAAATAATTAAAACTGAACTAACAGGCGCTGCAACAAAAGAAAAAGGCATGGCAAAAGAAGAAGAGAAGATGATACCATATATGGAATAGATACTACAAAAGAACTAAACCTTATAGAACTTTTAACTCTGATAACATTGAAATTGAAAAGGAGTAGATTTGGACAGACTGGAAAAAGAGGAAATGGAATATAGTGGGTAGCAAGATAAGAAAAACAATACAGTTTGATTAAAATGGAAATGTAATAATGCTTATTTGATGTCTGAATATTGTTAGGAGGTGTTTTCCTTCTCCCTTTTTTTCCTTTGCTTTTTTCTTTTCTTTCTTTTTTTCTTATTCTCTTCTGCTTTACTTTTGTTCTTTCTCTTCTCTCTCTCTCTCTCTGTTTTCTTTTTTATCTCTTACTTCCATTTCTATTGAACTTGACTATATAAATATATAAATATTAACTTGGTCATGAAATACGATTATAAATGATTGAAATAAAATATGATTTTTTAAATATCTTAACACTTAAATGAAATTTTGAATTTCAATAAGAATTATTTACAGATTTAATAACCAGAGGAAAGTGATTTTTAAAGCGGAGAAAAATGTGATTTCTATAGAAAAATAAGAATAAATATGAAGAGAGATGATTTTAAGGGAAATTTACAACTTAGTTGATTTCAAGGCGGATAAAAATGTTGCTTTCATAGAAAAATAAGGATAAATATGAAATAGGATGAATTTAAGGAAAATTTATAATCCAGGAGAGAATATGTGAGAAGATATTTGTTGTAACACATTTCTATTTCAAATTGGCGGGAGATATGGAGGAGAATATGTTGAAAAAGCAACTTACGTAATATGCTGTGAACCAGCTAGAATAAAACATTTATAATAATAGATGTAGGAGTGGAGGAAAGCATGCTGGTAATCAGCGACAATAGATTTAGGAGTGGAGGAGATTATGCTGGCAATTAGTAGAAGGAATGGAGGATATTATGCTGGAGAACAGCTAAAACAAAATGCTGTGAACCAGCCAAATAAGTAGACTTAGGAGTGAAGGAAAGCATGCTGGTAATCAGAGACAATAGATTTAGGAGTGGAGGAGATTATGCTGGTAATCAGCGGAAGGAGTGGAGGGCAAAATAAAATAGATTGGGAATTAGATAAAATTATGGATGGAAACGTGGAATGAATGATAATGTGAAATGATTCTGAAGTGATTTTATGTAAAATGTGAAGTGTATTTCATGACAAGATTAAGGAAATTAGAAGTAAATCAATAAAGGTTAAAATATAGATTTGATGAAATGGGTTTTAAGATTAAGGAATATATATGGAATTCTGATTGATAAAATGGAAAAAATCTAGAATGGTGTTTATTTGGAAATGAAAGATTGTGTATAAAAAGGGGCTGCATTTATTTGTGATTTAAGATTTATGGTGATACAATACAATGCCAAATGTTTAGAATAAGATGTTAGATTGTATGATAAAAAAATAGGTGATTTGATGTTTTTCCTTTTTCTTTTTAAAGATGTAAATGGATGAAACGTGGAATCAAATTGGTTAAAGAAGTGTGGGCAATTGTATTTATCTAATACTGGACCAAACCTTAGCTCTTAAAAGATGTATTTTATGTTTAAGATGTTTAAAAACAAATAAAATATTTTTAAAAAAGGAAATGGAAATATAGGTGAGTATAATGCAGGGGCAGGCGGGCCTACTTCAAAATCAGAATGAAACGGTTTGCTCACGGCTGAATGTTGGAGCTAACAGTTCGCCCAAACCGTTCTGAACAGTAGAATCCCACCACTGAAGCAAAGCCTTGGACCGTGAAGGAGATTTTCTCAATGATGCTGCTATTTATAAAATAAAAAAACCATCTTCTCAGACAGGTTACTATGAGCTGTTCCCTGTATATAATATTATGTGACAGGTGACATGCCCATTTAATCACCAGATGTCAAGCTTGACTTGAGTGATATTAACTTTCTAACCCAACTTTCAATATCTAGTTTCCCACCCAAAGTACATGTTATTCTACGCTCTTATTTTTATCTTGGGACATACTAAGTGCTTCATATTATTTTCTAAATAATTGTAAACAGTGAAGCTGGGAAGGTAACAACCAGTGATATGTCCACCAGGCAGAAATTTTATGTAAATCTAGCTTTTAAGGACTGGAAAAGAACAGCCAAAAGGTCCATTGATTCAAAAGGAGGAGAAGAGGTCTGATCGTGATACATAAGGCATAGTTGATTTATGGTTCTGCAGGAGATAGAAGTTCTGCCTTCTGTGTGTGACTAGCCTAGATGAGTGTGTGAAGCTTCTGTTATGCTTCATGGGAAATAAGAAAGTACAGGTAGTCCTCAATTTACAACAGTTTATTTAGTGAATGTTCAAAGTTACAATGGCACTGAAAAAAGTGACTTATGACCGTTTTTCACTCTTACGATCATTGCATCATCCCCATGGTCATGTGATCAAAATTCATATGCTTGGTAGTTGACTCATATTTTTGACAGCTGCTATGAACCTGGGTCATATGAACCCCTTTTGTGACCTTCTGGCAAGCAAAGTCAATGGGGAAAGACACATTCGCTTAACAACTGTGTTACTAACTGCAGTGATTTGCTTAACAATTAAGGGCAAGAATTTGTAAAATCAGGCAAAATTCACTTAACAAATGTTTCATTTACCAGTAGAAATTTCGGGCTCAGTTGTGGTCGTACGTCAAGGACTAGCTGTAATAGAGAACTGATAAAAGGGTTATTTGCTTTTGGCTGTAATGCTGAGGGGGTTATAAAACAAAGGTTTAGATACAGGTTTAATGTTAAAATGGGCCAAGTATAAAGAGTTCGACACAATTAATCAATCAAAGTGGCTTTCAGAATGTTTGGATCTTTTTCTTATAGTGGGGGAAAGGTTGTCTCCTTTCCTCCTTTCTTATTTACCATGGGTAAATGTCTCTATGGGAGCGATGGCTAACCTTTTTGCCGTCGCATGCCAAAAGCGGGAGAGTGTGGGAGGGTCATCTGTGTGCATGCCCACACTCATTATTCAATGCCCCCTGCACCCCGCCCGCTGCTTTTGGCACGCGATGGCCTAAAGGTTGTCGATGGGCCCGGTAGGCCTGGTTTTTTGCCCTTCCCAGGCTCTAGAGGCTTTTTTTGCCTCTATTAGAGGCGAAAATAATCTCCCCCACCCGCCTGGAGGCTCTCCGGAAGCTGGAAATGGCCCTTTCCTGACTTCTGGTAGGCCCAGAAGGCCTGTTTTTCACCCTCCCCAGGCTCCAGAGGCTTTCTTGGAGCCTGAGGAGGGTGAACATGCCCCCCCACCACACACACACCCGGAGGCCCTCTGGAGGCCAGAAATGGACCAAAGATATGGTGTGCCCAAATATATGGTTCCGCGTGCCACCTGTGGCATGCATGCCATAAGTTCGCCATCACGGCTCTATGGTAAACGATGAATTATACATAGCATAATTCCCATTAAGTTTCAGAAGAACTGCAACTGTGGCTTGTAACAGATGCATTGTTTTGTTTTTATGAGGTTAAAGAAATGAGAGATGGGGGAATCTTCAGCCTCTTGGTACAGTTAAGCAAGGTACCCTCTTCACAAAAATTGAGAAATCAATCTCATCCCCACCCCCCACCCCCCACCCCCCACTTCCACCCCCCCACCCCCAACAAACTGTAGAAAATTATCTTCTCTTTCAGGAAGGATGAGGAAGACACACATAAAAACACAGGTGCGTATTTTGTTCCACATTTAGACTACTAATTTTACTTTGATCTTGGAAATGTTTCATCTTTTCTGAATAACTTTTCCTGAGTTTGTAGAAACAGTTACCTAATGGCAGGGAAGAACTTTGAGAAGCTGGAATCATTGTTTTTGTTTATGGCAAAGAAACAGGAAGATATGACAATATGCAGAGGCCTGATTAAGTAGATTAATCTGTTTCTGGGATGTTCTTCAGAGGCAGATAGAGTTGAATGAAACTGAAAAGCATAAATTAACTGCACATCTAGTTCCTTGTTCTAATCAATGAACCCCAAGAGCTTAAGGGCTCTTGAAACTCTCTTTTTTTCTGATGTACTTAAATGAGCCCTGTTTCCCAGTGTGACTTCTCTAATACTATCAGTGGGTTCCCAGTGATTCCAAGCAATGTGTCTATGTCCTGGCTTCACTACAAAGTCCTTCAAAAATTAATTGGATGGTATGAAAGTTTCAGAAGAAAGAATAGGGGATGGTGAAGATTTTGTTATGAAAAGACTTCTGACAAAAGACTTTAATGATATCTCTAATCCAAAAAAAAAATGGCAATAAAGATGTTCTGAAGCATATTTGAAAAAATTATGATCGTATTTGTTCTTCAAACCATGTCAATCCTTCTATTTATTTTGCCTCCACTTTAAGTTAAGTCGTTTTTCACTTTCTACTTTATAAGCTATTCTAGAAATCACAAGGGAACATTTAATAGGTTTTATTTTAAAAATGATTTATAAATGGTTCTGTTATTTCATTACTTCAAGTAAAAAAGGCTTAGGCAATAAGCACAAGCAAACAGGTTTTTCAGTGTTTGGTATGCATTTAATTTGTTCTTGATTTAAGCTCATTTTAGATGTGCAATACAATTGTCATGACATGGAATTCATAACCGCCAAACTGCTCTAGTCAAATCTGTTTATTTATGATTGCACTGGCCTATCTTTTTATTAAAGAGAAAAGAAAGAACTGCCAGCTCCAAGAAACTGAAATAAAACCCCTTCCAATGAAATTTTCATACCAACCATGCATCCTGAAACTATTAATGCCAGCAGGCCGGCTGGTAGACAGAAAAGTGGGAACAAAGTGGCTTAACAATAACTGAGCTCTTGGTTATAGAAACAAGATTCAGGTCAAGTCAATTTCAGTTTCATCTCATCTGAGAAGACATGTGGAAATGGATACTGGAAAAGGCTCAAGGAGACCCATTCATAAACCATATTTTTTTCCTGAATTTATTTAGCTTACATGATTTTTTTTAATAATTTGGACATATTCAAAGATTTATGTTTTGTATAAAGTAAATACCCAAATCTTTTTATATCTTCTGCTATTATTGTTTAATCTGTGCAGACTGAATTGTAGGCACTTAGGTGTAAAAGAGGAGACTCTTATTAAGAGGACAACTGTCTATCTGTCCGTCTGTCCGTCTATCTATCTATCTATCTATCTATCTATCTATCTATCTATCTATCTATCTATCTCTATCTTTGCTATGCTCTAGAATAATATTCACCCAGAGGACTCACCAAATGCTGGGACATTGACCAATTCTGTTCCTGTCCTAGGACTGGGCCTCAACTCTCACTGAAAACCAGATTATTGGTTTCCTATAGGATCATTTGGAGATTATTAAAAGCAAAAATATCCCACATTTTTATTCCAATTGGGAGCTGGATTAAAACTGAATAAGTATACATTAATTTGTTTACAGTTTTGTTTACACAGTTCCTTTCTGGTTTGTTATGGGGATGAAAAAAATATAAAATGCTTCCTCCATATTTGTTCTCATAAAAATATCATATTGGAAGAGCATTCCAATATGACATTCATCTCAATGGATTTGTGGCCAAATTCAAAAGTATCTCTTTAGATTAAGTCTGCCCCTTTTTATGGCAAGGTTGGAGTTAACGTTTAGAAAGGACTTGGAACAATAATAAGGAAAACAATACCTGCTAAAAGTGATCATCCAACTGGAGGTTATAGCTAAGGTCTAAGAAATAAGTAAAAGTCAAACTATTTTTCCTTTTTTTCAAGAATTCATCTGCAAGATTAAAGAAATAGACATGAAGATCATTGACCTTCTGGCAGGGTTGCTGGCAATTTATTTTAGTTATTTATTGTGTTGATTATTTGTTTTCTGTTCACTGACCAATTACTATTAAATGGTTCTTTCCCCCCCCCCCATCATATACTTCCTGCATAATTGTACTATTTGAGTGAAACCTACTACTAAGTACTACTAAGGGGGAAAGTGAGGGAAAAAAATAGCAACAGAGAGAAAAGTAAAGTAAGGATTATCTGAAATTAACTATGGATTTTCCTCTTATACATAAAATACTTTATGCTTTAATCATCATACTCATGCTAAACTATATTTAGACACCATTCCAAAGAAATAATTAGGAGTGGCCTAGTGGTAAAGACGCTTGCCTCCCACTTGGAAGGTTGGGAATTCAATACCAGGTAGTAGCAGATGCTTCCTAGGGTGCAAAGAAAAATATTGGCTGTGAACTCCTGTAGGCATCTGGCCAGTAAATGTTCAACTCCATCCAGTTGACCCAACTCTACCCCAAATAGGGACTAGAGTGTCATAAAAAGGGAGGGTTTTTTTCACAAAAGAAATAATTAAAAAGCTAAGAGTGAAACAAAAGGGCCAGAACACATCCTCTCCAGTAGCCAATACCCAGATAAGCAGAGAAGCAACACCAGACAAAAAATCAAGCAGAAAACAATACCCTAATCAAGGAACTGTCAAGGAGAAATCCAAACTCCCATGAACACTTTAACTGCTGTATATAAACAAGGAGCAAGCAGCATACTCACTAGCACTGATGGTATCTTGTTGGGTAATAAAACATCTACAAGCAAACAACTAACTGAAAGAGCACCAAGAACTCCACAGTTCAGCTCTGAGCTACATATATTCTCTTCTGTTTGAATTGTTATCTGTCTCTAAAGTTGGGTGTTCCTCTGCTTAGGATGGCACTGACTTTCCAGATGGTGGTGTAGGTGGGAGGAAAAAAAATCAATGTGCATAGAAATGAGGGCCATAATTATTCAGTCTTATGAGTAGCCTCCATAACTAGTGGCCACCCTCTACTAATGCAAAACAGTACAAGGGGAACTAGGGTAGTACACTCATTCCTGCTTCTCCTGAATACAATGAACTATTTCTACTTCCTGTATGGCATAAAGAAGGCTTTAGTAAATTAAGTTTCTTTTTCCACTTCCAATCAGTTAGAGAGTGCTCATGATTTTATGTGTACGTGGAGTTTCTCATCTCTGTTGGAGTAAGACTACAACTGTTTTGAGGGAACTGAACAGCAGTGGAATTAAAAATGTGAAAATACAGTCAAGCAGAAATCAGAAGTATTGAAAATTTGGATAAATGAACTCCAAAATGCAAACAAGTCTGTTTGAAATTTCAGATTTTTGTGTGATAGCTTTTAATGCTTCAAGTAAAAATATTGTTGTTATTGCATTTGGCAGCAAATCTAGCAAAATGGCAAACTCCCTATTTAAAGAGACTGCATTATGAAAAGATATTATTAAATCACACCAATACCTTAATCAGAATGCAAAAACATTCTGAAAGGCATTTCAAAAGTTGAAAGCAACTGTTGGAAAGATCAATGAAAGCCAGGAAAGGAATCTAAAAACATGTGCAGTATTCAAATAGAATAAATGTTTCATAAAAAGCAATCATTATGTTGTGGGTATGACATTTTCAGTTTTCCAACAATTTGAATATAGTGGCAATAGAAACCTGCATTCGTGGTATGCAAACTTCTTGTTTGTAGCTCCAGAACTCACCCAGAATGGTGATAAAAAGGACAACAGTTTGATACTTTTGCATGCAGGGAGGTTTAAGGGGATTTAAAGGGTGAAATGAATTTTTAAGCCTTGCAAGTGTTAATTTCACATTTCATGCTTTGGAAACTCCTAACCCCTGCTCCCAAAACTGGTCCTAGTCCTGCCTATTTTTTAGATGTAGGCTTCAAAACTCTACCCTAAAAGAAGTACAACATTCAAGTTGACAGATTTTTTTTGTACCCCCTTAGAAGACTGAATGCACTTATATCTTCTTTTAAATGGTAAAGAGATAATTGGTGCCGGGTTTGAACTAGTGTTCAGCAACAAGAAAATGTAACTCCCTTGCCCTCCCCATGAGCTTTGAAAACACAAAGGCTATCATTCATCAAACCATTTCTTGATTAGAATTTGACCAAAAGGTCTTCCCAAGTAGTAATCGGGAACAACTTAAATGGAAAATAGGTAGATTTATCTTTTTAAGTATACCATGTTTCATTCCTAGGGAAATAATGGCAGATATTAACCAAGAAGTATGAATTCAATTATTTCACATTATGATTCCTTTCACAGTCTGCTCTGGAGACGTATAACAGGCTACTTAGTGTTTTCAGATCAATGTTATTACATGGTGAAGGACGAAGCAATCACATTAAAACTAACTACCACATGATTCCTACACAGCTTACCACTACCCGAAGATTGCCCAACCTTTACCACAAACTAGACTGAATCAGTTATTTTTCTATCTAATGCAAAGCATTATTTAATACTCAAAGCATTATTTAACACTGCTAAAGAGGTTTGGATTCAGTTGACATCCCAAAACATAAGGTTTTGTGGCTACAGCGTGGACACACACATACACATACAAACCCACAGAAACACTATTGATTGGTAAAGTGCTCTGTGAATTTATTTATTTATTTATTAGTTCAGTTTATATGCCGCCCTCCTCCAAAGACTCAGGGCTGCTTACAATGCACTTATAGCAATAGCCTTCATTCTTTTGTATATACCTGCTTATTAGGGCTTTTGGCCCCCCTATAAGCACTGTTTCTACAAAGTCATCTTATTGTCCCCACAACCCGGGTCTTCAATTTACCTATCTCGGAAGGATAGAAGGCTGAGTCAACCTTGAGCCTGGTGAGATTTGAACTCGCACTAATTGCAAGCAGCTAGCAGCTAAATGCTACATAACAGCACTTAGTCCGCTGTACCACCAAGGCTCTGTAAGAGAATTTGACACATCAATAGTAACTGAAGAATACTCAGAAGCTGTAATGTGGTTTAAATGAGCAGTTACCGCATCAATGTATTTTCTGTGTTAGGCGACTGGAATCCTTTTGCAAGCTGTATTTGTTTTAAGATAAAGAATGATAAATATTTTACAATGGGTTTTTTTTTAAGCAATGGCTTAAAATGGTTTAAAAGTATCTTAAACATAGTAAAATCCTTGGTGAAAGCAGACATAACATATAAATAAAAAAATCATTCCTGTATTCATCTATTATTTGGATTTATAATAATTTTCAACCAAATCTAGTTAACCTGGGAGTAGAGCTGAATAAAAGACCCTGGTTAATATCCCTCAGTTTAGTCATAATTTCTGAAGGGGATGAATTAAAAGAAAAGATGCTGATTCCACATGACAACATAGACCAAAATTGAGTAAATATGGGTGCCTTAGTATTTCTACGTCCAAGGTGTGAGATAATTTCTTACAGTTATAAAGAAACTATCTAAGGCTCTTGTTAAGTCTACCATCTCATGAAAAAGGCACATACTCTGCCATAGCTTCCAAAAAGCATTGTATTGTTTTGTTAGTTTTCGTAATAAGAATTGGAAGGGACTTTGGAGATCTTCCAGTCCAACCCATTGCTCAAGCAGAAAATTCTATACCATTTCAGACAAATCATTGTCCAATCTCTTCTTAAAAACCTGCCATGTTGAAGTATCCATAATTTCTGGAGGCAAGTCATTCACTGATCAATTGTTGTAATTGTCAGGAAATTTCTCCCTACTTCTAGGTTGCTTCTCTCCTTGATTAGCTTCTTGTCCTGCCTTCAGGTGCTTTGGACAATAGGTTGAGTCCCTCCTTAAATATTGGAACTCTCCTATCATGCCATCTCTAGCCCTTATTTTAATTAAACTAGATATACCCAATTCCTACAACTGTTCTTCATATATTTTAGCTTCCAGTCTCCTAATCATCGTTGTTGCTCTTCTCTGTCTTCTTTTAAGAGTCTCAACATCTTTTTATATTGTGACAACCAAAACTGGATGTAGTACGCCAAGTGTAAAACATGTGACCATGGAGATGCTGCAATGGTCATAATTGTGAAAAATGGTCCTAAGTCACATTTTTCAGTGCCATTATAACTTTGAACAGTCACTAAGCAAACAGCTGTTAAGTCGGAGACTAGAAGGGAAATTTAACATTTAGTTTGCTTTTTTTCCACATCACAAAATACTCAACAGCTGCAAAACGTAAGTGGGGATGAAGTGATTCAGAACAATCCCATTGAACATCGCAGATCTTTCTATTGCCATAGAAAGGACTGGAAAGAAAAGCTTATCAATATTATGGCTGAGAGGCAGGCAGCTTAATAGGACTTCCCACAGCTCAACTGGGTGTTTATCTGATGCTTCCCATGTCAAAATTTAATGCTGTACCCCATTGTATGACTCCCTTTCCCCATGTTGCCTTTTCTTCAAATAACTGATTTTCATTCACCTTCTGGAAAAGCAGATGGGCCCATGCATGCCCTGGTCAATTTTGGGGGAAAAAAACCTGGAATGAAATTTCAGAGTATCAAGATACCTTTAGGATAAATGATTATTTTCTGATGACTAATAGGCAATTACTATGGTAATTCGGCGATACACGAGCACGGTATCAGAATGAGAAATTATAGGTAGCTATTCCAGACTCATTTCTATGGTAACAAAAAGAAATGGACATTAAATAGCAGTTATACTGTGGCTGTACTTGGTAATTATAGATTTTTATGCTCAGCAAATATAAATGCATTTATTCATAGTCTTGTGATTATTTAGTTTTATACACTCTAAGGTGCTACATAAATAATAATGATAGTATATGTACTGACAGATGCCTAATAGGAAAAAAAAAGGCCCATCAAAAGCTTTGTTCTATCACTTGGATATTCTCTTTTTCTGATTTTATATAAATGATTGCTGGTATATGAAATGAAATGAAGGTAAAATATGGATTAAAAAGAGAAGAAGGCTTGAGATAGAGCTGAGTGTCCAATCTCAGCAACAGAGGTCTGTCCTCAGCAATGAAAGCTCATTAGATGGTTTTGGCCCAGTCACTCGCTTACAGTCTAATCAAATTTGTAGGTGAATCTGAATAAAATGAGACCCACACGTGAGCAACCCTGAGATTCTAAAAACAAGGAAGAAACTAAATTCAGTACAATAAAATAAAATACTAAGTCTGATATTATTTGCTATCACACACATAGTGCACACAGATGGAATCTGCATGAGTTTGTAATTGGATTATGGCTAGTCCTCACTTAACATCCACTTAACATTCAGTGATGGTTTAAAGTTATGATGATGAAGCCTTCAGTGATGGAGCACCCATAACTTCTGAAGGCAAGCCATTCCACTGGTTAATTGTTCTCATTATTCTCACTGTTAGGAAATTTCTTCTTTAGTTCTAGGTTGTTGATTAGTTTCCATCCATTGATTCTTGTCTTGCCTTCTGCTAGGTTGACCCCTCTTCTTTGTGGCAGGTCCCCAAATATTGGAACACTGCTATCGTATCACCCCTAGTCCTTCTCTTCACTAGACTAGACATACCAAATTCCTGCAACCATTATTCATATGTTTAAGCCTCCAGCCCCTCTGTTACTCTTTTCTGTACTCTGTACTCTTTCCGGAGTCTCAACATCTTTTTTATGATAAAGTGACCAAAACTATAAAGTCTTACTAAAACTTCATGTGATCTTGATTCTGTCCTCCGTTAATGCAACCTAGGATTGCATTAACAATGCTGCTACCTTTTTTTGTCTGCTGCCACACACTGCTGGCTCATATTTAAGTGACTGTCCACTAGGACTCCAAGTTCCCTCTCAGTTACTGCTATTGGACCCATTTTCATCTAATCTGTACTTTTCTCAACATTGAATTTCATTTTGTTAGTTATGGACCAGTGTTCAAGTCTGTTGAGATCCATCTAGATTTTGAGCCTATCTTCTAGAACCGTGATGGCGAACCTATGGCACGGGTGCCACAGGTGGCACGTGGAGCCATATCGGTGGGCATGCAAGCTCAGCTCTGACATGCATGCGTGCGCCAGCAAGCTGATTTTCAGGCCTTCTGGGCCCACCAGAAGTCAGGAAGCACACTTTCTGGCCTCCGGAAGGCCTCTGGGGGGGGGGGGAAGGCCATTTTTGCTGTCCCCAGGCTCCTAGAAAGGCTCTGGAGCTTGGGGAGAGCAAAAAATGGGCCTACCGGGCCCACCGGGCCATCACGTGCCAAAAGCAGGGGGAGCACGGGGGGTGGGGCACATAGAATTATGGATCTGGGCACGCGTGTGTGTGACCCCACCGCGCTCCCCCCATTTTTGGCACGTGATGGCAAAAAGGTTAGCCATCACTGTTCTAGAATGTTGGCTATTCCTTCCAGTTTAGTGTCTGTAAATTTGGTGAGTTCATCTTCTATTCCCTCATCTAAATGATCTCACATTGGCTGCTTGCACACTGTATTGCACTGTCCTTCAACTCCACTGCACTTACCTGCTAGTGGCTGGCTGTACCTTGCCAGCCACTAGCACATTCTCCCTCATCTGACAATAGCCACATTAACTGCCTGACAGTCTGTTTATGAGCCACCTGGGAGTTGCAACTTCCTGTCAGCATCCTCACAGACTTTGGTTGTTGGAAGCGAGCAGGACGTTGCAAGGAAGCTCACACTTAAGAACCTATAATCCTTGCTTAATCACTGCAGGGATTATTGTCGTTAAGCAAGGTGGTCATGTGACATCACATTGTATGACAGCAGTGTTTAGAAATAGAAATGCAACTGATTTCTGAGTACATTTACACAGGATTGCACTTTCTTAAATCAATGGTAAGGAAAAATGGAAAGACAAAAATAAAGTTTGCATGCTGATGATGAATAGCTCCAGATACCATGTTTTTTTCCCCTTCTCTCCAGCTCTTCTGATTCCATTTGAAAATTCAGTATGGACTGATGTTTTGATGTTTGCAGATACTAAGTTGCTGTAAGAACTGAAATGCTTATGTTTGTAAGTCTAAAGAACTCTCTGAAGATTGGCAACTCTTCAACGCATGTTGTTCCTGGCTTTTTGAATATAGACTACGATTAGATAATTCATGATTGTTTGTTGCCCAGATAGTGAATGTCCTGCTCCTCGTGTTTTCATCTTAAGATGCATCCAAGTGCTAACCATTATATTAAAGTATTGACTAAAAGGGAAATGATGGAGTTTTGATGTACAGAAAAAGGGAAGGAGAAAAATAGGTAACTAGCTAGCATTGATTAGTTTTAAAGTCAATGCAGCAACTGAAATGTGAATTATAAAGTCAAGGGTCTAGTAGCAGGAAAGAGAAGATGGAATATCTATGGCGAAAATGTGCTTTCAAACTTCTAGCTACAACCTTTTTAGTTTTGCTATTGGCACCTGTCAGATTTCCTATTCAATTCCATTTCAACATAGAAATAAAACCAAATAAATTCTCCAAAATCACAGCTCCTAGATTTCAGTAAAAGCAAAAATTAAAATTGGATGCAATTCCCTATAACAGATTTAAACACAGAGGCACTTCTCATCTACAGTATGAAGTTGAATTTATTAACATTGGTTCTCCATCATTTCTCCCCAACTAATTGGGCACATTGAGTACTTCCTAAGAATAAGTCTAGCAAATGACTGCCTGGAGCAACCTCCTAGCAGGGCATTTGCTCATCAGTATTCACTGTCTCTACCAGAATGTAAAGACGGAGAAAGCACATTCTCCCAAGAGCATGTAAAGAACAGATAAAAGGGGAATAGTGATTCAGAAAGAAAAGAAAGGCTCACGGCTCCACAAAAGGTTTTACCTCTTGCAGATTCCTCACCTAAGGATAGTATTATTTCCACATACAAATAAGAGGATTCTGAATTATTATTTATTATTTCAGTTATCTCTGTCTAGTAGGCTTACTACCCAATAGCAAATTCACTTCTATCTAGGAAGAGATTGGGCTGTTTCTATTTTCTTCTTCTTTTTCCTTTTCGCTGAAGGTTTCAGGTTGGACACAGAGGGCATTATTATTCTCCCTTTGTGAAGCAGCCTTTAGAAGAACAAAATCTCTGAGCAACATACCCTACTGACTTGTGCACCAAGGTTTTACCTATTTATTTGTGGCTTATTTCCCAGACTAGGCTGATACTGTTTCTATGCTTACTGCCCTGGGAAAAATGGATTACTATTTTTTTTACCTAGGTCAGTTTATATCCCCTTACTAGAGAGATTGCCAGGAAGGACAGATGACTTTTATGTAGGCTTTCTCCTCCAGGACTCTAACCCAGCTACCACACATGCAGTGGCAAAATTCTGTGTCGCTGCAATGTCCACAAGAAAAAAAATGGTTACAGAACTATAGCCATCAACTTGTCCCAATTTTTTGGAGATACCTATAACAATTTTTGGAAAAATACATTTACTCACATACTTATTGGCTCCCCACTCACATAAATTAGGGAGTGAGTCTAATGGTTTATGATCATGCATTTTCATAACAGTTATTATTATTCACTATAAATGTTATTATTCACTATTAATGTCAGTATTATTTTTAATATATTGTATGTCTTTTGCTGGTCAATGACTGTAATAAAGTTATATTCTATTCTTACCTAGGAAAAAATAATAATAAAATAGACCATGCTTAATACAAATGTGATTTCAAATTGGATGACTGGAATGTTGTACTCAAAATTAGGAGGGATAGCTAACACTGTAAAAGACAAAACTAAGATACAAAATGATCAGATAACTGGGTTAAATATTCCTTCTTTTCTCTTGTTTGCAACCACATCCGCACGTTCGGTAGCAAATGAATGAAATCAACCAGATTATGGTAGGAACAGAGAAGTTAAAATACGTTTTCATTTTTCTAATGGAGAGAGTTCCTAAGCAATTGTGGTTAAGTCCCCAGACTAGAAAGCAAGAGATCTTGAATTCAAGTCCTACCATGAAAGCCAGCTGGTGACCTTGGCCCAGTCCCTTTCTCTCCCAGCCCAACTCACCTCACAGGGTTGTTGTGGGGAAAATAAGAGGAGAAAGGTGTGTTTGATATGTTCGCCAACTTGAGTTATTTGTAGAAATAATAACGCCAAGAAATAAACAAACAAACAACTGTCCCCTTTTTATTTTAGCAAGAGAAATGAGGTACGTAAAGGAATAGGCCACTTCCCCTTCCCTGGTAGTTTGTATTCCCCCCTGCCCAGACTTGTCACTTTCCTTGAAAAGGAAGTTCCCCATCCCCATGTACAATGAGGATGTATAAACGTATGACTCATTTATAAGTCTCTCCCCATGACATTATTTCAGCACACAGGGAGTTCACCTCACACCAATTCCAGGACAAAAGGTTTATCTAGTAACTCCTGAGAAAAAATATCATAGCTTTCTTCAAAGCCCTAAAGATTTGCCCAAGAGAAGAAAGCTACGATCAATGCATTACCTCTCTCTGAATGCTGGATATGGAATAACAGACTTAAATAATAGGAAAGCAAATTCTGGTTGATGTTAGAAAAATAGTTTAGCAGAGCGTTTTGACAGAGGCACACATTACCTGGAGAGACAGCAGGCTTCCCTTTTTTACCTTCAAAAGAAACCCTTGTCAGCAATGCTTTGATTTGAATTCCTGTGTCGAGCAGCTAGTGTAACTTAATTGTCTAAATGACCTCTTCCAACTCTGTGATTCCTGGGAAATCCATACAAAATCAAATGCCTTTTGCTCCATTTTCTTGCCTTCATCCTCTCTACTATTTTTCTGCATCTAATTGCCTCCCACCTCAGAGACTTCCTTCCCATTTATTCCATTCTAATATGGTTATTGGGCAACTGCTGTCTATAATTAAGTGGATGAAAAAGACTCTTAGAAAGTTAGGCTTTCTGTTTCGACGGTTAGAAATCAACTTCTGAGCACTTTTTCCCCTCAGCCTCACTTAATTCTGAACGCCATGTTAAGATATTGAGATATGCAGAAACAGAACTTTGCCTACCAGCAAACACTCTTTAAGAAGTTTTGGGCTTGAGATGTGACAAGCCTGTGTGCTATAATTAACATATACATTTTACTTCCCCAGTGTGTCTCACTGTCACAGCAAATAAGTGAAAGCAATAATGAAAGAGTGTGGAACAGAGCAGGATCTGCTAACTGTTGATTCTGTCTGTAAAAGCTTTCAGAAGGAATAGAGGTGCTTTTTTTTTTTTTTTTTGGCTACTGCCTTGTCACAGAATTTCAAGGGCGCTTCAGCAGAGATCTGCCACTATTAAGAAGCATATTACCTTCCATGCCATCTGGGGGTCTCTCATCTCTGCAAGGTGAAAATGACAAATTGGAACTAATCTAAACTGAAGATGGCACCATTACAGGCATCTTGCCTGCAGGAACAGATGTCACTCTTTCAGCTACATGGTGACAAGTTTAGAGCAAGCGTGGGATAAAGGAGAGTTCAACCCTGGCCTCAGGATGTGCCAGCTTTTAAATCAAGAGTATGTTGTTGTGTTTCTCTGCCTTATCTATTGTTGCTGGAGGTATCACAAAATATCCAGAAGGTATTAATGCTAAACTGCCAGGAAATATTGAAAGTCTGAAGAAAACAACTTTCTTCCTTGAAGTGTAGCAGTCATGAAGGATTAGAGAAAGATGTCATTTTGGCATTTCGCTGATAGAAGCCTCTTTTATCAGTCAGATCAGTTTAAGCCTATTTTCATAATCATATGTGGTCCATTGCAAATCATAGATTACACTTTCCTTTCAGGGGTTCAGGCCCGAACCATGCACACAGCTTCCAATGGTCTCAAATTAAATATGCCTTTTGCTCCATTTCTTTGAGTATTTTGCATGAAGAAATTTTGAATAATACTCCAAGTATTCATGCTTATTATTATTATTATTATTATTATTATTATTATTATTATTATTATGTTCAAATGCATATTATTTTTTCTTATGCATTATAAAACTCTCCCTATGTAATACACTCACAAACAGTCAGAAAAATGGACATAGAATTGATAGAATTTTGCTTTTATGCAAGAATTAGCATTCCCAGGAACTTCCCCAAAGTAATAATTTCATAGCACAGTGATGTCCATTAAATGTAAGAATAGAATTCAAATTTGCAATGAATGACATAGTAAATGATGTTCCTATGAACTCCATAATTGCTGGAAACGGTATAACTGGCTGTTACGATGTTGCCATGTAATTCAGTGAGGATATTTCTCACACACAAAAATGACAAATCTAGAAAAAATGAAGCTATGAATTGAAACCACGCTGAAACACCATCCTATCTGAGTTCTAAAATTCAGCTCACCAACTTTGACTTTCAAGCAGAGTAAAAGTCAAGTCTGTTTCAAGTTACACCTGATGCTTGTGACTTCATTGCAGTTTTCCTAGCAAGGTGTATGGAGCTGTTTTATCATTTTCTTCTTCTGGGATATTTTCAGTTTCCCAACCTGGTCTACAGCCCTGGAATTCTCACGTCATCTCCCATCCAGTATGAAATGGAGTTAGGGTTGTGGGCTTCTAAGCCAAGACAGAGTCAGCTGATGCTGTCACCTGCTGGAAACTGATTTTAAAATCTTCATCATCATCATCATCATCATCATCATCACATTCAACAATGAAACCTTGCTGTGAATTATTTAATAACCATGGCATACTCATATTATCAAAATTGTAATATCCCTCTTGCAATAATAGGCAGTGTGGTGTATTATATTCATTTTAAGTTATTAATTACATTTGTGTACATGATAAGGTAGAAATCAAACTAATACTTTCCCACTAGCAGTCCATTTAGTTCAAAATGGCAGAACTTCCAGCATCTAATAAAAAAGCCAAAATTATGGGGTGCTATTGGTTCAATAATGGTTCTTTCTGCAATACCTAGCCTCCCCAAAGTCATTGACAACATTAGGCCAGATATGTTTGATACATTTTGAGCTTCCCTAAATTTTTTGCAGTTCCCCAAAAATTAATATAATCCTGAATGAAAAGCAAGAGACAGAGAGATAGCAAGACTTCTAAAGAAAATTGCTTCTCTACCTTTACAAATATTATTACATTATTTTTCATTATTTCTGTTCTGTTTTGTTCTGTTCGAATAATAGACCCATCTCAGAGACATTTGACTATATAAAGATCAGAAATAAGAGACTGACCAATTAGCTGAAAGTCAATCTCACCTCTTCTTCAAAACCTTACATCGGCCTTATATAAACCTCATGCTATTTCAAAATGAGAGTCTGGCTGAAACAAATAATGTTCCTTTCACATTTAACGGTAATTTGTACAGACGTTTCTAGCCTAGCTGTTAGATTTGATGTATAAGTGTGATCTGGATGGCTTCAAAACAGACCTCCCAAAGTATTCGCAAACAAGCTTCCTCAGTGATGTGCCACTAACCTGGGGAAAAGTATCAAAATTCAGTAAGGAGCTGGCTTATTTATTTATTCATGGCTAGGATGAAGAAAAATGAAGGAATGCTTATCCAATTTGTAGATAACATCAAAGTGAATCAGATAGTTCATGTGCTACAATAAATGGGCTTGGTCCACATCAGAATAATGGGGAAAAAATACTCATGCTTTCTGAGAGTACTATGGGGTACACACACACACACACACACACACACCCCGAATATCTGAAGCTATTCCTTGTACTCTTAGACCATTGACTACTGGAGTAACAAACTTTATTTATATTTATTTATTAAGAAAACTTATATAGTCATCCAACTCACTCATGGTGAGCCCAGATGGCTTACAAAATAAAACTGCAAATACAAAACACAATAAATCTTCATAAACACACACACACACACATCAATAACAATCATAAAAACCCTTTGATGTGCTATATAGCACTCCAAGATTCACAGGTTCTCTGGCAAATCCATACTGGAGAGCATTTTGAAAGAATATTGAGGTAGATAAACAAGTCTTATCTCCACATTCAAGCAGAAGATGTTATGACATTGATAATTTTAGATCAAATTTTCATTTGCTTTCTATGTATAGTTTACCATCTTTCAAAAGCTCAGTGCTTCACAAGAGTTTCTAGATTTTACACTTTGCGTAGTTTATCCTTTCACTTTAACTTAACTATGCAATATTAATTGGGCACTTAGATGTAAAATAAACAGTGGCAGATCAAGTAACACAGAGAGAATTTATATCTGACTATGCTATCGAAGTAAAGTTGCTTATGAAAATCTTCATCCGAATTATCAAGCTATCAGTAATCTGAGTCGTGTGATATAAAATAATGAAGACACGTGTGTAATCATTACCAGAATGACTGAACTTTTTAGTAGCAGTTATTTCACTCTTATAGAAAGGTAAATAGGGAAATATATAGAATGCCGTTTTGACTAGATTAAGAAAAATTAAAACTGAGTAAAGGATGACTAGCTAGAATAAAGAAAAAACACAGGGTAGAAAAAATTAGAAAAACATTTTCTGATAATTATTTTTCCCCCATGATTAACCCCCCATGATTAACATCATTCACCTCATTGATTACATGATATTATTACTGATTAGTATTTATATGACACAAATTTCCCAAACTGCTGGCTTCCCCCCATCTTTAGGAATTTGTAACTTAGCCTGATTTTAGAGACAGATGAAATTTGCATTGTCACAATCTCATTCTGTGTTTGTAAGCATTTCAGAAAGGGTAACTGCAAGTTGTTCTCAACTTACAACAATTCATTTAGTGACTGTTCAAAGTTAGCACTAAAAAAAGTGACATGACCATTTCCCACACTTATACCCTTTGTAGCATCCCCATGATCGTGTGATCAAAATTCAGATCCTTGGCAACTGGTGTATATTTATGATGGTTGCAGTGTCCCAGGGTCACGTAAGCATCTTTTGCAAACTTTAGATTAGCAAAATCAATGGGGAAACCAGATTCACTTATCATCTGTGTTACTAACTTAACTGCAGTGTGTCAAAGTTCAAAGTGTGCTTTTGCTGTTGCAACCAATATCACTTCTCAGCTTGCCAACGAACTGGGGGGGGGAGGGAAAGGGGAGATGGAATGTAGGCTCCAGACATCAAGAAGACAGCTGTGAGAACCAAGAGCACTCCGGCAGGTGTTTGTCAGAGATAAAACCTTTTTCTCATAACAATACAATGAGACTCAATTGGACAACGTGACCTGATCTAATAGCAGGAGAGAGGATCTATACTTTAATTATGTGGGTTTGTGCTGGAATTAGTTAGATCTGGTTTTGCCCTCATCTGTGCTAAAATGATATACTCAATAAAGTTTTGCATTAAAAGATTGGATCATGTTGGCTGTGCTTAATTTGGTTGGGTTTATTAGCCAGAAAGTTTATTTTATTTTATTTTATTAATCATATTTCTATGCCGCCCACTCTCTGAGGACTCTGTGCGGCTTACAACAATCGACAGTATACTAAATAGCATATTGCCCCCAACAATCTGGATCCTCAAGTTGACACAGTTATTAACAACTGTGGCAAGAAAGGTCTGAAAATGAGGCAAAACTCACTTAACAAATGTCTCACTTAGCAACAGAAATTTTGGGCTTAATTGTGGTTGTAAGTCGAGTACTAGGTGTACTGTGTAGCTGAAATTCTCTCTACTCAGCTGCTGCCTATCTTAGATTAAACACTGATTGGCTGAAGATGTTCTCTACAATATCTAGACTCTCATAGCTGAAGTTGTTTAAGATCTGCAGATGATGAGGACAATGTGAAGAAATCATGACTAAGTTTTAAAATACTTTAAATGGAATGATGATTAGGTGAACTAAAAAGTCTTATATTCAAAATATGTAAACATAACTTAATTGGTTAACTTTATAGACTTGATGTGGTATTTTTTTATCTCAGTCTTTTAAAATTCTCTTTTCCTGTTTTCTGGCCCTGCAAATAATTGTTCTAGAAGTTATCTAACTAGAGTATATCAGTCATCCTATACTGCATAATCATACCTGTAATTGCCAAGATAAACTCCATCTGGATTAAGCATAGGAGCGATCTTGAAGACCAAATGATCCCGTAGTACTTTGGCAATTGGATGTGGGCTCACAAGAAAATCAATGATACCTAGGGGGAAAAGTATATTAATTTTTCTTTATAAACACAAAAATAATGTATGTTTTTCAAATTATATTGAATTCCATTGTAATAGTTTACTAGATATCATAAAACCAAAACGGCAATTTCCAGTTATTTTTAATAAAGATGTGCAAATTGGGTCTAATTCAATTCAAACATCCACATGGATTCAGAAAATCAATCGGAAAATCAGTCTCTTTTAATTCAGATGTCTGAATCAATTTAGGCTAAATTTCCGAATTGAACCTGATTGGATTTAGATTGATCCAGACCATTAAAGCTCAGGTGCACATACATGGTGTCTGAATCCACTTGGAAACATTCAGTTCAATGAACTAATCTGTCAAACTGATTCAATACCACAGATAGATCAAAAAGGTTATGCCTGCACAATGTTTATACCAATTAAATATAAAACATATTTTCCATACACTTTAACAGTTCATTTCTGTTTGAGGAAGTTGCATAACATTCTCAGAGACTCTTCCCATCCTGCTTACAATCTTTTTGGACTGTTGCCTTCTGGCAGAAGATACAGAACAATTAAAATTCAGACCACACGTTTTCTGAATAGTTTTTATCCCAGAGCTATAATTGCACTCAGCAATCAACTAAAGGGCTATCATCAGTGACCTGTTGGACAGTATTACTTGGTCTGTTGTGTAGAT
Organism: Masticophis lateralis; assembly: GCA_030761175.1. NCBI lineage: Eukaryota > Metazoa > Chordata > Lepidosauria > Squamata > Colubridae > Masticophis > Masticophis lateralis. The sequence goes on along the minus strand of JAUDYJ010000003.1, from coordinate 153,590,284 downwards.
GTTTGGGTGGTTTTAGGGGTGGGGAATTGTGGTGGGTGGGAATGTGCTGGGGATTATGTGTGTGGGACCTGGTCTTTGGGTGTCAAGTAAATTTCATTGTATGTGTATATTGTGTATACATATACAATGACAATAAAGTTTATTTATTTATTCTTACCACTGATGCAAAGTAAGTAGTAATTGATGATGTTAAGTTCTTTACCACTAAAGTTCTTCTCCATGTCAAAGAGGTGACAAGATGTATTATTATGGGTGGATTTATCTATCAGGTTATATCATATCGCAGCACCCAGCAGAGTTGCCCCGGTAATCTTCAATTTGATTACTGAAACAGTGGTGCCTTCTACTAGACAACCTCAGGATATTGATGCAGTAGCACTTTTTTTTTTTAATTTGATTTATATGCCGCTCTTCTCTGAAGACTCAGGGAAGCTTACAATGCGTTAAGCAATAGCTTTCATGCTTTAGTATATTTTATACAAAGTCAGCTTATTGCCCCCACAAACTGGGTCCTCATTTCACCTACCTTAGAAAGGATGGAAGGCTGCGTCAACCTTGAGCCTGGTGAGATTCAAACTTACAGTAATTGCAGACAGCTGGTGTTAATCACAATGCTTTTAGTCTGCTGAGCCACTAGGCTCTTAATGCTAAATATTTTTTTTTTCTTAACTGCTACTAATTTTATGACTCTTCTTGATAATTATGCAATGTCATTACCAATTTGTATTGGAGCAATACAGTTTTGCTATTATCTGGAAAAAGTCTAATGTGCTGCCTTTAGGATCTTCTGTATCGGTAAATTTCTGTAAGCGATTTGTACAGACTTTATAAAACATATTTTATAAAACATATTCAAGAAGTATATCATAAAATCCAAATCTAAATGCACAGACCAATTTAGTAAATATAATTTCCATTAAAATTGGGGCAAGATTAATGTTATCAAAATGCATAGTACAAGAGTAATATATATTTTAAGAGGGATTCATATATTTATTTTATTCAAATTTATAAATTAATAAGAGTTATTTTTTTATAGCAAAGTAAACCTCCTTAAATATTGTTGGCCTAACTGGCTAACCTAATATTGAACTTTACTACATTTTCAACGATAATATTTGGCTTTTATTTTGACATCTAGAGTATATTATTTTGGAATGAGAGCTTCTATGAATATTCTCTTCCTGGGGCCAACTTTTAGATGAATTGTGTGTAGCACCTTTGAAATCTTGGCAAGTTTTCTGCATTTCCTGTCTTGTAAGCTGCCAGGCACATTTGATTATTAATAGATAAGCAGTTATGTTTTGATGTTTTGATCCTGAATCACTTGAGAAATTTATGTAATGAAATCAAATTTGAAAATAGCAGGAAGGTTATTTTCCTGGAATACTTAAGCTAAACAAGGGATCGACACTTTTAATCAGTTTTTTTTTAAAAAAAATACTTGCTTTAAAGACTTGGAGAAGTTGTATGTGATTAACCCGCATTATTCCCTTGGCAGTATATACAAATAAAACATACTAATTAAACATTATGGCTAGCAACTCTAGCAGCATCTAAAGTACCTGTAATTTTAAGATCCATAAGATCTTAAAGTGTGTATTCACTTCACTAGAAACCAACAATTCAATACCGTAAGATTTGTTTGTTTGTTTATCTCATTTATATGGTTATCAATAGAGAATAAGGAAGTTGATCTTGACAGACCCAAGCCAGATCTAGGGTCTTCTGAAAGAGCTGTTGGAAGAAATGTCCATCTGGGTTCAGTTCCAAGTGTGAAGAAAGACACTGGAAACATGGAGACTGCTTGGAAAGATGGTTTAATGGTGGACAGGATCATGTGGTTTGAGGTCCTGGCCAAAAACAGCACATGGATAAGAGAGGGAGAGAGATTTGTACCCTCTCTTGGACTTTGAACTTGCTTCCTGTTCCTATGGCAAGAAATGATTGGTTGTCAGACTCTCACGCTTGCTTGAATCTTGCTGGGTGATGTAATCTTCCCAGGTGCCATGTGGTGAGATGGGTAGAGGGCTAATCCTATTATGTCCTGAAGGTGAAAATCTTTTGTGTTGTAGATAAGCAGGGCCAGCCTTTTGTCTTGTAGACAACCAAAGTATCTGCTGGAAGCAGGGAGCTGGGGCTGAGTTTCTGTCTTAAGATTTCTATTTCTCTTTTAGGGGAAATATTCTGCCTTTTTAATATTCTCTAGAATATTTCATTTTTCTAAGAGAGGGGTGGATGCTAACTTCCTACAGAGCAGTAGAATTAGAGTCATCCAAATCCTAGGAGGGAAGCTTTTCCACTAAGAGAGGACTGAGAGGACCATAACATGCACCCACTGCCAGGTCTGGAAAGATGAATTGAAATCACAGTGACAGGCTTTAAATACACCAACCAGCACTTTGAATTGAACCTAGAAGTCTACAAGGATCCAGGGCAGCTATATAGCAATGATTAAAAAGTACAGTGAAAGGTACTACCATATATATCTAAATAGCTGAATTTTGGAATGAAGAATTAGAATATCCAATTTTGGAAAATCAGTGAATCTAGTTGCTAAGAAACATAAAAACACTTCTTAAAATTTAAAAATGAACATAATTCATCAAAAATAGTTTGTGCTTATTTTATTTATTTATTTATTAGTCGCATTTCTATGCCGCCCAACTCCCTAGGGACTCTGGGCGACTTACAACAAAAAAACCATGTGAACAATATCCTGTAAATTTTTTTTTAAAAGAACATTAAAAATCCATACACTCCATTCCATGGCCGGGTCTCACAAAATTTGTTGGACCTTTCAACAAATTTTGAAAACAGGAAAAAGGTATTAGGTTTATATATATATATATAATCCTGCCTTGAATCAAGGTGACTAACTCTTCTCTCTGACATGTAGCTCACAAATGTGCACTGTGTCTGCAGTTTTCTTTTTCCCAAATTTATATCAGAAGTTTCATGAGTCAATACAACAATATAATCTCATAGATGCTACCTGGACTATTTTGAAGACCAGTAGAAGGCAACCTTTATACAGAAGTTGAACTTGTCTATTAAATTTACATCCCTCAATAAACATATTGATAGATTTTGGAATTATATTGAATATAAGTTTGAATATGATTAACCTAATTTCCTTAATGATGTTACTATGCAGAATATACACTCCTGGAAGAAAAAAATAAAGGGAGATCCATTACATTACTAATTTAAAATCAGAGTGAAAAAGATTAAGGATGCAAAAATGAGTATATCTAAATGGATTCCTTGGAAAGTCTCCCAACCTTCTTTTTTATATATATTACAGACAACAGTTGGAGCTGAATTAATCTGGATTGTATGACAGCATATTCAAAGACCCTTTGGCAGAACTATAGCACATGGTGGTGAAAAAGATTGAAAGCCTCACTCTTACAAAGCTGACAAATGTGGGCATAATGAGCACAAAATGAGCTACCACTGTGGCAGAAATAAATGAAACTCCATAACAACCTTTTTGGGTTTGCTGTCTCAGTCGTAAACAAGGTTGTAGTTTCTTTAATTTTAGCTCAGCATCATATGACATTAGGCATTATGGTTTGTAAATAATAATTATGCTTATATAATTAAATAAATATGCTTATTCAACAAACCATGACTAAATATGACCTATTACTATTACCTAAAATAAAAACCATCTTGTTGTGTCTCACATGGCTTAACACAAGCCATGTTAGACAGAACAAGATGGTTTTTATTTATTTATTTATTTAATTTTTTTGGACAACACACATGGAAAGAACACATCCATGAACGCCAACTGGCAGACAGAAGACATGACAAAATTTCACAACATACAGACAGATTTAACCATAGTTTCAACTGGGAAAATGTGACAATCCAGGCCAGGCCAAGTCCAAAAATGCCAGGGAATTTCTAGATGCCTTGCATTCTAACAAACCAGCCATCAGTAGCAGTGGTGGGTTGTCCCCGGTTCAGACCGGTTCGCAAGATCTGATAGTAAAACTAGAGGGATGCTCCGCCAACTGACCTAGACATCATCAGGAAGTTTCTGTGCATGCGCAGAAGCGCACACGTGAGCAAAGCAAGCGTGCGAGAGTGGTCCTGTTGCAAAGTAAAGGTAAGTAGAACCCACTCCTGATCAATAGACATTAACAACATCTACCTGTATAGACTATGCAAAAGAGATAATCAACCAGTCCAAAAGAGAACAAAGAGACTACAGCATCTCTGCATCAGCATGCAGATCAACGTAGATTAATTCCAAGCTTCAGTTCAGACTAACAATCAAGTAAACAATACCCCAATCAAGGAACTGCCATGTTACCTATTTAGGATAATGAAATGTCTGCAGGAAAACAAGCAAGCTCAAAGAGCACCAAGGACCCCTCATTTCAACCCTGAGCTACAAATGTTTTCCTTTATTACAATTCTTATATATATTTACTTCCAATCTGTGTTAAGAACTATAGCCACATTTTTTTCTTCTTCTGTGTCTGGTTCTCAAAGTTTAGTTTTAGTTTAGTTTATTTGGATTTATATACCGCCCTTCTCCTTGCGGACTCAGGGCGGTGTACAGCCAATTAAGAACAAACATACAGACATACACAAGTTAAAATTTCTTAAAATAATAATATAAATGGCCATAAAATTTAAAAATTAACATATTTAAAATACAACTCTAAAATACTAAAATGTTATAGGAATCAGGCTAGGCCGGCGAGCTGAAAGAGATGGGTTTTTAAAGCCCGCCGAAAGGTTGGGAGGTCAGAGATTATTCTTAACTCCGGAGGCAGATCATTCCAAAGGGTGGGTGCTGCCACAGAGAAAGCTCTCCCCCTGGGGGTCGCCAGCCGGCATTGTCTGGCTGACGGCACCCTGAGGAGGCCCTCTCTGTGGGAGCGAACCGGCCGGTGGGAGGCAATTGGCGGCAGAAGGCGGTCCCGTAAGTACCCTGGCCCTAAGCCATGGAGTGCTTTAAAGGTGATTACCAACACCTTGAAACGCACCCGAAAGTCCACCGGCAGCCAATGCAGCTCTCGCAGGAGAGGTGTCACGTGGGAGCGTCCCGTCGCTCCCATAATCCCCCGCGCGGCCGCATTCTGCACCAGTTGGAGCCTCCGGGTGCACCCCAAGGGGAGCCCCATGTAGAGAGCATTACAGTAGTCCAGACGGGAAGTGACAAGAGCATGAGTGACCGTGCGTAGGGAGTCCCGATCTAGAAAGGGTCGCAGCTGGCGAATCAGGCGGACCTGATAAAAAGCCCCCCTGGCCACGGCCGTCATATGATCCTCTAAAGACAGCCGTGAGTCCAGGAGGACGCCCAAGTTGCGAACCCTTTCCGTGGGGGCCAATGACTTGCCCCCAATAACCAGCGATGGAGTCAGCTGGCTATATCGGGACGCCGGCAGCCACAGCCACTCGGTCTTGGAGGGGTTGAAGCCTGTTTCTCCCCATCCAGACCCGCACAGCTTCAAGGCACTGGGACATCACTTCCACGGCATAAATGTTGAACAGGAGGGGCGAGAGGACCGACCCTTGTGGCACCCCACATACCAGGCGCCTCGGGGTCGACCGCTGCCCCCCTGTCAACACAGATTGCGACCGGTTGGAGAGGTAGGAGGAGAACCACTGTAAGACGGTGCCCCCCACCCCCAGTCCCTCCAACCGGCGCAATATGATACCATGGTCGATGGTATCAAAAGCCGCTGAGAGGTCTAACAGCACCAGGATAGAGGAATACCCCCTACCCCGGGCCCTCCAGAGATCATCCACCAATGCGACCAATGCCGTTTCGGTGCTGTACCCAGACCTGAAGCCGGACTGGAGCGGGTCTAAATAGACGGCTTCATCCAGGTATCGGGGGAGCTGCCACGCCACCACACTCTCAACAACCTTCGCCAGGAAGGGAAGGTTGGAGACAGGACGGTAATTTGCTAAAACAGCTGGGTCCAGGGAGGGCTTCTTGAGGAGGGGCCTCACCACCGCCTCTTTCAAGGCAGGCGGAAGGACACCCTCACTCAAAGAAGCATTTATAATCTCCTGGAGCCAGCCTCGTGTAACCTCCCGGGAGGCCAGCACCAACCAGGAGGGACACGGGTCCAGTAAACATGTGGTTGCGTTCAGTCTTCCCAGAATCCTGTCCACGTCCTCGGGAGCCACAGGATCGAACTCAGCCCAGATAACACTCTCAAGACCTGGCTCAGTCACCCCGCCTGAACCCACCCAGTCGGCGGCCAGGTCGTCCCGAATCTGAGTTATTTTATCATCCAGATATTGAACAAAATCCTCAGCACGTCCCTGTAAGGGATCCTCCCGCGCTCCCGAATGGAGGAGGGAGCGGGTCATCCTAAACAGGGCGGCTGGGCGATTATCTGATGACACGATAAGAGCGGCAAAGTAATTAGACTTGGCCGCTTTTATCGCCACTAAGTAAGTCTTAATATGAGCTCTTACTAGTGTCAAGTCAGATTCGGAGCGGCTGGCCCTCCAACCACTCTCTAGGCGTCTTTTCCGGCGCTTCATCTCCCTCAGCTCCTCGGTGAACCAAGGAGCTAAGTTGGTTCGGCACCGGGTCAGAGGCCGCAAAGGCACGACACGGTCCAAGGCCCCACCGGCCGCTCTATTCCAGGCAGCCACCAGGTCCTCGGCCGAGTCATGTGTCAGTGTCTCAGGGAATGGCCCAAGCTCCGTCTGGAACCTATCAGGATCCATCAGGCGCCTGGGGCGGAACCATCTGGTCGGTTCCGCCTCCCTGCGGTGAGGTGCAGCGGTCAGAAAGTCGAGCCGAAGGAGCGAGTGGTCAGTCCATGACAAGGGTTCTAAGCCTATATCCCCAATATCAAGACCACTCAACCACTGCCCAGAGACAAAAACTAGGTCCAGGGTGTGTCCACCAATGTGAGTTGGGCCCTGAATTACCTGGGTCAGGTCCATGGCCGTCATGGAAGCCATGAACTCCCGAGCTATCTCAGATGTTTCGCCGATAGATGGCAGATTGAAATCCCCCATGACCATAAGCCTGGGGGTGCCAATCACCACATCGGCTACAACATTGAGGAGCTCGGGCAGGGTCGTTGCCACGCGGCAGGGAGCCAGGTACGCGACTAACAAACCCATCTGCCCACCAGGACCCCACCTCACGAAGATGGACTCACACCCGGCTATCTGAGGAACAGTGGCCTCCCTCGGATCCAGACCTTCCTTAATAATGACCGCCACTCCCCCACCCCTGCCCTGAGCTCTCGGCTGGTGAAATGCAAGGAAACCTGGCGGGCACATCTCCACGAGGGGAACCCCGCCCTCGCGGCCCAACCAGGTCTCAGTAATACCGGCCAGGTCCGCACCCCCCTCTTGAAGAAGGTCACAGATGAGGGGGGCCTTATTTACAACGGACCTGGCATTGCATAACAGCAACCGGAGCCTCGGGTCCTGAGACTCCGAACAACCTGGGGGACGGGAATAGCTTCGGGGACCGGGGCACGCAATCGCTCGAAGACAGCGAGTGCGTGCCCCCTTCACATGATACGGTCCCCCGCTCACGCCATATCTGCCCCTCCCACACAATGTTTCTATAGCCCAACCCTCGACAGGGGGCTCTCTAGGAGCCCTCTTACCTCCAGAGTCTACACCCTCCTTAACACCCAATACCGAGCCTGTCCTTTTCCCATTTGGGTTCCCCCCCAAACCCTCACCCACCCCCACCCCAGAGCCCCTTAAAATTCTTAAAAACCGATTTAAAAACCCTCTCAACCCCTTTTTTGCCACATGCCACTGCCTGGACAAGCCCTTGCAGCTTTCTTGGTAAGGTTTTTCAGAAAAGATTTGTCGTTGCCTCCTTCTAGGACTAAGAGAAAGTAACTGGCCCAAGATCACTGCTGATGGGTCAGCCTAGAAGGCAGAACTAAAACTCATAGTGTTCTAGTTTCTAGTCTGATGTCTTAACCACTATGCCAAACTGGTTCTCATACACCCTCATAATGAGACATGGTGGCACAGTGGTTAGAGTGCAGTACTGCAGGCTACTTCTGCTGACTGCCAGCTGCCTGCAATTTGGCAGGTCAAATCTCACCAGGCTCAAAGTTGACTCAGCCTTCCATCCTTCCAAGTTGGATAAAATGAGGACCCAGATTGTTGGGGGCAATATGCTGACTCTGTAAACCTCTTAGAGAGGGCTGTAAAAGCACTGTGAAGCGGTATATAAGTCTAAGTGCTACTGCTATATTACTTTTACAGCAGATTTTTTTTCTAACTTCCCTGTTTTGCTAATAATAATGTTTATGACTGTTTCTCAGAACAAAAAATAGAATTCTCACAAAGTCTTTATTTTACAATAGCCTAATAATTAGTATAGGCAGACATCAAACTCACCAGGTCTATTGTTTTGTTTTTCACTAGGACCCTAACATTCAAACAGAGAATAAGAAAAACCACTCCACCGAAAAACTGATGCACCAAAATAGGCAGTAAATTGAAACTGATGGATTTTGAATGATCTGCACATGCTTAGAGTTCATATCCTATATGAACAAGAACAGTTTTTCCCCGAATGCCATCATTCTGCTAAACAAATAATTCTCCCAACACTGTCAAACTAGTTACTAAGTCTGCATTACTATTAATCTTCTCATCGTTCCTATCACTCATCTCCTCCCACTTATGACTATATGACTGTAACCTTGTTGCTGGTATCCTTAAGATTTATATTGACTGTTTCCCAATGCTATCATTAAGTGTTGTACCTTATGATTCTTGACAAATGTATCTTTTCTTTTATGTACACCAAGGGTGTATGCACCAAGACAAGTTCCTTGTGTGTCCCATCACACTTGGCCAATAAACAATTCTATTCTATTCTATTCTATTAATTCGGGAAGCGGGAGAACACTCTTTTTTTCTTGCTATGCTGAGTAATTAAAAAAAAAGATTAGCTTGAGAATCTATTATGTATCATCCAAAATGATCTTAGTCCAGCCTAATTTTAACCTATTTAGAAATACATTATTTTTGAAAAAAATTATAAAATATTGACCTCAATTAGAACTATCTTGATATATTAACATATCCACTGAAATCAGTGGGGTTAAATTAATACAGCATCTAACGCATATAAACTGTGCAACCAAGAGCCAAAAGCTATAGGATAAAATATTTCAAAATAAAAAGGAAATCAATTGTAAGGACTGGGAGAAATAGAAATGTTGATGATAATGACTTTTTAAAAAGAAAAAGAGGTAATGCAACAGCTTTTTCTGAAGATGTCATCTTAAAACACTTACAATAAACATCAAGAGTCAATTCTAAACTAAGAAAGAAGACTACCATTCAATCTATAGTGTATGTGCATACTTTGCATAAAATCAGACAATCAGTAGAATTATTTTAATGTTTTTCTGTTGAGCAAAGATACTGACCTACCAACCAGTAAGACATACAATATGGATATTTTTGCATGTTTAAAAGCTAGAGAAAGTTGTTGTTTATGTTCCTAAATCAGTGCAAACTAAAGTTTACATCTTCCGCAATCAGCAAGAAGCATATCTTGAATTTCATTAGACTAGGTTAAATATTTGGTGGAAGCCAAGTCCAATTACTATAATTTGCCTGAAGGCAGATAGCATGATAAAACAGTTGCCTTAATTTTTTAGTTGGTCCTTGTATTAAAATAACAGTTGCTAGTAAACAGGAAGACTAATGATGCCAGTTGATGTTATTAGTGGCTAATAATTGCTTAATTTGTCCACTAATTGACCTATGCCACTATAGAGGCATTGGACCATGTCTCTGAGTTGGAAGAAAACAAGACCAGTATAATGTTACTTCTGAGAGTGACTTCTGGAAATAGAACTACTTGTTGCAATATATTTCCCTTTCACAGATGAGCAGAGTAATTGGCCTGCCAATTAGTATGCTATTAAAGAAAATAATGATGTTCCCATTATTTCTCTGCCCTGGGTTAAACAGAATGAACCAGTTGACTCAATGTGAATAATCTCTTTGAGGGAGAGAAGGAGGAAGGAAGGAAGGAAGGAAGGAAGGAAGGAAGGAAGGAAGGAAGGAAGGAAGGAAGGAAGGAAGGAAGGAAGGAAGGAAGGACATGTACTTATGATTACATACCAGTGCCTCAGAATAACATATAGTTCTGGATATAGACTTTCTGATACTGGGCCAACCTTGGCATAGAACAAAGATTAAGACAGCTGCTTCAATCACGAATATTAGCATCCAAATGCATGGGATAAACCCTAACATTCTACTTCAGCCAAGTAAAGATCTTTGGCCAGGGTCACACTGGCATGTAAAAACTGTCTATACAGAACTGTTTCAGTGGTGGGTTGCCCCCGGTTCAGACCGGTTCGCAGTGGTAGTAAAACCACTGCCCCGCATGCCGTCATAGGCAATCTATGCATCTGCAAAGCTTGGCGCGTGCCCGAGTGAAGTGAGGGTGCGCACACGATCCCTTTGCAAACTGGTAGTAAAGGTAAGTAGAACCCACCCCTGAACTGTTTCCTATTCTCATCTCTGTATACAAATATATTTTTGTGTATAGAAGGGTCCTCCTTTGGAGTGAATTAAAAAATGCACACATCAAAGATATCAGTGTAACATACAGAATTTAAACTTAGATCAAAATTAGAATAAGCCAATGAGAGTTGAGAAAAGAAAACAAGAGCTAATTTGGCCTATAATGGTTAAGGCATCGGGCTAGAAATCAAAAGACTGTAAATTCTAATTCTGCCTTAAGCATGAAAACTGACTGGGTAACTTTCCAGCCAGTCACTCTCTCTCTAAGCCCAACCCACCCCACAGGATTGTTGTTATGTGGACAATAGGAGGAAGGAGTATGAGTTATCTTTGCTACTTAGAATTTTATATATATAAATAATGAACTGGGAAAAGAAGAAAGGAGAAGGGAAGAGAAGAGAGAAGAAAGAAAGAAAGAAAGAAAGAAAGAAAGAAAGAAAGAAAGAAAGAAAGAAAGAAAGAAAGAAAGAAAGAAAGAAAGAAAGAAAGAAAAGTTATCTCTATGTGCCTAGGTTCAGGCAGGATCTATTATAGAAAAGTATAAACTTAAACATAACTTATTATTTTGTGCCTATAAATAATTCTTTCTCTAGAGGACAAATATTGAACATGGTTCTTATCTTTCTAATAGAAAACAACAATATCAATGATGGAGAAGACAAGTAGCTGACCATTTTAACAAGTTTATGTTTAATAAATTGTTTTGTTAGCTACCAGAGGTAATGAAAATTTTAAAACTAGTGTTATGTTTAGCCCAGAGATGGGTTTCACATAATTTTATCACCGGTTCACCGCACACCGGAAATGTCAGCATGCACACCTGATATGACAAAGAAGAAATGGATATCATTAGATGACGGCAAAATGAATACTCTTCAATTATTCAGACTGAATTTGTATCACATATATTGCCATAGTTGCTATTGTTTATTCAGACAATAGTTCAGTATGAATTGTTGCTATTTTTTTTCCTTACACGCATTTCAAGTTTGTCCTTGCTGTTTATTTATACCACTCAAACAATGGAGGGGCTGGCTAAGTGGCTTTCTTCTAGCTATCCTTTGTTTGTTCTTCTTTGATCTCTGCACAAGTCTCTCTCAATCTGCTCATGTCAAACTTCTCTGATTTTTCTATTCTCTTCCCAGTTTGAATGTCTCTTTGTAATGCCTACACAGCCTCTCTTTCTAGCACCTCTCCAAGCCTTCCATATAACCTTCCATAAATGTTTCCCCATTGCATTTAAACTGTGAGTTGTGCGGAATTGCTTTTGTTCTCCTATTTACGCTTTAACTATCATTTCTTTAGTCTTTTGTTTTCCTCCCATGTACATTTCCCAGAGCGGAGTCCACAAGCTTATTTCCTATAAAGCACCATAGAAACTGGCAAGCCTACTACTAATTAAATATTCAATGTGTGCAGATTTATTCCTGAGAGTTGTATGAATTTACAGCTATGAAATGGTTTACTTTCACCTTAATTATTTGCAAAGCACACTTTTGTACTGAAGACAAATATATATGCATAATGCCAGGATTAAACACATTTCACCCAAACAATCTTTTTTTTTTCAAATGCAAATAAGCAAAGGGCTGTCCACTCAAATTACTCAATAAAGCTCTTTGCTGAAGTATTGCTGGTACTCATTCAAAACGAATGTTGATAAATGAGCCGTGTTGCCTTGTATAATGGATATTGACAAGTTCAAGCGTTAGGCTATCATGGGAATTTTCTCTTGAAAGGATGATTACCTAAAAGAATCCATAATGAACAGACAATATGGGTGCTGACACTGCTTATTTCTGGGTTGAGAAGTGGGGGGGAGCTGCCATCAAAATTGTATTTGAAATTATAGTTCAAACAATAGAGGTATAAATTTAAAAAAAATCAGGAGGAGAATTTATAAAAGCAGGTGGAACAGAAGCTGAAATTCAATGTCAGTGATTAATGTATAATTCTATAATGTCTACTCAGAAATATGTCTTACTGAGTTCACTCCAACTTTAAGTATATTATGCATGGCAATCAAATAATCTTTCAGAAAGTTTCTTTACTTATCATAGAAAGCACTATTCTTTAACACTGCAAGTGATGTATTGTATTACACTCCTTCAGCTAACAGGTTATAACTAGTATGCAGGAACAGGTATTTACTTTTGGACTGTCATTTTCCTAGAGAAGGTGCTATTGCTTCAGTTTTTTTTAATTACCATGTATATAAGTTGAATTCTGTCACAGTATGAATATTCATGGACTGGAATAGATCAGCCAATGGGAGACATGTTAACAAGGTCAGCCAATGGGGCTTGATTCGGAGGCAGAAACTTAAGCTAGAAGTCTGGGTGTGGCTAAACTCTCTGTGCTCAGATCTAAAATGAAACTAACCTGAACTTGCCTGCTCTGCTGAAATAAAACTAACTGTTCTCTTCTGCCTTGTGTTCTGCCTGTAACTTTTACCACGTTGGAAGAATCATCTACTGGTATTGTAAATACTTCATCTGTTATTATGTATATAAAGAAGTTAATGAATCCAGCTGAATCAGTTATCTGTGTGTGCTTCTGGATTTGATTTTTGCAAGAAACTCTGATAAATTCCATGGGTGAAATGAATGGGGCATTCCTTAACCTTCCCCCTTCTGAATATATTCAACCAATTTGGTGTCCTTTAGAATTCCCCACCAGCATGGGGATTGATGTGCAGTCAGGGATAGGTTATGTTAATTATGAAGAAAAAAGCTTTAAGCATGAATAAAAATACTTCTGGAGAAATGAAGATCTACTAGAAAAAGAGGAAAAATGTGAATTCAAGCTTCAGAAACTCCAAGACACATCAAAGAGTTTCTTCATTGCGTTCTGGTTTTCTGATGCTATGGAACGTGTTTGTGTGTGAAAGCAGAAAAACAAAGTCCTACATAGTTTGCCTGATTGTAACACAAATACCTTGTGGTTTAAGTGTACAAACACAGATGTATTCAAATGCCTTGAAATCATAGGAAAGGCCAACAATTCATGTAATCAGTTCATAACATAAATTGGAATCAATTAGGAATACATGCACATTTATTTTAAAAAGTTATTATCTTTAGTAGAAGTATTTCAAGTACGTAATTGAGATTCTGTTTAATAAACATTCTGCCTTCTCTATTAAGGAGGACTGAATCTCTCTTTTAACAATGGTATGTTTGTACACATATGAGAACTAATTATTTTTGTTTAATGGAAAGTTGGGATTATTTCAATTTCTCTATTTACTAAGGCTTATGTGACAATAAATTCCCACAGGCTCTAAGCAGCTTACAAAATTCCACATCGTAGAGTTTAAAATATTTTGTTATAGAAAACATTTAACCAAAGAACTATGACAGTGGTGCTTTGAAGATAAACAAAACCTTACTTCTCCAGATCCAGATTTTTACAGCTTTTCAGAAACCAAACAAGGTAGCAGAGGGCCATATACATGTATATGTATAGGGTATATTTGTAGATACATGAACAGTTCCATAAAAGGAGTCCATAACTGAAAAGCTTACTCCCAGAGTCCCCGTTCGTGACATCATCCCAAAGATGAGACCCTCAGCAAATCCCCTCTTTTTGATCTCACTGAACAAACTTGAATAATGAATAATTAATCAATTAAAATTCATGCAATTAACTGGCTACAATATATACACATACAAACCCATTACACACTCCCTTTCAAGTTAAGTTAAACAACATTATGCAGAGAGCAGAAAAGAAGCAAGAAAATGAAGGAAATTGCAGAAATTGCATATCTGCATGAGATATGAAATAGAAAAGGATTTTGTATTTAAAACTAGATACTTCAATCACTATACCTGTCTATGTTTTACTGTCATTAAATACTCCCTTGATTCCACATTTCATATTTTGTTCTTTAAAGTTCTCTTTTCTTTTCTTTTTTTCAGCATATCATCAACTCTGTCTAACTACATCTTCCTTGTTCTCCCCTCTCTTATCAATACATTCACCCTTCCCTTCAAATTTTGGTTTTTCCATCTAATCTTCATCCCAAACCATTTCAATGTAATTCTGGACATTCACTTTTGTATTCAGTCCACTTTCATTTGGTCCCTTTTGATGAAGACGCCTGACCAGCAGTCACATTTCTAACTTGATATTTCTTACAGCAGGTAACATCATCAGGGGCAGGTGGAAGTCAATCTACCAGAGACCAAAGTAAGAGAGAAAACTTCTTTTAAGCTGACAGGTAAGAATAAGAAAAGACTTATCTTTCTACAAAAGTAAAGGAGACAGACAAGATAATTACAAATGACAGGATGGATGATAGTCAGTTAAGGGCATATCAAAAAGCAAAGACAGATCATGTGCTTCATGATCTATATTTTACTGATGACTTTTCTTGAACCTAATAAACTTTTCCCAAATATAAATACATAGTGACTAAAGACTTAGTATAAAGTATGATACAAACTACATGAGTAAGTCAGTTTTTTTATGTTATTGTTTAAAGCAATGTTAAGATGCTTCCCCAACCCTCCCTTATCTTCCCCAAAAATATTGCTATGCAGAAGGGAAGAACTCAGTAGTTGTAAGAAAGTCTCCTAATTTGAGAAATAATAAGACAATTAGCAGGAAACCCACTGATTGAGAATCTATACAAAAGGAATATGCAGGAGACAAAAGTAAAATTATTGGTGCGTTAAGCAGTTTCTGCTTCACCTCCCCAACAATTCCAGTTCTCTGTGAACTAGATGGCTCTCATTCTTTTCTTCACAGTTTGAGATTATGGATTATATAAATGGCTGTAAAGGAATACGCTGCTTGGAACTTTTAAATAAGAAGAGGTTGACTGGGTTTCTGAATAGTATGTTGAGAGATTCTCCAAAAAGGAGAGTGAGCAAACCATTGATTTCATTTGATTTATATTTATATGTTGTTTCAATTGAGTTAATTAAATAACCTATTACTCTCACCTGTGATATACTGTAAACTATTGGAGGAAGTAGGCAATTCTGTTGCTTCTAGATTTCACCAGTTCTTTTGCTTATCCTCTTAAGAAGTACTTTCATTGTTTTGGTTGTTTTGCCTTCTTTAATTTTTCTAATGCATAGTAATATACTTAGATAATTTTCACCGTCCAAGTAAAAACTATTGCTGCCTTTTTTTTTCTTTGCAGCTACTTAATATTTTTTCATGCTGGAGCAAATAAAAAAAAATCCTTGGAGGATGTCATGGACTATAGAATATAGGTTTTAATGAATTAGGCAGGATTTATCTGAATTACTCTAAGGATACTGTGCATAGAATGGCAAATTCGTTCATTATTATTCAAAGTTAGTCCCTCTAGTGATTTTGTGTGCTTCAGACACCAGTACATTTTTGCTGGATTATGATGCTCATTTTAGCAGAATTAGTGAGTGTTAAAGACAACCAAAATATTAAGTTGGTACAAATAAATAAGAATGTGGATTACAGTCTACCTTTATGTGCTATATAATACTGAAGGATCACAATCTTGATAAAAGTAATGGCTGCTTGATAGGAGGTAGTCCATGAATTTTGAGTGAAAGGACCAACATGGCATTGACACAGCTATAGGAAGAATGTGAATATTGTTCCTATATATAAATATTACATCTCATCTCACTATGAGAATCAGCAATATTCATACAATGCAAAGACCAATATCAGCACACAATAGTTTTTAAATGTGTTATGACTGCTTCCTATACAATACATCATGGCACACGCTGTTTTGGATACATTTTCATATTACATCTGATGCTTTATCATTAAGTTATGGGTCATTTAGAATAACTAAAGATAGGGCTACAGTAAATAATTCTTATTTGGGAAGTTTGTTAAATAGATGTTGGTGTTCAGTGAAATATCTTTACTTCATTTTCTTTTATGCATTTCTTTCTCTCACATTTCTTTCTTTAATTTCTTCACAAGGAAAAATGAACTTGGCAACTGCTCTGTGTCATTTTGATTCCCTAGTTTACTTTTTTCAATGTTCCTTGGATTACTTATTTATTTCCATTTGATATCCTGTTTTCTACTCACTTGAAATAAGTGATTATGTGTTTGACTCTACCTTGGGCTCAGCCTGGACATCTCCTACAATATAAGTCAGGGCTGTCAAACTCCTGGCCCACAGGCCAGATGCGTCATGCACTGGCCATGCCCACATCCAGTTTATCGAAGGGGAAAAAAGGCCCGATATGTCACATGACCTGCTGTGATGATATGAATTTGACACCAATGGTGAAATCCTACCGGTTCACCCCGGTTTGGGCTAACCGGTAGTGATAAAAGCTACAGGTCCGACGAACCGGTAGTAAAACAAAGCTACTGGTTGGTCTGAACTGGTATTTCTGACGATCAGCTGTACCGCACGATTTATATTCACTAGAAAGCAGGAAATCCTGCTTTCTAGCAAATCTAAATAGCGCTACACAGCTGTTCCCCACCCCTCACTGTTCTACTTACCTTAGAAAGTGTGCTTTTTCTGCATGAAGCAGTCATTTGGCGCATATTGCGCATGCACACGCAGTGTGCATTTGGCATGCACTGTGCATACATGCACACATAGTGTGCATTTGGCATGCACCACACATGCACGGGCAGCAAACCAGTAGCATACGGAGGATTTCACCACTGTTTGACACTCCTGATATAAATCAATATAAATTTATGAGAGATTGAGCTTTGAAATGCTATTTGTGATCTTATTAGCATTATTTCATCCAGTTCTAATTGCTTGTACTATTTCAAGCTATTTACTTTTAGTAAATCTCACTTTAAATAATAAAAATACGTTCATCTCTTCAGAAGGAGACAAAGGTGCTCTTCTCAAAACTACAAGAGGCAAGAAACGACATTACTTGCTTTTAATCTTCCTTGCTTGCAATTATTATTATCACCATTACTATTCCATCATTATTACCTTCCTTATTGTCATTATCATCATCATGCCTAGTTCACAGGGGAATAAGTTGGTGTGAAACAAGAGGACCACAGTCAAGGTATCAGAAGAGGAATGGTGGCAGCAGGAAACTACAGAAATAATAAACAGAAATTATGCATGAATCTAAACAGGAAGGTGCTGGGGCTCAAGGGCCATGACTGGAAGCTGGAGATCTCTCCTTCCACCATGACCCTTAACTGGCTATCCTCTACAGGTGGTTGATGAAATAAGACTAATTGGGAAATTGAGCATCTTTGACCAGACTAAATGCAAAACCACTGGGGAATTCCTGGAATCTTGACACTCAGATAAAGCAGCCATCAACAACTATATGGAGATAAACAACATTTATACATCATTCAAAAGAGACATTAAAAAAAAGGAAAACAAAAATACAGAACACCTTATAATCAGCAATCAACACCCAGATAAGTAGAATTAATACCAAACAAACATTCAAACAATATCCTAATCAAGAGCTACCAACTCAGGTAAACAATCATGCAGTAAACAACACCTAATCAAGAAACTATCAAGGGAAAACAGCAACACTAACACTGACAGGGCAAGCTACTATATATAAACAGAGAGCAAATCCCATTCTCCTCTAGCACTGAAGATGTTACCTAGTGTGGTAACAAAACATCTGCACAAAAACAACCAAGCTCCGAGAGCGTCAAGGATTCCACAGTTAAACCATCTATATTCTTTTCGTTTGAAGTAAGGTTTCCTGGTTATTTAAAGTGAATGTTGGAGTGAGCATTTTCTTGCAAGAAATTTACAAAGCGCTTTTGACTTTGAAACTGAGTTCCAAACACTTCCATAATATTCAAAGCAATCTATTTAACACAGAGAGCTGGATATTTCACACTCACAAAGAGTGTTTTGAATTTGAGACTGTTGGATTTAGAAATGTTTTGTAAACTATTAATATTTTGCTCTATTCTCATCTTTAAGGGAAGACGAAAAGAATGAAAACTGAAAATTTCCCCTAATTTGCCGGAAGCGTATTACATCTCTGAAAAGAATAATTCTGACCTTTGCAAATATATTTTAAAAACCACTGAGCATCTATAGTGTGCACATGAGCATGCATACATTAGCATGTTCTTGACAATAGCATTTTAATTGTATAGCCAGCTGCTTGACTATTTTTCTTTCTTTTAATGACCCCATAATCCCTTGCATCAGGGTGGAGTCGGGGCAAATGGAGCTGAGTGTTTACTGGCCAGATGCCCTTCCTGTCACCAATGCAGAGTTCGCAGCTGATATTTACTCATTCGGCCCAGAGACAGAAATATCTGCTGTTGTCTAGGATCAAACTTACAGCCTCCTGATTGTGAGGCGAGAGCTCCACCTTTAGGCCACTGTACCACTCACCCAGCTGCCTGACTATAATAGTGGTAAACTACTATAATTATTTATATGCATTCTAACCAGCCATGCATTGCTGAATATTGGATATGTGCATACTAAGCTAGGCTTGCCTGCGAGGAATAAAAGCTTTCTAATCCTACTTTTTGTGGTCCTGGCACCTTGGCAGCAAATAAAGAAATAAATCAATAAATTGCTGAAATAAGATTGTAAGATTTTTTTTATGCAGGGAAATCTTGCGAGATTTTATTCTGGGAGTTTTGGTGTGTAGGGGTTGAATCGGGTGGGTTCTACTTACCTTTAATACTGGTTCGCAATTGGAGTGTGCACGCTTCTGCGCACGCACAGATAATTCTGCGCATGCGCAGATTGTACTTTATGACGTCCGGGCAGGTGGGCAGAGCCTCCCGCCACTTTTATTACCAGTTCTCAAGAACCGGACAGAATCCACCACTGGGTTAGATAATCTTGGGGAGCCAGCAGTTTCCTGATACAGGTCAGGTACAGTGAACTAGATTTAATATGAGAAAGTTTTCATTTTGCGCAATCTTTAAATACATAATTTGTTACCATATTTATATTTCTTAACATTGCACTAAATTTTATTTTATTTGTAAACTTTGAGAACTTTAATTGAAAAGCAGAAAAATTGTAGGTTGATATTGGTGGTTAAAGAATTGGGAGAATTTCCAGGCAGGAAAGTATAACTTCTCCCATTAATGCCAATTCTTAGGGTGAAATTGAACCTCTAATATGGACTTCCAGGGTAAAATTATTGTGTTTTACTTCCACAAAGAATGCAAAGAATGCAGAGTGAGCAGAAAATATTCATTGAGGTCTGATATTAAACATCTGTCAACCAATCATACTGAGAAGACCTTTGGTTCTTCGAGATGAGTCAAGAAATACTCTAGACTAAGGAGTAAGAGAAGTGATTTATTTAACAAAAGGCTCAGAAGGCTTCTGTGTTCACAGAATGCTGCCTGCTTTAGAGATCTCTTCACCTGAAATTCAGATGAAGGTCACACATGGAGGTTGCTCTAGCTGAGAGACTTTGCTGGTTGCCATATCAACTGGACTTCTTCATAGAAAAGATGTGCTTCTCACTGTCTAAGCTGCATATTAGAATAAAGCATGGCTGACAATCAGCTATGCCCTTAGCAGGGATGAGGTTTGTTCTTTTATTTACATTCTACAGTTCGGAGATTAATAAAAATAAAGATTTGGTTGCTTTCCTTCCTTCCTTCCTTCCTTCCTTCCTTCCTTCCTTCCTTCCTTCCTTCCTTCCTTCCTTCCTTTCTTTCTTGGCATATTTTTATTGTTAATGCAATACAAAACAATGTAAGAAAAAAGAATAAGATGCAACAAAAGAGTAACTACTAAATATACATTTCTTTAAATTGTAATAATATAATGTTCTAGTGACACATGCTCTCTGTCCCTTCCATTTATTTCCACAACTGCTAACTGCAGTTTAAATATTTATGCTTTACAACTGAACATTAATTATTATTGTTGATGTCTGTTTAAGTCCTAGAAATCATATTCCAAATGTCTAAAATTGCCTTGCTGTGTAATGTGTTGAATATAAAGAAACTTGTCTGAATTTTATTAAACTTATGTTATAGAGATGCATTATCAACTTTACCGTTACCACATAGTCTCTAGTTATTACTTCTTAGCCTGTTTCTGTTTTCCAGAATTCTGCCAGATTTGTTCTTTATATGTTAGCAAATTAAGATATTTACTATGCCACTGTGGTGAAAGGTGAAAGGATTTGCCGGTAGCATCACTGTTGCCCGAGGAATGCCCAGTTGGGGCTCCTTTCGTGCCCCCATGAAATTGTCCACCAAAGCAGTACCCATTTATCTACTCATGGTTGCCTGCTTTTGAACCACTCTGTCAGCAGAAGCTGGAGCACATGATGGGAGCTTACTCCACTATGTGTGCAACCGGGTCTCAAACATGAGCTTGCTGATCATCAGCCCAGCATTCTAACCTCATGAGCCACCATGTTCTTCAGTGTATTACACTGCAAGCAATAAAAAACACAATATATATTTGCTGTAAAAAAAAATCTGTATTCCATTGAAAGCCAGAAAACTCATTATGTTATATCTTCTTCACCTTGGAGACTATAACTCTCATAATTTTCAAAGATTATGTAAACTGAAATTTTTGGAGATGATAGTTTTACACATCTTGGTGACCACAAGTTTGGGGAATTGTCATTGTAACAAAGGATATCAAATAGTGTTTAGACCATAAAGGAACTTCTTTTACGTTCTATATACAATAACTGATCTACTATGGCATTTTTTTATTCATATCGTGAGAGGGCAATGTAGAAGGTGAATGTTAAAAGTAACCTAAAAAATCCTTAGTTTAGCTATGATGCAATAGCCTCAAGGAGACTTGCCTGGTACAAGGACACTTTATTTTCAATGTACAGTACTCAATGAATTAAACATTATTATATTTATTTCTGCTGCATTTACTTTTATTGCTAATTTATTGCTGCAGTATAAACTGTTAACTTTCAGGGGGCCTTTAAAATATATATATATACACATATATATATATATATATATATATATATATATATATATATATATATATATATATATATATATATATTTAAATGAGTATTTTATTGCTTGTTTTTTCCCATTTTACTATTTTTTTCTTACAAGCTTGGTATTACAATTGTCAAGAAGGAAAGAAAAATACATAATACTAATAGTGAAAATGTTTAAGATAGTAGAGATAATAATTTTGTGGGTTTTTGAAAAAAATAAAAACACATAAGCAATAAAATAGGGAGAGATAGAGAGATAGCTAGACAAATCTCATATAACCAAACATTTGTTGCTAGATGGAAATATGTGCCTTCTGACTCCACAATTGAAATATATTGTACTACAACTCTCAGACCTTTCAACCAACATGTTAACATCTGCAAATTTTAATTCAAGAGATTTAAAGGGTAGACAATAAGCCCAGATTTCTGGAACA
Source organism: Masticophis lateralis (assembly GCA_030761175.1). Taxonomy (NCBI): domain Eukaryota; kingdom Metazoa; phylum Chordata; class Lepidosauria; order Squamata; family Colubridae; genus Masticophis; species Masticophis lateralis. Next base: position 153,568,422 of record JAUDYJ010000003.1, on the reverse strand, counting down.
GCAAAGTGTAACTATTCCTGGAAGGTTTTGAAATCATCGAACAGAAAAAAAAATCTATCTGCAAGGCACTCTTGTTCCTATTATTGAGGTTTCTTTGCTGGTTTATAAATAGAGATGTTATACACACATGGCCTCCCAAAGAGACAACCATTTCCAGTGGTGGGTCACACATGAATGCCAGCTTCTCAATGCACTGAAAAGAGTTCTAGGGAGAGCAGGATGCAAGTGTAAGGCAATTTAGAAAGAAAAGAATGAAGCAAAGTAAAAATCAATTCAGCTGAACTCTGCCAAGGCAGGCAAGAAACAAAGGGTCAAAAGATAAAGTAAGAAAAATAATGTGATTGACACCAGCTGCAAGAAGGCTCTAGAAAACTATTGAAGGTGAATGAGAATAAAAATTGTCAGAGGAGAACAACTGTCTAAGCTACCAATATCATCAAGCCAGCTCATTCCATTTTACTATACCATATGGGGAATTATCAACTCTAGGAGTGATTATATTAATAAAGACTATTATATGACAACATTGAAAGTTATGCATCAGTTGAAATGCTTTTAAGAAGTCCTGCAGAGGGTACCAAATGAGACCAAACTGAGCATGAAGGTTAAAATTATTTTCTTTCTTGAGGTCAGAAAAGTAGCTTAGACGAAAAGAAGGCAGTTTTCCTAATCTCTCACTGAGGCCTCAGTAAAATAAATGTTACATAACTTACTATTCAGATGTTCAACATAAATAAATGTGAAGACTGGAGCATACGGGTTCTGGGATATAGCTGTTCCTCCCAAAAGTGATTCCTATAATCATGGCAGGTGAAAGAAAAGCTGTCCTGAATATGGATTTGTTAACAGGAACTACCCATTATCACTGCAAATGTGACTCAATAATGCTAGTCCTTCTACAGAACAGGAGGTAGTGATCGCTTTAGGAGGCAACAAAGAAAGCCAGAGGAAGGAGTTAGGATGATGACTGAATAGTACAACAAATATTGGCCCAAAGAATATGGAGGATTGAGCCAAGTGTTGGTCCAAGGAATATGGAGAAGTAATTAAGTCACAATACCTGATAATGATTTTGAATATTAATATCTGTTCTCATTATATTAGACATACAAATGTATTCACAATGCCCATTTGACAGAATAAAATCACTCTGTAACTTTACAAAAAATAATGCCTTTTATGATAGCCTGTTTTAGGCATTGGCATGATTGCATAAGGGATTTAAACCAAGTTGTTCTGCCTCCTAACATATTTTAAATGCTCCGCACACTCGCATACCAATAACCTTGTGATTGTGATCCTTGACTTATCTGTGACATGAATGTGAGGAGATCCTTACTCCCTTGGCCAAAAACCACTGTGGTAAAAATAAATTAATAAAAATAAGGTTATTGAATGGCAAGGTCCAAAAGAATAAACATAAGCAAATATTCATTCCAGATTTTTCCACTCAGAAAGACAAGGTCCTAGAACTAAGGAATAGGATAGATATAGTCATAGGGCGTTGGGGGGCAGGGCCTGTTTACAAGATCAGTATGGGCATTTGGATCCCCTTGGAGCTTCAAGAAAATCTCTGAGAAACCATATATTATGAATCCCAGTATTCTGCTGCTGGAAATTGAACATAAATTTGAATTTAAAAGGACTATCACTTAGTACCAACTTTCTCCAAACAGTCCATTATGACTTGAACTATCTAATCTGGCTTGCAGGAATCTAACATGTTTGCTCCCAGAGAGATTCCTGGCAGTTACTTGTTATGAACAGGTAGATCCCAGACAGTTCCTTTTAAAAAATAATGCAACAATTTGGGAAAGTTATACTAAAAATCTGGCTGTCATTTGCAGAATAAATGGGCCAGTTCTGCCACCTATCTTGTGCATTTTCTTCTCTGGATTATTGTGAAAAAAGAAAAAGAAAACCCAATGCTAAAAGCAGAGCGCTTACAAATCGATTTGGTTCGGAATATCTTTAACGCTGCTTTAAGCAAGATCTCGCGGTGGTGGTATCACTGGATAAAAGCAAAAACACACTTTCTGCATCTTTGTGGGTGTTTGGGGGTCAAAGAACTACACAGAGGCAACTGAGCCCAATTTACTTTCATATCCCAATCTGGAGATACTATCATTTGAAGATTACAGCAGAGCCCACGGGTAGAAGAATGATTAATTCAGTTTTTTTCCCCACAGGGGACTTTCTAATCCTCCAGAGAAATGGAAATAGTTCTCAAAAATTAAATCTAAGTCTCTCTCCCGTCAAAGCCCTATCACCCCTTGCCATCTTTTGTGTGACCTATTTGCTAGGGTTTGCTTAGAGATAGGTCACTATTGGACTGTGTTAGAACTTACTATTCAATCCCAATGCTACTCCTGCTGCTGAACACAGATAAGAGGCATTTTTTAAAAGAAGCGAAGGTGAGAAATTGAATGGCAGTTCTTGATCAGACTGATCACATTGCTACAGGGTTTTGGAGGGATTTTTGTTAGGTGAAGCAAATGACAGGAAAGCTTTCCTCGAATTTTTCTTTAATTGGTTATTAATTCAAAAGCTATGATGTCTTCATTTAGACTAGAGACTGTACTGCAGTCCCACCAAGACAGGGGCTTTAGGATTTGTCTACTGTCTATTATACTAGCAATACCTTAGAATATAGAGCCACTGTGATTGGTATAGGCTGAACTGGCATATTACACTATATATTGTTCGCTGGCTATGATTTATGCAATGAACCAGAATTGGATGGCTACATACAACGCTCAATGCTAAACTAAATAGACTTCAACATGACTTAATGCAATGCGTGCATTTAGCCAGCTCCATCAAAAGGGATATTTTATTCGCTAAAAAGAAGGAGTTTTCTTGGGAAAATCAGTGGCACATAAGTAAGCAAATGCACAATGTTATGCCATACCCAAATAGAAGCGACTCCCAAGATGAATTTAAATGGGGAGAAGAAGAAGAAAATCAAAGTCCTGGTCCATGAAGACTTCTGCCTGAACAAGCAAGACCGGTAGAGAGCAGAACAGAGGAGAAAACAGGGAAAAGAATATAGATGAAAGAGAGACAAATGACCTCCTGGAATTGTGATATGATTCAAGGCCATCAATCAACAGAGAAGTGTGAATTAGTCAATTGGGGGTTAAAATAAAATTGAAATGGCAAGCCAGACCATGTGGTTCTTTCTCTTTTGCCTATTATGGGACTTACAATATGCAAACTATAATATATCCCATTAGATCGAGGATTTGCTTTTTCATGGGAGGATGAGAAGGGAAATTGGGAATGGTGATGGTTTTATGCCAATGTGCTCCTGAGAATGAAATTGCTCTGTGGGATTTGCAATGTAGGTTTGTCTCCTGGGATCAGTCTCTGAAGGTGACCTGGAAGACTTTGGGGTTAGAACAGAGAACAAAAATAAATTCGTATTTATATTTCTGAGAATATGATTTCTCTTTAAAAAAGTCTAAAAAGTGATCTGGAAAACAATCTCTTTATAAGAAACTAGACTAGGAAGTAGAAATGGACACAAAGCATTTTATTCCCTTGCACTTCAGCAAAAACTGTCATATGAGATAGAATCTGAAGTTACAAAATGTAAGATTCATTAAATGTCACTTCTTTAACCTGATGTTCTTCAGATAACGTGGACATCAACTCCCATATTTCTCAGGCGGTATAGAAAATGGCATGTGGAGAATATTGAGTTAAGAAAGAATGATCTGATAGAAGACACTGTCCATTCTCCAGGTGGATCCAAACTTAGTTTCAGGTATTTTTCCCAACCAGATGGAATAAGGATATGTGCTAAAAATACATAAACCACACATGCTGTTTAGCAAAGAATAAATTTTCATTTCATGCCACTTGATTTAACTTAATTTTGTGCAAAAATGTAATGAAAAACTACCCAAAAACCACTTTTGGATTTTATTTCTTTATGATATGAGAGCCCAAGTTTTCAGTTTTGCTATTTCTTTGCTCATCTGAACTGATGCTTGCTTTAAATTAGATTATGATTAGCTGAAAGTGAGTTATAATAATCCAGCTCCACTATATTTTATTTCCTCACCGCAATCAACAAATCCATCCAGATGTCAAAAAGGGTCCTAAAGTTATAAAAAGGTTAATATTATAGCCTCACAAAATATATACTATAGCAGAACATTAAAGTGCAAAGGTGATATTTCTTTCCGAAGAAAAGAAATAGCTAAAATAATACCATTAGGAAGTTGATTCAACAATTCAGTGAAATTCCCAAGAAAGTTGTAATTAAAAAGTTGAAATATCATGTTCATATCACTAAAATGCAAGTGCCTTGAACTGTGAGATGGGTGGCAAATAAATTTAATAATAATTTTAAAAAATAGTGGAGAATAGCCCAGCCTTGTTCTACAATCAGCTCCTTAATTTACTCTTGCTTGTTATTTTTTCTCCCATGTAATGCAAGTAAAAAAAAAAGTCCAAGATTGAAAGGATTTAAAAGTAAGTAGACATTACTTTCCAACTTTATCACAGGTACTACTTTAGTTAATGCCACTGATACAGTAAGCAATAACAGCAGACTAAAACAAATAAGTACTTCTAACCAGGTATCAACTATCAGAATACAGGTACATCTGAGCTGCTTAGCAGCACTGTCATTAAAAAACTACAAATATTTTATCATCATGTAAACAATTGTAACAAACAGTCATTCTTATAGGTCAAACAGAAATGTTCCTCTCAAAACAAAACAAAGCAATAGCAAAGGACTTTATTTTCTAAGCATATAACACGTTGTTTTTCTCCCCCAAAACCGGCAGTGTGAACATTTCACAAAAAACAATCAAAGGACTGACAATTAAGTATCCACTCCTGTGCATTCTTATTCAGAGATCTCAATCAGTGGTGGGTTGCTACCGGTTTTCCATGGTTCTTGCGAACCGGTAGTGGAAATTTTGAGTAGTTCAGAGAACTGGTAAATACCACCTCTGACTGGTCCCGCTCCCAATCTATTTGCTGCCTCCCAAGTCCCAGGTGATCGGCTAGAAGGAAAAAGTCAGGGCTCACTTGACAAAGAAGAGAGAGAAAAAACAAGACACTGTAGCTTTAAATTGAGATGCCAAGAAGCCTCCCAACTGATCAGTTAGAACTGATCCACTCCTTGTAAACCGCTCGGTGGTGGTAGATTGGCCATTGGGGCCAAACTGCCTGAAAGTGGTTTCTGATGGTCTCCGTGGTGGCAGAGCGACAAAAAACTGTTTAGACTCTTGCCGCGGTGCTTCAAAGGGCCGCCCTAAAAAGCAGTGTGGTGGTAGATCAGTGCGCTCCAAAAACAAATAGGTAGACCAGAACGTTCCAAAAACAAATGGGTAGACCAGTACGGTTCTGCAAGCAGTTAAAAGCCTGGTAGACCAGTTCCTCTGCTAAATCCTAAAGAATTGTTTGTCACATGACCATCAAACCAGGCCCACAAAATAAGCCATGCCCACAGAACCGGTAGTAAAAAATTTTAGAACCCACCCCTGATCTCAATGCATTCATAAAATATTTATCCCTCTCTCATAATGATAGAATCTGGAATCATCCAATAATGATAATCTGTTAAGAATGGTTACGAAATTAAGAGTATATTCTAAACTGTGTTTTAATTACAGATTATTAGATAACTAAAATAATCTGGGTTTAGTTTTACATGCATGGCTAGGTAGAAAGAACATACTAAGCTAGAACCACTCAAACCTTATTATGGCTGATTATGGATATGTATATTCAACTGGAAGGGACGTGGTAGCTTAGTGGGTAAGACACTGAGCTTATCGATCGAAAGGTCGGCAGTTCAGCGGTTCAAATTCCTAGTGCCACATAACGGGGTGAGCTCCTGTTACTTGTTCCAGCTTCTGCCAACCTAGCAGTTCGAAAGCACGTGAAAAATGCAAGTAGAAAAATAGGGACCACCTCTGGTGGGAAGGTAACAGCTTTCAATGTGCCTTTGGCATTTAGTCATGCCGGCCACATGACCACGGAGACATCTTCAGACAGCGCTGGCTCTTCGGCTTTGAAACAGAAATGAGCACCGCCCCCTAGAGTCAGGAATGATTAGCACATATGTGCAAGGGGAACCTTTACCTTTACCTTTTATATTCAACTGGAGTTATGGCTTCTAACACAGACACTTTTAAAAGTGGTAATATTACTAGCACCTATTAATCATGATGGTTATATATTGTCCTCAGAATGAGAAATCTCTTAATACCTCTGAGAGATGTTATTAAACTCAGTCCTATTTGGGGCATCTCATACAGATTAGATTTATCATTGTGAGAACAGAAAGCTGTTCAGTAGAGTTCTTAACAGAGGTTACTACTAAATAGGAGTGTTAACACTTTTTTCATGGTGCTATATATAAAAAACTGTGTGTTGTTCAGCTAAAATAAGTGATCTAGGCTCAGAAACAAAGTTTTAAGGACAGTGCTTCCAACAGCCTTTAAATCTACGTGCTTTTCTAAACAGTTTTCTATGAGTCAGAGTAGATTCATCAAAATACATATATTATATACCCTGAACTTATACCTTTGCTGCAATATTAAGTAGAAAGTCATATATAACTGGATTTCAATTTGGATATATGTACCAAAATTTTATGAAAATGTATCTATCCATTTTGTGCATCTGTTAACTTTCATGGGGAAGGTGAGGATTCTTTATCAGGCTTTAGAGTACTAATGATGCACAAGAAGCAAATCCCCAAGAGACAGTAAGCCCAGTGATTTATTGTAGATGGAAAACCACCATCTTCCAGTCCTTCCATTCATAAACAAGTCAAGCATGCAATATTGTTGCTGACAAGCATGTTTCTAATATACATCTCCATGCTCATGTTTGTGTTGTAAGAATGTAATGCTTTAGTTTAAAAGAATGCAAACAATCATAACTACTCTCAGCCATTTTCTTCCATGCTTTGTTGTTTTCCTATCCATTTAACATAATTTTGTCCTACCATTCCATAATAATTCCCAAGTCAGGGTAAACATAATTATCTACATTTCCCTTCTATGATACTTAGAGACAAACCAACTTCTAAAGTGCACAATTCACAGTCCTTGACTGGCTAGTATGAACTAAGAAGGCCATTCCCTTCCATTCTTATAATGGCTGTATAAGATTAGAGCCATTTCATATAATCTTATATAGGAATGCATTCCAGCTATAGCACAGTCTTATCAGCTGCAGGGTTTGTTTTGTCAGCAAACTCATTACCGAATGAGTAAAAATACTCATTCAATAATATGCTACTAAACTTAGTTTAAACTCTATTTACTTCCACACCTAATACTAGTCTACTGTGTAAGGCAATGTTGGCGAACCTTTTCAATACTGAGTGCTGAAAACAGAGTGCACATGCAGGGGAGCAACAGAAACCGGAAGAGCAGCTCCCCGGTGCATACACACAGGAGCGCAGGAAACCGGAAGAGCAATTCCCCGGTGTGCATGCACATGCCAGGAAGCTGAGCTTCCGGTTTCTGGTGCACATGTGCACATGAAGACCAACTGGCTGGTGCACATGCGTGGGCGGGAAACTGGAAGCTCAGGTGCATGCCAGAGAGCTGCTCTTCCAGGTTCCAGTTTCCATGTGCAAAGACCAGCTGACCAGCACGCAAGTGCATGCCAGAACCTGGAAGATTAACGGGTGGTGGCTGGCGTGCCGGAGAGATGGCTCTGCGTGCCACTTTTGGCATGCGTGCCATAGGTTCGCCATCACGAGTATAAGATTTGTTTTATAGCAATGTTTGGACTCCCTAACTAGAAAGTCTCAACTATAGATGTCAACCATAGCTGTATCTAGATTACAATCATGCACAGTGATTAGAAGCAGAACCTCCAAAATTTCAGACTGGAATTTTTTCTAGGGCTAATCCTGGTGGCCATAAGATGGCAGAAAGATGGTGCCGTTCCAAATCATCCCCATTTAAAATTTAAACTAAAATGTTCAAGCATTCAATTTTAAGCAACAGAGGCTAACAAATGTAATGGTTAGAGACAGGTTCCACATAGAGATAAGAAGATTCTGTTCCTGAATTTCATTCAAATTCATACATATGCCGCTATGAATGTACCTTGGCATACAAGAGATGATGGTGTTTCCCCTGGATGGACACGGGCCGTAATAAACACTACTTTTTGTTCTGCTCCGGGACGAAGATTCACTGTTGAAGAAAGAAAGAGGGTTTTTTTAAAAAAATCATGAAATTGACATTCTTTTTCCTATGTTTATCTGACCTTAAATAAAGGAACTGTGGATTTTGAGGGGTAGGGCTGTTCCTGAGCGCCTTTGTTTTATGTATTTCTTGTTGCCTTGTTTCTTGTTTTTTTCCAATGAGAAAATTGAAGAATAAGCAAGATTTCAAGCCACTGCTCTTTTGAGTCAAAACCCTTCAACTAAGTCAGTTTTTCTTGACTAAGATTAAGCTTTTCTTCCTAAAGAAATCCAAGGAGTTTAGAAAACTGTTGATCCATAGAACTAAGATATAGGACTTCGGGGTAGGGGGTGGGGAATGTCTTTGGCAAGCCAGATAAGAAGCTTTATGGGACATAAATGGTCCATAACGAGACATTCCCCATTATTGGTTTAGGCCAGGGGTGTCCAACCTTGGCAACTTTAAGACTTGCGGACTTCAATTCCCAGAATTTCCCAGCCAACTAAAAGAATGCCCTTGATAATCTTTCCTATATTGGATTTACAAAAGAGGCTTGTTAAAGTTTGGAAGAATTTTGTGAGGAGAAAGAAAAAAAAACAGGTTCTATGACATTTGAGCTCTTTTAAAAAAAACTTTTCAAAGGAAGAATATGGCTTTGGATCTATGGAAATCAAGAGTCAGTCCTCAGCTCCAACAAACCTTTTAACACTGGTGAACACACAACAGGATATTTTTTGAAAAATAATCATATGCCATGCTTTATCAGCCCACACCAGGGGTCAACAACCTGCAGCTCTGGAGCCTCGTGTGGCTCTTTCATCCTTCTGCTGCGGCTCCCTGTCGCCGGTCAGCTCCACAATTGATAGAGCTTTTGGTTAGGATAGGTAGAGGAAAAAGGATGCCGCACTAGGAGACTATGGTGGGGAAACTGGACTTCTGGTCCAGAATTGAATGGGAGGCTTCTGGTTAGGACCTTTGTGGCTCTTTGAGTGTTTAAGGTTGCCGACCCCTGGCCCACACTAATAAATGTACACAAACATATACCAACAATTACCAAAGGGTTCAGCTGCTTTAAGAAGTAATTTTGGTTTTAATTAGCAGAATTAATAGAATACTTTATTTTACCAAGTGTGGTTAGACACAACAAGTACAAAGACACAACCAGTACAAATTCTGATTAGTTTATTGTATAATTTTTGAGTCTTTTCCCCAGTTTTCAAACTTTAAATATTCAAATAAATATTGTATAAAAGAAGCAAACTTATTTTCACTGGCTTTTTCAATCTTGTATGCTACCTTTAAATGAAAAGAAGAGAAAGGTTGATCAAATGGAGCGTGCATAATTGTAATAAAAGAACAACCCATATGGCCCCAGAGGCAGGGGTGAAATCTAAAATTCGTTACTACCAGTTCTGTGTGCATGGCTTGGTGGTGGTGGGTAATGTGACTGGGTGGGCATGGCCAATTTATTTTTTTACTTTTAAAACCATTTTTTACATGTAAAACCATGTAAAAAAAGCTTTCAAAAGGCTCTGACAATCCCAGCTAAATTGCCTGATCGGCAGGCAACTCAGCTGGGTTCGTCAGAGCTTGGATCGTCAGAGCCATTTAAAAGAAAAAAAGGTTCTGATGATTGTGCGGCTCAGCTGGGCATGGGAGGCGGGAGCAAGGATTTTTGCTATCATTCTCCGAACTGCCCGCCGCCATCGCTATCTACTCACCCGAGCCAGTCTGAACTGGGAGCATTTCACCCCTGCCCAGAGGGACCTTCATTAATTGGTGGCTAGAAAACAGAAATTCCTTTGCTCTGAAGATGAGCCAGACACAAACAGTGAAAAGCAGTAACCTTCCCTGAAGGACACAAGGAGCCAGGAGTCAGCTGTGCTAATAGACAAGAAATCCTGATGGATTATATTACCCTAGCAACAACAGTGCCCACCTTTTCTGTTCACCTTCTGACTAGCAATGCTCACCTTTTGGGTGTGTTCTGTGTTAGTCAATGAAACTATATTTATCCATGAGGTCATGATTTTTTTATTGTCCTGATTATAACCCTTTAAAACTCACGGCCTTAGAACAAATCCCTGCACCTGGTTTGAAAACTTTAATTTCAAATGTCCTTTTTTCTGTAGCATAAAGATATTCAAGATATTTTAATTGATTTAGTTGAATAATTAACTGGCCCGCATGCCAGTTAAGGAAGTTAAGTTAAGGTTCAAGGAATCCATAGCTTCCTGGGACAACAAGATAAAGAACAACAAAAATATTGTTATCAAGAAATAGCATTCAGGGGGAAAATAAACAATATGATATTTTGCCTTGTGTTTACTGTTGCTGGCGCATTGGGGAAGAATTCATATCCTTTATTTACTTGAGAGTTAGATAACAAATCCTTTCCATTTTGGGACAATAGCTAGAAAGAAAGATAAGAAATGTGATAGGCAGATGCAGACTATACAAGATTATTTTTAAAATGTGGAAGGATTGGGGGAAGAAAGAAGGGGGAAAGGGAAAACTGCACCATCACTTTTCACTTCACTAATATGAAACAGCACATTGTAGGAAGTTAGCACCCACCCCTTTCCTGGAAGAATGAAATATTTTAGGAAATATTAAAAAGGCAGAATATTATGTTTCCCTGGTTGAGAAATGGAGAAACATGTTTTAAAGACAAAGCAGCTCCCACCTTCCTACCCCTCCTCCCTTGGTTAATGGGCCAGAGACAGAACTCAATCTTTGACAATAGTTTAGTTTAGTTTATTAGTTTATTAGATTTATATACCGCCCTTCTCCTGACGGACTCAGGACAGTGAACAGCCAAACATTAAAACATTAAAATACAAACAATATAAAAGTTAAAAATAATCTAAAAATGTAATTAAATCAAATTTTGGCTTCCCCAAATTTAAAATCCCTCCTAAAATTCACCCATTAAAATCTACGTTAAGCCAGCCCGGCTTCCTGGAATAGAAAAGTCTTTAATGCCTTGCGGAAAGTGCGGAGGTCTGGGATTAATCGAATCCCCGGGGATAACTCGTTCCAGAGGGCGGGAGCCCCCACAGAGAAGGCTCTCCCCCTGGGGGTCGCCAGTCGACATTGCCTGACCGACGGCACCCTGAGGAGGCCCTCTCTATGAGAGCGTATTGGCCGGTGGGAGGTTATCGGTGACAGAAGGTGGTCTCGTAAGTACCCGGGCCCTAAGCCATGGAGCGCTTTAAAGATGAGAACCAAGACCTTGAAGCGCACCCGGAAGACCACTGGGAGCCAGTGCAGCTCGCGCAGGAGAGGTGTCACATGGGAGCGCCAAGTCGCCCCTATAATCACCCGCACGGCCGCATTCTGGACCACTTGGAGCCTCTGGGTGGTCCTCAAGGGGAGCCCCATGTAGAGAGCATTACAGTAGTCCAGGCCAGGACCCATCTGCAACACAATAGCAAGAGAAACTAACACAATGGGACCCATCTAGGACAGAAACTCACCACATGACACCTGGGAAGATTACATCAGCCAGCAAGGCTAGCTAAGACCCCCACCCCCTGGGAGTCTGACAACCAATCAGGATACTCTTTCGGGGCCCCAGGAAGTTCAAAGCCAGAGACAGCATAAAACTCGGGGACTCGCTGTCCACCATTAAACCATCTTTCCAAGCAGTCTCCATGTTTCCAGTATCTTTTTCCCCAATTGGAGCTGAACCCAGAAGGATATGTCTTCCTACAACATCAATAACAAAGCTCAGGTTGTTTAGTTGTCAGAAAAAAAATTGAATTATGATCTTTCATTAAAAGTTAGAAATAGGAAGAATCATTTAAAATATTGGGGGGGGGGCTAGGACATCATACAATATGGTAACTGAAAGGTAACATTGGAGAATCCAGTCATATAAACAACAATAATATCAGCATATGCATAAGCACATTATAATGATTTTGCATTCATTATATGCCACATCATTTGCTATCTTAGAACAGGCATTCTGTGATGTCTTCTGTTTGCTGCTGAAATGATGGAAAGTTGGGCTACTTACTACCATTTCATATTCGTTTGGCAGCCTGAAAATTAGAAAAGTCGTTACAATGATCTAATTTAAGCTCTTGATGTGTATGAAGCTGACCTAATAGACAATTGATTTTTTTTCCTTTTGGTTCTGCTGACCGTGGGGGAAAAATGCAAATTGGGCATTGTATTTGCATGCTAATTTTATTGCACCCTTGTGTCTTCATAAGAAGATAAAAGTTTGTGCTAATAAAAATAAAACATTTCTGGTTCTAATACAGGCAAATGTTTATGCAGGCAGGTAACAAATTGGTTTGTCATTTAGTAAAACATAGAGAATGCAATAATCATCTTTAGGCAAAACAGATTGGAGCTTTTGCTTAGCTTTTAGCTTTCATTTGCAAAAATCACTTTAATGTACAGCAGAATTTTCAAAACAGGGTAATAAGAAATTAGCACAACTGTTGCCTCATTCCTAACTACATAGAGTACTTAGTTATTCAATTCTTATGGTTGGCCAGAGGAAAGGATTATAGGGAAACATAATCAATTTACCGAATTATATAGACATCTGCAATTTATAGATTAGGGGGTATTTAGAAGTGCATTGTACTCATAGGAATTATTCTTACGTCAACATTTTGAATGCATCTCATATATCACTGTGATAATGCCGATCACAGAGCAGGCATATGATTTCTTTGTTTCACTGTGTTTCCTTCTTTTTGTGTATTTGCATTACCTAACATTTTCCAAGAGTACATAACGTGATGAACTACGATGGTGCTTTAAGTAGCTTGGGACCAACAGCCTGAGATTGCCAGTAAAAATCGGTTGACCTGTTTTTGATCCAGGAACAACAAAAGAGCACCTGTATTTCTAAGCATCACATTACTCCCATCCTCCCTCTAACATGGTCTATAACTCCTCTGCTTCTTCCCTCGGCTGAACATCCTTGGTGCAGAGGAGGGAAACCGTGCAAACAATTTCAGCATTAATACTTGACTGCATTTTCAACTTAATAACCTGGAGAAGGGATGCTCTTGTCAAGCAAAAGGCCAACAATATCTTTTGCTTTCTGGTCTGTTTGTTTGTGTGTGTGTGAGAGAGAGAGAGACAGAGAGAGAGAGAGAAAGGGAGGAGAGAGGGGAAGGGAGGGGGAGGGAGAGTTGTTATCAAATATAGAAAGTCAAAAATGGCAAAGCAATTTTGAGTGAGAGGATTTTCTCCTCTTCCACTCTCGATTTGTTTGTTTTTAATCAGCATGAAGTCTTAGAAGCAAACATTTCTGCTTCTTTGCCTTTTGACACTGTCAAGCCCAATGGCCCTACAAGGAGAGGGAATTAACTAGCACAGAAAGGCCTCTATGTTTATGCCTTCCCATCACAAGCCGGCTTTTGCATTTAGATTAACCATAGGTATCTGCATTTTTTTTTTAATATAGGCACCACGAAATGGAATAGGAAACAGGAAGATGAGTGGCATGTTATTTGATTCCAAAAGGCAAGATTACAGTAATGCACAATTAAATGAGCAGAAAGTGGTATTTAATGTCACCTGCATGCATTCTCACTGTAGCATGAAGTTTAGCAGACAGGTCTTTCCTTCGGCTGCTCTTTTTGCCTCTTTCCCTCCATTTCTATTTATAAGACAAGTATAGATAAAGCTCTGTGCCCCTCAGAGTGCCAATGCTAAGAATAAATGGAACATCAAATATGTCTCCTGAAAGGCATACATCATCTTGTTAAATTTGTCGGATAATCCCAGAATGCTAGAAACAATTCTCAATATCTCCAAATGTATGTGTCCTACAAATAATATGTGGTATAAAATGAGGGAGGAAAAATGCCTTAAAAGGGTATACAATTCAATATCCCACTCCCTATAAACACACACACACACAGAGAGAGAGAGAGAGAGAGAGAGAGAGAATGATACAGTAGTATCATTTTTATTTCAATTACTCTTGTTGTTAAACACTCAATCGCAAAGGAGATCTGGAAACATCAATATTTTAGGTATGCCTTGATATTTATAAGTGTTTTCACTGTTTTTGGGATGTGTTTTTAATCTTCAGTTGCTAATGTAAATTGTTTGTGCATAACAGAGAGAGAATTTAATACAGGGTGGCTATACATTCAAATGTGAAGCAAAGAGCCCTTTGTCTCAGCAAAGAGCTGTATGCCACACAAGCAATGTATGAAGATGAGATGAAGAGCTGCCACAATTTGTGTTGATGAGACATTTCACATCTCACCTTGCTGTGGGCAGTAAACAGCAGAGGCCCTGGGCACGCAAAGAAGCCTCTTCTACCCACTGTAAGTGCCAGTCAAAGGAGGAAAAGCATTTTTAAAAATGGCTGCATTGCTCTTAACAGCAAGAGGAAAATGCTGCTTTATGAAGTTGCTCACAGGGATTATTCATTTGTAGAAGAGAATTCTCTGTCTCCTTATATATCTCCATTGAAGGATGCATGATTTGGAAGAAGTTCTTTAGGCCTTCTGCAGCCCTGCACTTCTCTGCTGTTCATTAAAGTCCCCTGATTTCTTTTAAGTTAATGCAAGAACCTGTGTTGGGGGGGTGGGGGGGAGTGTCAGGGCTATAAGGAATCTATTGGTTAAAACTAATATAACTCTTAAAGCAACAGCATCTTTTTTTACCCGCCTGGAAAAAAATTAAGTCTATTTTAATGAAAGCAGCATTGCTCAAGGGAAGTCCAAAGCTGTCCATTCAGATCATTTTCAAAATGTGCACAGATAGCTAATCTGCATAACATTCATATGCAAAGGCAGTTTATTGCAGAATGGCAATTTCTAAGCAGTAATAGCAGGAGAAAGCAACTGGCATTAAGTCATTGTGTTATTATGGGAAACAAAATCTGGATCTGATGGATATTTGGTTTAATCCAGCTGAGTTTTTCTTCTCAGTATCTTGTGTCCTCATAGGATGATGATAATGATGATGATGATGATGATTTAAAACTTTATTGCAACCATATGAGTTTTAGCAAAACAAAATCACACTTATCAACTCTAAAAAAACATAATCAGGGGACTTGTACCATCGACAAAACATAAACAGAAGCCCAACTATACATAAGGTACTTAAAACATAATAATCACCAGCAGATAAAGTATAAGCTTGATGATAAAATATAAGCCAATACAATTTAGCCAGTATAATGTTGGAACAATTCATTTCCTCGCTGAAATTGCACATCACACCACTTCGTTTATTTCTATAGGTAAATTTTGCAAAGTAAAACTCTCAACTTTATTGATATAATGAGGATTATCTCTGTTAACGTATGGAATATTCAGTCATGTTGGGAAATGCAGTCCAACATATCTGAAAAGGGAAAGATTGGCAAAGATTCGGTTAACTAATCAGACATTAGTTTATAAAATTTGGATTTCTTTTACTCAGAAATATTTTTTTTTCTGCTTTAGAGTTTAGTAAGCTCATCAACTCTTAACACAAAATATCAAGAAGCCTTAATTAGAAACTCAATATGAAATATAGATACTGATGAGTCCATTATTATGCATAAACGTATAAGTACAAAGTAGCAGAGAATGAAAAACATTAAATTATACACCTTGAAAGAAAAGAAAGCATATTTCTACAAAGTAAATTGTAATGTGTTGTTGTTTTTTTTAAAAAAAATGCCAGCTTAGGGAGAGCTTTTAATTAAAATCAAAGACAAGTTTAATTGTCTATGGGAAAAAATAATCTAACCCAGCAAGAACTAAATTTATAAAATAAATGCATGCTGAAGCCCAAGGGCCTTAGTCTCAACCATCATTTATTTAAGAGATGGGATATGTTGGTCGAAAAACACTATCAATGAGAGTTTATATACTTACTTCTGTGAACGCATAAATTAGCATGGTTATATGTTTGCCAGCTCTTGGTACATAGAAATTTCTACTGCAAAAGCAGCCTCTGTGTAGCTAGTTTGGCTGTTTATGTCTGTGAACTCTGCTAAATAAAAATGGTTAGTGGTGCTGAACACTAAGAGAAAAGAATATAAACGATTCCTACAATGACAAACTCTTGGCTTAACCTACCTCCCTGGGCTGTTGTGACAGTAAAAGGGGAGAAGAAATCATGTGTACTAACTTGAGCCTCTGAGAGAAAGTGTAGGTTCACCTCCATTTTACAGAATAATTAATCAATTGTATTTTCTTGTGGAGGCCATTCATCTTGGGACAGTTGGCTTTATGCAATCTTCCTTGTTGTGTCCATCAGTTTTGATGAACAGGTTGAACTGATTTGATAGGTGGACCAAGATGCCAGTGTGTTTTCTCTTTTCTCAATACCTAACCAGTTTCTATTTATTTATTTGTTTGTTTGTTTGTTTGTTTGTTTGTTCAATTTATATGCCGCCCTTCTCCGGAGACTCAGGGCAGTTTACAATGCGTTAAGCAATAGCCTTCATACTTTTGTATATACCTGCTTAGTAGGGCTTTCACCCCCCCCCCCCAACGGTGTTCTTTTTTATACAAAGTCAGCTTATTGCCCCCACAATCCGGGTCCTCATTTTACCTACCTCGAAAGGATGGAAGGCTGAGTCAACCTTGAGCCTGGTGAGATTCGAACTTGCAGTAACTGCAGGCAGCTGGTGCTAGTTAACACCACTTTAGTCTGCTGCGCCACCAAGCTCTTCCAGGATGTTACTATGCATGGAAACTGGCTGTGTACCGATTGGATTGAATTGAGTTGCATTTTACAACAACCTGTTTGATGACATACAGTATATCCTTCTTGCTCTACCCTCATGTGATCTCCAAATCTTTTTTTTTTCCTGAATGACTAGGAGACTGAGCAAATTTGGGATGTTAATAGGATACCTGGGAAGGGAAGCCAGATATATGAAAGGGATCCTGTTTTATGAATGAAAATGTACTTCCCAATCATAAAGTATAGATCAGTTCTGGAATCAAATTTGCACAGAGGGACATCAAATCTTGTA
The DNA here is from genome assembly GCA_030761175.1 of Masticophis lateralis. Taxonomy (NCBI): domain Eukaryota; kingdom Metazoa; phylum Chordata; class Lepidosauria; order Squamata; family Colubridae; genus Masticophis; species Masticophis lateralis. The sequence continues at coordinate 153,551,277 of JAUDYJ010000003.1, read as the reverse complement.
TCCAAATCTTGACATAACTTAATAGTTAAAGGCACATTGATTTATTGCAGCTTTGTCTTTAACTTACATAATTTTTTAAAAAAAAATGTACTCTGTTTCCTCCAAAATAAGACATCCCCTGATAATAAGCCCAATCGGGCTTTTGAGTGCATGACAATAAGGCCAAGCGCTTATTTCAGGGTTCAAAAAAATATAAGACAGGGTCTTATTTTGGGGAAAACACAGTATTTATCCTCATTTATGAACCTTCTCATAAAACTATAATCCTACAGCTGTGTAGAGGGAAGGGTTTCCCTTTTTCTTGATTTTGATCTCTCTTTGTAAAACCGTTCTTGTGAGCTACAGAACTCTGCATGCTGAATAATACAGCAGAAGAATATTAATGATGTCCCTGCACGTGAAAAGATTTATTTTTTTCACAGACATAACAGCCCACCTCAGATTCATTGTAGCTTTTAGCATTTCTCAGGTGTAATTTTTGGTATATTTCAAGAATACATTTCTTCAGTTGATAATCACAAAGCAATTTACTAATACTGGCATTGGAGCATGCACAGATCTTTGCATAGTGGCATAAAGTAGATGTAGCAAGAACAGTAAGAAAATTAACAATAGTACAATTTAGAAGGAGAAAGGCAAGGCTATTATCCTAGCCTAGAAATCAAGGACATACAAAGGACATGCATATATCTATAGCTCCAGAAATATCCTGTCCTGCCAATATCAGTCCGAAGGTAGTACTTTCTCCCTTGTTCTCCATTCCAGGAAGTAGACTCAACCCCAATCTCTCTGGGGCAATTATCTTTGCAGTATTTTTTTTAAATGTTTGGATATTTTCATTTTTCTGTTCTTTGCGGTCAGTATTCATCTGCTACTTTTCCTCCCTTTTGAAGGGCAAGCTGTACTATATAAGAATTTTGTAGCGAGATTCAAAAGAAAGAGTATACAAATCACCTTTACTACTCAGCTCTTGTCCTAAGGTTTTAGAGATGGATGGAGTAGAGTGAACATTGACAGAAAGAAGCAGAAGAACATTCTTTTCCCAAAGACTAAGTTCATACTGCCCTGGCCATCTCTTCTGATGAGAATGATACCAAAAGTTCAAGAAGCCAAAATATTAATCTCTGAACTTTATATCTTATATTTTATTTTTATTTTTCACGTTCAGACATCTGTGTTAAAAGGAAAGGGAAGTCTAAGAAAGTAATGGGTGGCTATAATTAATGTTATCCTTAAAAAGAGAGAGGTGAAATGTTTAAAAAGTTACCAATCAAATGGTCATAGGAAAAGCATAGATGATTTTTTAAAAGACAGGTATGCAGTTGTATAATGAATAGTACTGTGTAAACTGTATTTAGTTCGATCTCCCTTTCTTTTATCTTATGACTTTTATATCCTTGGATTACTGATGTTGGAAGGGAACAGTATGATGGGGATATATGTCTCTAAGTATAACATACAATACTTTGAATAAGGAAAAATTTGTACTGACACAATCTACCTATGATTTAAAGTGTGAAAATCTGTCAGAGCATAGTCACCCATGAGCTAATACAATGCCAAATACTTTCACCAAGAAAAATCTGAATATTGCTACTGTGATTAGCAGTGTCAAGAGGACATGAAGCTATCCTTCATGACTTCTACTTAGAAGAATGCTTGAACTTTTTCTTCATCCGACTAGATAGAATGAAGAAAGTAAGAATATATTAATATTCCTTGATCCTAAAGTGTATTTTTCTTACTTACATTTTTCTTTGAAAACAGTCATCAGATTTGTTCTCTGGATAGATGAAAGCACAAACATTTCTAACAGCTTTGATAAGGAGACAGGTTGTGTTGTTTTCCATTTAAACAGCCCTGGGTCATCTCTCAAGGTCATGAAGGAAAAAAATGACCTCTGATGGTTTGGTGCCAATGTGTCATAAAATGAAGCTCATAACAAGCACACAGAAAATATTCCACTTTCCTACACTTGAGTTTGAAAATTCAGCACTTCAGCTGAATGCAAATAGCTCGATGGCTCAGGTTTATATGAAAGTGCAATCAAAAACTGAGCATCTAGACAAAGCAAATAAAATATAATAATAAAATATAATTAATGAAATGTTACTGAACAGAGACCTAATGTATACGAGCCTTATAGTCAATACATGTAAACAGACATTATCATAACGGGGCTGAACACCATGTTTTTAAAGGATCTAAGTTTTTAAAATGCAATTTTTATACTAGAGCAATTTATATCTGAAGAGTGTTCTTTCCTATTGAGATCTTCATTGACTAGTATAAAACTACAGCTTTTAATCTCCAATCCCCACTGGCATTTTCATATAAGCACTGGAAATGCTTTTGGGCTTTAGAGATTTAATTTAATGAAGGCAAAAAGTATTTCTATTAAAGTGTATAATTTTTTTCCAGCATAAGATCTTGAGAGGAGCCAGACAAACTGGATTATTTCAAGTTCTAGAGGGGGAAAAAATCTAGCTTCCCCGTGTTCTTTCAAGGCTGCAACTTCACAAAGGAAGCTTAACAGTGGTGGTGCCTGCAAGGTGCCGGATAAGGAACTCTTAAATCCAGACTAATTGCAAAGAATGCCAGGCTTCTGAAGAAATCCAAATCCTATTCTGAAGGCTATGTTAGAACTTTGGAATACTTCAGTTCCTAGTATGTGCCTGGATGTAAAAGTATGAAAAGATTGGAAATAGGTAAAATCAACTGGCAAAGCATAGTCAGATGCATATCTTCGGTGGCATAGACAACACCATCCATATCGAGTATACAGATTCAAGAAGAGAGAAGCTGTTGATCTTGTGTTATTTCTGATAATATCCAACTCAGTTGGGTCTAAGTGTAGAGGAGTAAGAAGATACATCTGAAGAAAATATGTGATAGGCATTACAAGAACATCAGCTTACCCCTAAAAGGGAGAAATTCATAAGGAAGAAACTCAAGTGTGGCCTGCCTTGATTCTCTTGGGTATGAAAGAGAGAGAAAAGTAAACTCTGGCAAGTTTTTAAAATTCTGTTCTAACATCATGTAACAATGAAGAAAAGTTACAGTAGTTCCTGTCTGTTTCCTGACCTCACTTACGTTGAGGGGCTGACTATGGTTCAACTCACAAAGAGCTTAAAGGCGATGAAAGCAACATCTTGGTTTCTAACATCTCCGTATAAGGAGTTACACAACTGTGCTTTTGTTATACACATAAACACAAAGAGTTGGTGTTTTTTTTTTAAAAAAAAAAAAAAGCTTGCTTTCTTGAACTTTGTTTTCTATCCTGAGCCCTCAGAAGAGCATTGTTCTTCTCTTTTTGGTGCAGTTTGAATAAGAGAAGCTGTGTAGGCATAGACAGTCGAAATATTTAGCTCTGGAAGGAGAGCAGACCATAGAAATGGTCAGCAAACTGAGCAGGTTAATTCACCTCTGTTTTCTACTGTGCTCAGGAACCATCCTCAAGGCCCAAAGACCTACCCTTCTAAAATTTAAAAGTGTGGAACACAATTAAATCTCAAGAATCCAATAACACAGGATAAACAGAATCTATATTGGGGGGGGAGGGAAAAATGGTCCCATAGTTGTTATGTTATGTTACTGGATTATATTTGAAACATATCAACATCCATGTCGATGGAGATCGGAATAATCCAGATTATAGTTATTCCAAAGATGCTTTTTCCAAAAGGCAACTGGACTTTATTGTTTGTTTGTTTTCCTTTGAAAAAAATGTCATTCCTCACCAGTTAGTTAGTACTGAAGAAGCTTCTTGGATGAGAAGTGAAACATTTTCAAAGAGAAAGAAAAATCAAGTATCCTGTCCTGTGCACCCACCCCAAGGGTTTACCTCTTCATTGGGGCCTCATCAACTCCAAATAGTATTCCTCAGGATTCACCCACACACAGAAACTAGTGCAAAACCAAATGAGTCCAATTCTTCTGTCCAGAAGCACAGAGCAAGTGCATAAAATCCCCTCACCAGGTTTAGAGTCCAAAGGCTAGAAAGTGGGAAACCATGTGTTCAAGTCCTACCTTAGCCATGAAAGCAAGCTGTGTGACTTGGGGCCAATCACTCTCCCAATCACTCACTGGAGAAGAGCCTAATGCTGGGAAAGATTGAGGGCAAAAGAAGAAGAGGAGGACAGAGAATGAGGCGGCTGGATGGAGTCACGGAAGCAGTAGGCGTGAGCTTAAATGGACTCCAGAGGATGGTAGAGGACAGGAAGGCCTGGGGGAACTTCGTCCATGGGGTCACGATGGGTCGGACACAACTTTGCAACTAACAACAATATCAACACTCTCCCTGAGTCCAACCTACCTCACAAGTATCTTACAAGTATCTTCTTAGTGTTATAGTGGAGAAAATAAAAGGAAGAAGGTGTGCTGGATATCTACATTTGGTAGGTTTACCATCTTGAATTATTTGTAAAAATAATAAAGGTGGAATATAAATAAAGAAAATGGCTAAGATGCTATTTTAGCTGGTTAGATATCAGGTAAGAGTATCCATTGTATAACATACTGTATATAGTCTGCCACCGATAGCCTCCCACCGGCCAGTTCGCTCCCACAGAGAGGGACTCCTCAGGGTGCCATCAGCCAGACAATGTCGGCTGGCGACACCCAGGGGGAGAGCCTTCTCTGTGGCAGCACCAGCCCTCTGGAACGATTTGCCCCAGGAGATCCGTACGATACCTGATCTCCGGGCTTTCCGCCATGCCCTAAAAACTTTTTTATTTTGTCAAGCTGGGCTGGCATAACCCCCCCCCTTTTTTTAAGTTTAAAGTTTTACGGGTTTTAAATTTTAATTGCCTATTGGGTTTTTTAAATTTATTGGGCCAAAATTATTTAATTCTTTTATTAATATTTTAAATTTTGTATTGGAGTGCTTTTTATTCTTGGCTGTACACCGCCGTGAATCCACTAGGAGAAGGGCGGTATATAAATTTAATAAATAATAATAATAATAATAATAATGATAATCGTCTGCAGTGGAAATAAATAATTGAATATCATCAACCTAAACTGACAAATGAATTTACCCAACAGTTTCATATCTAATCCAAATAACATTACTGAGCATTCAAACTAAAGAACAACCTTATGCTAGATCTTCTTACGTTAAGAATGGGTGACTGTATCAATTTCACTCAGTTTTCTTTTTTCATTTCATTTTGGCTGCTTCAGTATCTATTGGCAGATATCTGTTTCCACAGGTACATATAAAACTACACAGATTTCTATATGCAAGCTCATTTTTTTTTCTTTCTCTGATTGTAATATTTCAGTTGTTTTTCTTGGTTGTCATCCTCCACTTTTCAGTCTGCAAATTTATCAAACTGTGGGAATTTTTTTCCCTTTTTTGCTTGGTAGCTTGGAATAAGTTGTAATGTATTATTGTACGATCTGACCTAGATATTTGAATACACACTGTGTATCTTCTCTTTATGATTTAAGAAATCTGAAACTTTGTTTTTTGTCCTCATCTAAAACTGTGTGTCATAGTTTTTTTTAACCTTTTTACTGTGTCAATTACCTCTATATTTTTGGTGGATAATCTGCTCTTGAATTTTTACATGTCTAAATTTGTGTTTACTGAAGGTAGAGTGTCAGTATATTTCTTCAATATATTTTATAAATCAATTAATATGCAGTAAAAATATCCCAAATGTTTGCCGTCTGACTCACTATGGCCTTTCACACAAATCAAACCTAGTAAGAAATACATCAGTAAAGTAATACATCTAATGAATGCAAATTCAGCAGCTGCCCATATCTAAGATATGACAGCAAAATGTGCAATTGATATGACAGTTTAAAAAACAGGGAAGTTTCTTCCAAGTAATGCATGTTGAAGATTTTTTCTCTCCGTGGCATTCTTGTGTAAAGTTCAAATGTCAAAGTTACTTTCCCCCCACCCCACTCCCACCAAGAGACTTCAAGTAGATATTTTGGGTGAAGTAATCTCTTCTGCCTGTCTGTTTTCTATTAGAGACCATCAAATGTAGCCATAAAATGCCATCCATTTCAAGCAAATCTAATTTGCTACCCCTATAAATAAAGATTATTTCATTTTCTCTCTGATAAATGTGGCATTATTAGATGATGGTTGCTTGGGAAATGTGCTGCTAGATTAGTTAAATCATAGTAAAAACAAAACAAAAATATATTGCGCAATGGATAAGTGACTTGTTTTTTTAATGTTAGTAACACAAAACAGTCATGGGAAAAATCTATCTCTTTGGTCGCTAAAAATTGACAACTATTTGATAGCAAGTTATCAATCAACCAACACAAAGCAAACTTTTTTTTTTTTTTTACTCTGTATGGCTCCATCATTCCTCCCTTAAACCTTCACTTCCAACTTCAGGAATGACTATTTTTCTGATTAGTTTTTATAGGAAGAGGAAAGGAGATACATCCAGTCTTTAAATTTATGATGGAAGGAGGATTGAGCTACCTGAATTTTTCAAAAAGCCTTGCTTAGAGACCAGAGCACTGGTACAGAATCCAAAATGAACCCCATAAAACTGCATAGGAAACCCTGTAATGTAATCTAGAAAAGAAATGACTCCCATAACTCAGATGACAGACCACCATTATTTTGTCATTTAACCAGAGCATTTATATTGGTTGTAATGGTTTTATACAGCAGTGTGCAGAGAATTGGAGATCCCATCTGTTTCATTTTCTCTTAAGTGGAGAAAAAGGGCAAAGCTGTCTGTCTCCAGTCAACTTAAAAGCTTCACTATCAAAAGGTGACATGTGAAAACAGGTTTACTGAAATACGTTACCACATTATTCAATGTAAACACTTCATATAGATAATAGTACAAAAATAAATTGCAGAACTGAACAAATGTTTTCGGGCCATGTGCACATTTGGACATCTGAGTGTGTTATGAACAGCTTCTGCAATACGTTGGATGTGACTACTTGTGAAATATTTCTTTACTAGGGAAATAACTGATATATATAGTGATACCTTCCCTAATTCAAGGCCTTTCTAGACTTTTTTCCAGGTATAATTCCCAACAATATCCCTTTGTCTATGGAGACTCTCGGTCATCCAGGTCATGGTTGTCCCAAATGTGCTTTTTCAAGAGCAACGTGTACAATGCAGTGAGTCATGTGCAGTTCTGTACATTGGGGAAACAAAACAACCACTTCATAAATGCATGGCACAACTTAGGAGAACAGATCACGACAAGACTCAGCAGTCTGTGTGCATTTAAAAGACAAAGGCCACTCTTCTGAAGACAGCAAAGTTCACATTTTGGACTGATTTGAAAAAGGGGTCAAAGAGGTCATCTATGTCAAAATAGAACAGCCTTTCTCAACGAAGGGGGAGGGATACGACATCATCTATAGACAGTCTACAACACAGTCCTTTCAACAGTTCCAAGAAGCCTCTAGTCCACATTTGCACCATTCAGGTGGCCCTGATGACACAGATAAACCTCCAGGTGGCCTTAACAACTCACTAAAATAATGCAAATGGCCAGCTGTCTACAAGGAGTATAAATCCTTCCATTCCCACCATCCAATGAGAGCTGAAGAAGCTTCTTGGATGAGAACCAAAACAGTTTCAAAGAAAAACCAGAAAGTCCAGTTGCCTCTTGAAAAAAGCACCTTTGGGAATAGCCCTTTGTATCTTTCACTTTGGGATGATAGCCTGCCTTGATTTCACAATGAAAACATGAGCTATGACAACTCACCCTATAGACTAGAGGACATTCTTGCAAATAGAATTGTTGCAGGAGATAAGCATTTTGAAGCATGGTACTGTCCCATGTTTTAACAATTGAAGTAAAGTAGGACATAGATTCTGGCAGAAGCCAAAAAAAGGGAACATGAAACTTGATCCTGGAATACCAGTTTGCCTATTATTAATGCATTGGGGGGGGGGGGGAGAAGTAAAAGTACTTTTCCCTGTTTTGTCTAAAGCGTTCAGAGTTTCTTACCTTTCTCTTGCCTCCTGCTTTCTGCAAACCTGAAATAAATGTCTATGGGTTCCCTCACCTGCCATTTGTAACTGATATATAAGATGTAAGAACCATATGTTCTATAAGTTGTTTACCCTGTGCTTGCAAGTACTGAAGAAACATCAAAAATTTATCAAGAGTACATTTCAGCCATCTCCTCTCCCCTTTATAATCAAATGCAAAAATGATATTTTGAATGTACTTGTTTACTTAAGTGATAAAAAATAAGGCTTGATAGAGCCTTAGGCAAAACATCCCATTCAATATTTTCTGATTTCTTTGAACTAATAGCTCCTGGACAAAGGGCAGGTAATGTTGTGGCATGAGAACCTTTGAGCAGCTCTACCTTGTGCATCAATTATACCTGCTCCAAGATTGAGAGGCCCTTCAGACAGTCACTCATGGTCTAAGTGGCTCATGAGGAAATATTGCAATGTATTCTATATACAGCCTGAGGGAAATGTCCATAAGTTATTACAAAAACAAAAAGGATAGAAGAATTCCTTGAGCCTTGGCAAGGAATATAGTATTAGAAAGAGCCTCAGGCTGCCTCTTCCCTTACTCACTGGGTTTCCACAGTTCATATGTCTCTCATCCTGGTGATGAGTTAGAGGTCTTTAAAAATATGACGGCTTTTCCGGGCCTTCTAGTCAGGGTGAAATCTAGCAGGTTCTGGAGAACCAGTAGGGGAAATTTTGAGTAGTTCAGAGAACTGACAAATACCACCTCTGGCTGGCCCCAGAGTGGGGTGGGAATGAAGATTTTGCAATATCCATCCCCTGCCCATCAAACTACGCCCACCAAGCCACACCACGCCCACAGAACCAGTAGTAAAAAAAAAATGGATTTCACCACTGCTTCAGGGTAGGATGGTTGTGGAGCCCTTATTATAGCTCTGTATATTGGATACTGTTATCTGAAAGCTTTTTGAATTTTTCTGTTTTGAACTATTAGTCATCAGATTTATATTCTGAAGCAGGCACTTTCAAATCCAATCACTCAATCAGGCAATCCCAAGCTAATGAAAACTGATTTTGGTTCTGAAGATTTGCTACATCCAGGATAAAGCCTTGTGGATCCTTTAATCTTTCCTTTCATAGTGAGGTTATTCTCAAATAAGGCCAAAACTTTAAGCTTCTATGTTTCCCCTCATGGATTTTGATGTGAGGGGCATACTTAGACATGGAAGAATGTAGGAGGTCTGTACCACATTCCTTTTTAGCCATTTGACACCTGAATTCTATAAATGTCTATTCAGAACATATTTTCACAGATTCAGAAAGCCAATGATTGAATGTGTCACTGAAAAATCTCAGCTTTCTTTTAGAGACTATCAACCAGGAAAAGAACAGTCACGTATTAATGACAGGCTTAGAGTAAACATTTGTCCTTCATTTGCTGCTAATCTTAGATGAACCATTTTTTTTCCTGCACGTTTTTGTAGTCTCTTCTTAAAAATGCTAATGAAGCATGAAGAAGAGAATGTGGAGACCACTGAGCTATTGCAGCCTCATATTACCCATATTGCTTTATGATCTGAATAGCTAAATGGCCAAGTGCTCTAATATTCAATTAATAACTTGAAGGAATTCAGGGAAAGCAAAAGCCAAGGAAGTGGCTGAGGGTGGGGAGAAGGATTGCGCAAGATGTTGTTTCCATGATCTGCGTTAGCCTGGATGACTCACTCTGATGAAGGTTAATGAGGATAGTTCAAATGCTAGGATGTAATTAAATAGAAATAATTAAAGTAACTGACACTGTGGTAAGCAGCAGAAATCAAAGAGGAAAGCAAGCCTGAATTTTGTTAATCGTTTCTTATTAAGACACAGAATGTAAGGATTAGAAAATCTTTCCAATTTTCAAAACTGTATGCAAAACTACCTAATTACTGCCTAAAAATAGATTTCATCCCACCTTCCTCTGTCTGGATCTGTGTACAAAAACAGTAAAAAAAAATGATGAAAAATTAAAGAAAAACTTCCATGATGCAATTATTTTAATATATTTTCCAAGAGCCGTAAGATATTCTAGCCAGATCACAGGCACAATGTCTTTATTCTCTCTTTTTTTTTTATTGAAAAAGTTTTACAAATATAAATTCCCCCCCCCTTTCCCCTCCCCCTACCCCCCTATTCCCCCTAACCCATCCCTCCCATCCCTTGGCTTCCCTTATAACCTTAAAAATTACTATTCATATTAACTCCCCAGATATTAAAAAAAAGGTGAAATCCCAAATCATATCATATCATACAATTTCCTCATCTACTCTACCCCGTCAATACTAAAAATTTCTAGATAACATCCAAGTAATAACTATCTATTCCTTCCTTAATTTATAATATCTACACATAATCTATCCCAAATATTACAAAATAAAATCCAAATCATAGTTCCCCCCAATTACTCTACCCCCTGTATATACTATAACTTTCTATTTAGCATATTCTACATAACATTCTACATGTGAATAACAACTTTTGTTTAATCCAGATCATAATTCCCCCCCAGTTGCTTTACACCCTATATACTATAACTTTCAACACAACAAAACATTTTCTACATAGCATTCTGCATCTATATAACAATTCATACTTAACCTACTTAACATTCAACTGAAAGCTATCTGATATTTCTTTGTTTGATATTTATTCTGCACATAGTCTATCCATTTCTTCCATTCCCAGACGAAAGTTTCTTGGGTCTTGTCTTTTGAATATGTTGATATCTTTGCCATTTCTGCAAAACTAGCCACCTTCAGAGTCCATTCTTCAATAGTAGGTAAAATATCTTTTTTCCAATATTGTTCAATCAATAACCTAGCTGCTGTAATCATATGTAATATCAATTTTGTTTCATTCAGTGAAAAGTCCTTAACTATACCCAATAAAAACAGTTGTGGAGAAAATTGAAGTTTCTTCCTCAAAACGTTTTGCATAACCCACCAAAGTTTAATCCAAAAGGCTTTCACTTTCACAATGTCTTTATTCTCAATGGTGCTAGCTAGAATGATACATGGTCAGCTCAGAGTAATGCAGTTGTGACTGGAATATGATTTATCAGTTTGCTTATCATGATCTTTGAAATCATAGCCAACCTTGAAGATGGCCATCTACCCTGAGTATTCTCAGCTGGCCTACTGAAAGTCACTCCGACCATCCGTTTGATGCCAGCCTCATGTAAATAAGGTGGCATGACTACATAAAAATAATGCTAATTGGTGCAATTCTTCAGAAAGTATAGGTAGTCTTAGACTTACACATACAATTGAGCCCAAAATTTATCTTAAGAATTAAGTGAGAATTTGCTAAGTGAGTTTTGCCCCATTTTACAACATTTCTTGCCACAGTTATTAAGTGAATCACTGCAGTGGATAAATTAGTAATCTGGTTGTTAAGTGAATATGGCTTCCCCATTGACTTTGCTTGTCAGAAGGTCGCAAAAAGTGATCACACGACCCTGGCACGCTGCAATGGTCATAAGTATGAACCAGTTGCCAAGCATTTGAATTTTGCTCGCATGACCATGGGGATGCTGCAAATGGTTGCAACTGTGAAAAATGCTTATAAGTTACTTTTTTCAACGCTGTTGTAACTTTGAACAGTCACTATCTGAACTGTTGTAAGTCGAGGACTATCTGTATGCTTGGTCTTCCTAGAGATCAGAACCATTAGTTGTCTAAAGCAGGGGTCTCCAGCCTTGGCAACTTTAAGACTTGTGGATTTCAACCCTCAGAATTGAAGCTTTGCTGGCTGAGGAATTCTGAGAGTTGAAGTCCACAAGTCTTAAAGTTACCAAGGTTGGAGAACCCTGGTCTAAAGGCCAAAACATGGTTTGGATTTAACTATACAGAAACGTCAGCAGACTGTACTTAAAATAGATGCCAAGCTCAATCCTTTCAGAGGTGATTTGATTACTGCTCTGCTGCTGCCAAAAAGAGAACTGCTCAATTCAGTTATGTGCTGTAAAGTGAATAAGTAACAACTGAACTATTTTTCAAATCTAAGAGATGATAAAAGCTGTCAAATCCAAAGTTACTTCATCCCCTTTGTTAGGTTATCATTGGTCATTCTGCATCTGATCCATCCTGGGTGGCTTGTTGAATAGCTATGCCTGCATGGGAGACATACTTTCATGTTCTAGATGAGGATAAAGTCTCACTTTATCACTCAGCTATCTTCTAGAGATCAAACACTTTTAAAAAACCAGTTAAAATGGGGCAAAGTACCTAGCCACAATTGTGTTCTGGCAGAGCTAATGGAAGGCAAACAAATTGATGGTCTGGCATCATTATTCTCTTATGTAGAGAATCCAGCTGACATCTCAGCTACAGTTATCTCCAATTTTTTTCAAAAAGGTAGCCAAAACGATACTGCCAACTACAAATCTCTACAACTATAGAATATAATTTTAAAATTTATATCCAGATGCCTGAACAGGAAGCTCCTGTACCTAATTTGAGTGGGTTGGGGGGAGGTGGTAATTAAGAATGAATAGTCAACCCTGATTCTGCAGCATTTAGCTAAAAATGTGCAAAAAAAATTCCCTTATGTTCATTGCTTCAATGAACTTTACGGCAGGCTGGATTCAAGAGTTCTACAATCAACAAACTGCTGTTATAGAATTGCATGACAACATATGCCTCAAAAAAAATATAATCAGCCTGGGCAAATCTCTGATCTGATTTCAATAGCCAAGGGAGTCAAGCAAAGCAGCATTTCAGTTCCTTTCTTGGTTAGTATTTATATAAATTCCCTCATAAATTGACTTCAGGGGATCTATTTACATGTCCTCAAGCTGGCAAATAAACATCTTCCTATCTGGCTTTTATGCTGTCATTTCGTCGTTAAGCCAGATCAACCTCAGGAGGATTCTTTACGCCCTTGTTCAACACTGCTAAGAGGCGCAGATAATTATTAAGCACCACAAGACAAAAGTCACATTTCTTCCCCATAATACCAAGCTCTAGAGATAGCGTACAGGACAATACAGGATATTGAACAAGTTAAATGCCTTAAAATTTCAATCTTCAGAAGAAGAACAGCTTATGCTAATGACACCTCCTGGAGAAGAGTTGTGATTCCACAGAAAACAGAAAGAAAATGTTATTTGAGTTGCTATTTGAACTTTTTGCTCTGCAATCAGTCATTCAGTAATTATATGGGATGAAATTAGGACTAGTTTGCTCTAGTACAAACTCTTTGAAAACATTCACTCAAGGTGGGTTATTTTTTTCTGCCTTTCAGTCCCCAAGATACATTTTAACTGTGGCACTAAGGTCCCAGGTTGCCACAAAATAAAACTAAAATGTTTCTAGATATTCTGCTGATAGGTTTCTCTTGGAATTAACTGGAATGTTGTTGCTAAACGATTGAATAATTTTAAAATTACCTTGTGGAAGAACACCTCAGTTATATACCTAAAGATATAACCCAAGTATCTACTATCTAGGTAAAGCTATCTAAGACTAGGTAAGGCTAAAATGGTATTTGAAAAAGGTTTAATGTTTTAAAAGATTTAAAAAATATATTGACCCACACACATAAACACAAAGATTTCCAAAGTATCATTCTATAACAGGGATGTCAAGTAAGACCCGGGGGATGGATCTGGCCCATGGGGTGCTTAGATCTGGCCTGTGGGGCCACCTGGAAACAGCGAAGGACTGGCCCACAGTGCCTCTGCCAGCAAAAATGGAGCTTGGGAGGGCTGCATGTGGCCCTGCCGAACTCCATTTTGGTGGCAGAGGGTTGCAGGAGACCGTCGCAGCCAAAAATGTAGCTTAGGAACCCATTTTCTCTGGCAGAGCACTCAGGCCACCACATGCACCCCCAACACGAGTGACATCAAGCTGGCCACGTCCACCCTGGCCATGGCCACTTTGGCCCCCGAGGTCAAACACAACCATGATGCGGCCCTCAATGAAATCGAGTTTGACACCCCTGTTCTATAAGCTTACCTGTAGTCACTTACCCATCCTAAGTATCAATGAGCATTCACTAGATCCTGATCAAAGATTCTACCATCAGCTCTTTCAAAAGGCAGGTTTCATAAAATTTCAGTCCAGAGTTTCTACTCATGTAAATCAGCAGGGATCAAGTCAATTGACCACATTCGGCTATGCCATTAATTTTACTCTGATTTTCAACTTAGTTTAATTATCTATTAAAACCTTTCCAGGTTATTCGGGTCACATTTTCATTAAGTTTCTTTAACTGATTGCAACTCTAAGGATATATTTTTCAGTGTCAGATTTTATCCTTTGACAATATGATAGTAATTCCGTAGCACAATGTAATCCTGGATGGAAACAAGAACCATTTTGATTTCTAGAAATATATTTACTGTTAGTAAGATAAAGTGTCAAAGCAATTTTCTACCTACCATAATTAAGCTGGGATGGCCCTGTGTTTCTTTTTGATCACCCTAGGTGACAATCCAGACAAGAAGCTCAATTAGGAGTACAACTTTTGAAATATGCTCCCTGTGAATGAACAGGTAAGCTACGAAAGGGGCACTTGACACTTCTTTAAAATAAAGTTTAAATAGTTAAAATCTGGATTTTAATTTCATGAATCATACTTGCTACAAAGGGAATAATCTCAAGTCAAATAACTCCCAAGCTGTGAGAAGACTGAAAGAACAATAAAACGATAGAATTTTTTCTCATATCCACTCAATTCTCTTTGTAGGATGACTTTTTTTTTCTTCATAGGAAATATTGTGCACAGTTAGAGTTAAAGAGGAGAAATAGCTCTTAAAACCTCCATGTCAAAATCTGTAAGTCTCTGTTTTGTCTTGTGTACATCAAAGTACCAGAGTATTGTACTCTACGTATTGATTACTTCAGATAAGGTATGATCCTATTTCCTCCCCAAGGTTTTCCATTTGTTGGTTTTCTTTTGTTTGTAGATTATAGTTATAGTTCTACAAACTGTGTCGTATACTCTATACATCAACCTTCCCCAACCTGAACAATTAATTTCTAGAATGCTCTGAGAGTCTGACCTATAAGATTTTCCTGATATAATTCCTATTGTGTACTGCCGATTATCAACATCTCCAGTTCCAGGGGTTGTTTAGTTGCACCTATGCAGTTATAGGAAATGGGTAATGTTCAACTGAGAAATCTGCCATTTTCTCATCCGTTGAGAGTCACTGGGTGGAAGGTCACAGGGAAGTGTCCAATAGCACTGCTTAGTGCCACATTTCTGGAAAAGGCTCAGAGTCCAATTTACAGAATAAGATACTGATTTACCATGGATTTTAATTGCCTTTTTCTTTATTTGCCTGTCACTAAGGAGAGGTCATTTTAGAGATCATCAAAGTTTTGTTGTTTTTTTAGCATTTCAGTCAGTCAGTCAGTCAGTCAGTCAGTCACTCTTGCATAGACAATGAAAGCAAAAGAGCAGCAAAAGAAAACCTAATATATATCACTTCTAAAGAAAAATATAATAAAGACTGCTGTGCTTTAGAGTTATGTAACATACCTAAGGAATACCAATCATGCTCCCTCATGTGATATTACAATCACAGAATATTTGAACTTCATCGAAATGACTATAGCTCATGGTGGGCTTTTCTCCACTAGTGGCTTAAAGCATTCTCCACTTGCGCTTGGATTTGCAGACAAGGATAGAAGCATGAAGATTACTGTACCCATTGCCAATCCCTATTTTACCTCTATTCAGTGGTGGGATTCAGCCAGTTCACACCACTTCAGGAGAACCGGTTGTTAACTTTCTGAGCAATTTGGCAAACTGGTTGTTGGAAGAAATAATTAGGGCAGAGAACCGGTTGTTAAATTATTTGAATCCCACCACTGCCTTTATTACCAACCATCTGACTTCCCTAACATATTTTACATACCTTGAGGCTGTCCTTGGGTGATATTGGAATCAAGATAAAATCATTATATGCTAAGGACAACTTATATCTATCTTAGTCATGGCAGAAAAATTATGTTGCCAGACATATATGCCAGAACACAATGTTGTGCCAGATCTAATCTCTGGTTAGATTTAAGTGGGAAAAAATTCATAAACACTTTTCTTTATTAGCTTGAGATTGGTTTGAAACATCAGAAATCTTGTAAAACAGATCCTGCCATTATACAGAGTAGTCTTCAACTGACATCCACAATCAGGATTAGACTTTCCACTACTAAGCAACGTGAGCAAGTGAGTTGCGCTCAATTTTAGAACCTTTTGCCACAGTTGTTGAGCAAATCATAGCAGTTGTTAAGTGAATCATGTGGTTATTAAGTGAATCTGGCTTCCCGCATTGACTTTGCTTGTCAAAAGTTGGCTGGGGAGGTCACAAATGGCAATCGTGACCCTGAGACACTGTAACCATCTTAAATACATGCTGGTTGCCAAGCACCCTAATTTTGATCACATGACTGTGGGGATGCTATGACAATCGTAAGTGTGAGAATCGGTCATAAGTCACTGTTTCAGTTCTGTTGTAACTTTGAATGGTTGCTAAACAATTGTTCGTAAGCTGAGGATACCTGTATATGTATGTATGTTAGTATATATGTATTATGTATGTATGTATATTGTTCTGACCCAGCTCCCCAAACATGACAAACCCTCTGTAATCAATCAACAATTCCTTTATTAGGAGCGCCAGCTCTCACAGCAGCACCTCCCTCTCTTTCTCTCTCTCTCTATCTCTCTCTCTCAGCAGCCTAACAAGTCTGTCCGGCAGGGAGATGAATAGTTGTCTGCCACATCTATTCATTCCGCCCCTGCCTTTTAGCTAGGGTGGGGCTTCACTAGCAGTGGTGGACCTTCCGTCCCAAGGATTGGCCCACAGATTTTCCTCTCCTCTGTCTTCTGCACATCCACACGTCAGGCACTGGACCTAGCTATTCCTCCTCTTCCTCATCAGCCACCTCCAGACCTGGGGGCTGTTGATTCTCCATCTGAGGACTGAGGGATAGCCCAGGCTCCTCTCTCTGACAGCTCCATTTCCTCTTTCCCCTCGGAGCTCTCAGGTTGCCTTGATGCTAATTCTGACTCCCACGCCACTTCCTCATCTGATTCAGCTGCTGGAGGGGCCCATGGCCGACAGGCCACAACACACACACACACACACACACACATTGTGATGACCCAGGGCATGGCACAGAGATAACACAAACAGCTGGCAGTTCAAACTACCCCTTTATTACTCCAAATCTCTCCAAACACTCCCACATTTCTGGCAAGTCCCAGAACAGAATGAGAACAAACCCCCACACAAATCTCAAGCAGCCTCTGGCTGCAATTAGTCCAGCCCAGCGCTGTCTGCGCCAAGGCTGCATGGCAATGAATCCCAAATGTATTTAGCAAAAGAAGACTCAAGCAAGGAGTTCAAGGAGCAAAAAATCCAGATAATTAGTCCAGAACGCCAATAAGGAATGCAAGGATTCTTGGCAAGTTCAAATGTCGGCACACAGCAGTTCAGGAGCTCAGCGTTTGTTCCCAACAAATGCCCCTCCCTACAGCGTCTCCTTAAATCTCATTCCACAGGTGTGAAGCTGGGCGGGGCACTCTTCTTGCACATGGCCTGCTATGTAGGTCTCCCACAATGCAGCACAAAATTTTGCTTGCTGCCGGAATGAAAAGATGGAGAAAGAACCCAGAAAGTAGTGAATGTGAATTCGCTCAATTGTGGTTCCAGAAAAATCTTGGTTACGTAGGAAAAATCTGGCTTAAAGGAAAAACACACATTAAACCTACAACAAGTAAGAAAATGTGTGTGTGTGTGTGTGTGTGTGTGTGTGTGTGTGTGTGTGTAGATAATATCTCAGGTTTCTTCCCATGTAATTGTAAACATATCTTTAGAAGGGTTTACAATATGTTTACAATTACACGGGAAGAAACACAAGATATTATCTGTACACACATATATACCCGTGAATACTTACACACACACACACACACACACACACACATATATATATGAATATTTTCCTACCATATCAAGGGATATGTTCATTTCTATCTCTAATTTCCGTTAGGAAGAATCTTATTTTCCCTTGAAGCTTTCCACAAATTACTGTTATTTTGTGAAGGTCCCAAACCCTTGGTTATTTTTCAAAGCATGCTTGTTATGTTGAGGGAATTTGCAGGGATTTTTCGGATAAACTTGTCTCTTGTCAAAACTACTTTTCTTAGAAAAAGTAGTTGTCAAAGACTTGCAACATTTGTTCCTATGGAATGCATAATTCCATCCTTCATCTGATGTAATTTAATTGGGAAAGAAATGCTCTGAGGAACAGGCATTGTTTTCCTTATCACTTTTAAATCCACCTGCCAAAAGATCTGCATAAATCACTAAAAATAGAAACAGGTTTGACTTGTAAGCTTTTGTTTTGGCTTTTTTTTTTTTTTGTAAATGGTAGGCCCACCGTTACTTGCTTATCTGGATTAGACTGCTGCTCAGCAATCAAACACTCCAGACTGACTTAAAGACAGGCAGTTGGACAAATATAGAAGTGTCATGAGATTTATTATTTTTCTTTATAACAATGTGTGAGAAGGAAACATGAAAGTAAACAGATTCATCATTCAAATTGTTTTGGAAAGTTCTACATAACTTTAATGATGTTTTTTGTCTTTCGTATAGTCAAAAGAGCTTGTTTTCATGGAGGTTCAAGACATTTATGGCTTTGGGGATGAAATATCCTGTTCCAGATAAAAATTCCTGACAATACTAGTAAACTGAGAATCAGCTACAATCTCATAGGACAAACATCAAGAGCTTGGGTACGTGATTGATTTTCTGGGTTCAGAAATGGAGCACACCAGAATATACAAAAACCAATTGTCTAAAGCCAAGTGATTTTCTTCATTTTTTTAATGATTGTTTTAAATGTTTTAACCTGTAAAAATGAAGTGTTTTAATACTGTGTATGACCAGCCATACGCTAAATAAATAAATAAATTCTTCATACTGTCTCTTTCTTAAGAATAGGAAAAATATATGCAGGGCTACCTTTGCACCTGAACAAGCAATGGATAGAAACTAATCAATGAGAGAACGAACCTAGAAATAAAGAGAAATTTCCTGACGTAACAATTAATCAGTGGAATGGCTTGCCTTCAGATGTTGTGAGTGCTCTATCGCTGGAGCTGTTTAAGAAGAGATTGAACAGCATTTGTCCAGAATGGTATAGGGCCGTGATAGCGAACCTATGGCACGCGTGCCACAGGTGGCACGCAGGGCCATATTTGTAGGCACACAAGTGTTGTTCTAGCTTAGCTCCAGCACGCATGCGCACACCAGTCAGCTGATTTTTAGGCCTTCCGGGTCCACTGGAAGTCGAGAAATGGGTTGTTTCCCGGCCTCCAGAGGGCCTCCGAAGGGCTGTGGAAGACTGTTTTCACCCTCCCCAAGTTCCAAGAAAGCCTCTGGAGCCTGGGGAGGATGAAAAACCGGGCCATCATGTGCCAAAAGTGGGGGGAGCGTGCGTGCATGCATGGGGGGGCAGGGCACAAGGGGGCATTGAGTGTGGGCACACATGCACGTGATCCCTCCCGCACTCCCCCCGCTTTTGGCACGTGACAGCAAAAAGGTTAGCCATCACTGGTATAGGGGGTTGGACTAGAAGACCTCCAAGGCCTCTTCCAACTCAGTTATTCTGTCATTTGCAAAGGGATTAACCAAGTTGACAGCAAAAATATGATCCAAAATAAGAAATTCCTAAATCAACTGTTTGATCTAATCACAAATAAAGAAGAGAATTTTTTATAGGGTACTGTCTGGGAGACAATAAAGATAGAAAGAGGATTAAAAGTGAGGCAGTTGGGTTTTCTAGACAATGTAAGAGAATAGAAAGCCATTGTTTACTATTTGGGCAAAAGCTCTCTTTTCTTTAATCCATATTGCATCAGATTTGGCCAAATGAGTCATAGTGTGCTATGTTACTCAACTGATAAGTGTACTTGATGAGCTTCCAATATCACAGACACATCTGGAACAGATATGAAATCCAGCAGGTTCTGACAGGTTCTGGAGAACCGGTAGCGGAAATTTTGAGCAGTTCGGAGAACTGGCAGTGGAAATTTTGAGTAGTTCGGAGAACCAACAAATACCACCCCTGGCTGGCCCCAGAGTGGGGTGGAAATGGAGATTTTGCAATATCCTTCCCCCAGGAGTGGGGAGGGAATGGGGATTTTGCAGTATCCTTCCCCTACCATGCCCACCAAGCCACACCACGCCCGCCAAGCCAAGCCTACAGAACCGGTAGTAAAAAAAATTGGATTTCACCACTGATCTGGAATCATTTCAAAGTTTAGTAAATATGGATTCATTGGAAAAATAACTTCGAAGAGAATTAAATTCCCTCATTCAGGGATTCCTTCACTCAGGCATTATGGCTTCAAATCTCACTATTAAATATACTACAAATTTAGTGAATCTGGATGCCATTATTTTCTTTTTATTCTTTCCAACCTGATGGAGTGTTGGAAGATAGAGACTCAAAACTCTGCCCATTTGTCTGCAGAAAGCAGAACTGAGCTGGATCAAATCTGGTGAAGAGAGAGAGACCAACAAAACAAAGTCCAGATTCAAAACTAAGCTGGATCAGAACAGAGACTGCTGAGAAACACAATCTCTAATGTGCGCCAATGGAAGAGGCAGTTGGGAATGGTTTAGTGTGTTGTCAGCAAAGCCTCCTTCCTTTTCCCTTCCAATTATACTGTTTTTCAGGAGCTGTAAGAATTCTAATTCTTTAGAACTCTAAAGAAAGCAGGTGGCAATATCTAGCCGATATTGCTAAATGCTTAGGGCAACATGCAGCTTAAAAAGTTGGACACAAATATTCTGATTATAGATATGGGCAGAATTGTTGGAGAAGTGTAGAGCCGCTGCTGGTCTTTTTATAATAATCATACCAGGACTGAGAATTTGCTAGCATGTTAATGTTAATGAAAGATACGTTATTAATTAGCTTTGCATCAGTAAAGGCAATGGCTGATTCAAGACATTTTGCCACTTCAAGGCCATCCTTTCTCTCAAACTCATGGTATAACATCAAGGCCAACTTCATGTTATACCATGACATCATTTTGAATTATTTTGAATTATTTTAACATCTGCAGAATTAAGTTGCACGCACCCTTCTCAGTGGCAGTAAAAATGTCATGGCGTAACAAACACAAAGTTATATTTTACTGATACCAGTATAAAAATTTGTCTACTGTAGACAAAATTTGTCTACTACTGTAGTAGTAGCTGCCTTATTCTGCCTAAAGACTAGGCCATCCTTGATGGAAGTGCCAGAGCTGTAGTAGTGTTAATAGCCATTTTGCCTGCTCAGGCTTCTTAATCAGTGGTGGGTTTCAAAAAATTTTAGTACCGGTTCTACGGGTGTGGTTTTGTGGGCATGGCATGGTTTTGTGGCTGTGGCTTTGTGCGCTTGGTAGGGGAAGGTTACTGGAAAATCTCCATTCCCACCCCACTCCAGGGGAAGGATATTGTAAAATCTCCATTCCCTCCTCAATCCAGGGAAAAGTTACTGCAAAATCCCCATTTCTTCCCGATCAGCTGGGATTTGGAAGGCAGAAAATAGATGGGGGCAGGGCCAGTCAGAATTTTTACTACCAATTCTCCTAACTACTCAAAATTTCCGCTACCAGTTCTCCAGAACTGGTCAGAACCTGCTAAAACCCACCTCTGTTCCTAATCCTCAGTCTCAGTTCCTCACTCCAAAATAGACACACCACACACAAACAAATAATAGGTAAGTAATTTTATTGCAGTGAGTAAAGGAGCATAGGGGCATACAGGAACCTGTCCTATATACATAATACAGGATAATATATACATATGAATTACATAAATTAAAGTTCAAAAAATGAACTTCTTCCTCTTGTTTTTTCAAACCGTTGGATTTCAAACTGGGCTTTTGTTTTATATTCTACTTTATTATTCTATTTATTCTTTGATAAGACAATTAATTGGTCAATAAGCTAACATATATAGGATTAATCATATGTCAATGGTTCTCAAGTTCTCAAACTTTTCTTCAGCACCAACCCCCTTTAAATACCTTTTGTGGACACCGAGCATGGCCACGGTCTTAAGGAGGCAGAACAATTTAATAATTATTTAATTCATTAATGCAAACTTAATTATTTAACATTACTTTGCTTCAAAGTTGTTTTAAAAGGATGCTTTGTTGAAGCCTTTGAGGAAATAATCCTTTCAGAGATCTGTACAGCCTTAGTATAATAAAAGAGAATTCTTTCAAAGACAAAGGGAATCCAAGTATTAGCTTTGTTTCATTTTCTAATAACTTAAAGGAAGCATTTTATTCATTCTCTACAAAGGATTCTTCTGAAGCTGGGTTATTTTATCTACTGTGCTTATGGATAGGCTTTGTTAATGCTATCACACCTTTAGGTTATCATATTTTAGCCAAATATTTTAGCAAAGTAGAATAAATGGAATAAAAACAAACAAAACAAACTAAAAATGTTATCATATTCAAGAACTTTCAGATATACCTAATCATCTTTGTTGCTCTTCTCGACACTCTTTCTAGAGTCTCAACATCTTTTTTACATCATGGCGCCAAAACAGGATGCAGTATTCCAAGTATGGCCTTACCAAGGGATTATAAAGTGGTATTAACACTTCATGTGATCTTGATTCTATCTCTCTGTTTATGCAGCCTAGAACTGTGTTGGCTTTTTTCACAGCTCCTGCACACTGCTGGCTCCTATTTAAATGGTTGTCCACTAGGACTCCAAGATCCCTCTCACAGTTACTATTGAGTAACTGTGAGAGAGGTACTATTGAGCAAGATACGACATAACTGTACCTGTGCATTTTGTTTTTCTTGCCTAAATGTAGAACCTTACTTTTTTCACCGTTGAATTTCATTTTATTATTTGGGTCACCACCTAGTACAACCTCCAATTAAGTGTAGGAATCTATCAGTACAGCATTTCTACCATTGTAGCATCATCTAGTCTCTAGTTAAATACCTCCAGTGAATTAGAATCTACCACCTCTTAGGCGGTCTTTTCCATTATTGAACAGCTTGTACTAAGGTAATCTTTCTTGAAGCCCAACTAATTTCCTTGTAATTTAAATCTATTATTTCATGTTATGCTTTCTGGAACAATTCTGTCTTTACTGACATTCTGATGATGTGGCTATAAGATAACATATTACACAATGAACATTTTATCAGTAACTTACTGAGGGTATATGTTTTATATTAAAGAAGCAAACTTCAGTCCATGCATATTGGAATTGGGAAAGAATGTAAACAGCCACGTTGGTTGGGAACACAACCATACAAGAGAAGAAAATTGAATGGACATTCAAAAATGATCTGTCTTCAATAGTTCAGCACACTTCTGTGGCTACTTAAGAAGATGCCAATCATGGAAAAATGCATTTGGTCAGTTGATGCAAATGGCAATGATGTAGGTATTTAAAGTGTTTTTAAACAAATACTTCCCTGTATTCCTTTGTTCTTGCATTAGTTTCTCATATCCCTTTTTTGTTTTCATCATCCTGTTGTATTTTCACAGGTGCTCAAATTGAGATTAATTTCAAAGTACCTAACTGGGCTGGTGCAAGATCTTGATGCAGCAGGCAATAAAAAGAAATCTTCAGGGGAAAAATAAGGGACACAATTATTTCTGGTGGTGTCCCACAACATTTTTGTTTAAACAAAAGCAGTGGTGAATTTTTAATTGGAAGAAATCCATTAATTCCGCTGGTCACTGCAATTCAGCAAAAAAAGCAATTTCACTTGAAACATCCCCCCAAAATTAAATCACTTTCAAAAAATCCAAGAACGGGACTGCAATAATTAAATGTGTTATTCATTGTTTACTTTATCTTCTGCCTCCGCTTAATATATATTTGGCACTGCTTACCTAATGAGAAAGAATTCAGCTTTCTCAGCGTAATTCCAAGCCCGTTTAAAAACTAGACAACTAAGTGCTTACTAAGAGACTAATATTCAACATCTCATATACAAAAAGGTGAGTGTTTGCCATAGTCAGGGAATAGGGAAATTATTCATGTTTACAACCTCTGTGTAGTTTGATTTAAAAAAAAAAAGCTGATGCAAATGGAAGGGCCTGTTTGGGACTAAAGTATTGAAGAGAAGGTTTTAACTCATTGAGCTTTTCATGTTGAGATATGAATCAGTTTAGTTTACTTTACTTTATTGTCATTGCAACTCACAACGAAATTAAATGCCATTTTCAGTGTACATTATAACTATAAAAATAAAACACAAACACACATTCTTCACTTTCTATACCATTGAATTGAAAACCCGATATTGCATTAATATTGCACTATACAGTAGAATTCAATATAGTGGGATAGAAGCTGTTTTTCAGCCTATTTGTCCTTGTTTTTATTATCCTGTACCATCTGTCAGATGGTAATAGTACAAAAAAAAAAGGTGCCCAGGATGAGATGAATCTTTAAGAATGTTTTCAACTTTCTTAAGGCAGCAGGAGCTATAAAACTCTTCCAAAGAGGGGAGAGGGCAACCAGTCTGGGCAATGACATTAACCTCTGGAGTGCTGTCCTATCTGCCACTGTGCAATTGGCAAACCATACACGGGTGCAGTGTTAAAATACTCTCTATGGTGCAGCGGTAGAAGGTCACCAGCAGTTTTTCATTAAGTTGTTTTTCCTGAAAAGTCTCAGATAGTATAATTTCTGCATGGGCCCTTTTGACCAGTGCTGCAATGTGAGTGCCCAAGGTCAGGTCCTCTTTTATGATAACACCCAGAAACTTAAAACTGACCACCTGCTCCACTCGGTCTCCATTGATAAGCAAGGGCTGGATATCTGATCTATTCCCTCTATAGTCCACTATAAGCTCCTTGGTCTTATTGGTGTTAAAAACCAAGTTTTGGCTCCACACCACGAAAGCAACCGGTCCATCTCATCTTGATAGCAGACTCATTCTCCCCGGAGATGAATCCCACCACAATAATCAGGCTTATATCATAACCCCTGCAATTAAACCAAGCAGCTTTCTTCCTATATGAAGCACAGGAGAGACTATTTCTGATTGGGAACCTGAAAATGGTTTCTATACTCTCTTCTGGTCCACATTCCCAATTCAGTTTCTTCCTTGGAGCTATTTGTGCAAAACGCAGAAATGTATTAACATCACATGCCGTGTGGGTCTCAAACTTAAATTTAAAAAAAATAACTTGCGAACAAAGGACTGGTCTCTATATCAAGAGGGGGAAACAGTTTTGTTCTGTTTTGAATTAATTAACATTCTTTCTACACAAGCAATTCAAATTAATATGACATTGCCTTTTTAAATAAGTACATATTTGCTAAAAGAGGCACAGTGGTTCAGTGGTTTAATGACACTGGAGAAGATCAGTACTCTGGTGGTTTGAGTCCTAGCACCATGTGATGGAGTGAGTTCCCAACATTTGTCTCAGCTTCTGCCAACCTAGCAGTTCAAAAGCTTGTTACATGCTATTAGATAAAAAGGTACCACTTTGATGGGGGGGGGGGGGAATGGCACTTCAAGGGGCAGTACGAATTTGACTGGTGTCAGACTTGCCTGAAAGCAATGCCCAAATGTGAGGTGACATTGGTAGTGGAAAAAGCCCTAGATGCAGAAAGCCATCAAACCTTATGAATATGGAGCTAATGCTCATCCTGTGGTGTGCTCTGGATAGTGCATAGGTGTGAACAGAATGGTCGAGCAATCATTGACAGCCAAACAACTGCTTTGTAATAGCACTGTAGTCTCTTGGTTAATATAACATCGCCATATGCTAAATAAACAATAAAAGTACATGTTTGCTGGCATAACTTCCTTTCCCTCTTTTCTTTTCACTTCTTTTTTTTTCTACAGTGCAAAATACAGTGATGGTGTTTGGAGTGACAACTGCGGAAACAGCTCTCAGGCCACTGCTACTGTCTGTTTTTTCTTCCCAGAAAACACTTAAACACTTCTTAAGAAACATCTAAAAATACATGTCAAGCACAGAGTATGCTTGAGGCCAGAGACAAGCAACCTTTTCTGACGTATCAACTGGAAGATCAGGAACCAAGTGAATGCATCCATTCATATGGAGAAATGTGAATTCTCACCTCTCTCCTTTCTAGATGTTCAGCTGCTGATGAAAAGCAATAACAAATCAGATATTTTAAAAACATACCCTGATTTTTGGGGGGGGGGGGGTATGAGGGGTATCAGTGATATGTAGCAAAATCATTTGTTTTTCTCTTGCTGCCATTAGCAACAAGAAACCAGAGTTCCTGAGCAAAATTTCCTAGGAGGAAATTAGAAATCATGAGGCTTTGTGTGCCAATTGATCAAGCCTGTTAACTAGGGGTAGGAGAGTATCAGGTCTATTTCTTACCAGCTGGCTGATAAGATTAGTTGCATGATGGGAAAAATGGAAAGATGAATTGTTATTTCATGTCAAAGACTACCTATAGTTAGCAGACCATAAATTCCCTTCCTTCCTCTGCTCCATGTCCCAGTCCAACTTACCTCAAAAATAATTTCATGGAAAGCCAGAATACCTACTTCTAAAGGTAGGGGGAGATGGGGTATGTTTGTGTGTGTGTATGTGTGTTTCAATGCAAGGCTTAGTATATCACTTGGAGAAAATAGCCCTTCTTATAGTCTATTTTCCCTTCATTTAAGTGAATAGAAAACAAAGAGAAAAAAAGGTAGAAGTGAATTTAAAAATAATTTTAAAATGTCCTTATAAAGGCATGTTGGGTACATTTAAACTCAAGATTACAAAATAAGGACAAGTCCTAGGAATAGTTTTCAGGAATAGAGTTTTTATTTCTTGAAAATAGTCATTTTGGCTGGGAATTCTGGAGCTGAAATCTATCACATCTAAAGAACAATAGATTGGGGGAAATTGTTCTGTCCAATTACCGTACTTTTCAGAGTATAAGATTGTGGTGCATCTTATACACCAAATGTTTCCGAAACACCGCCCACCTGCCAGCCCCCACCCTGCAGGCATTTTTGGCATCCGCACACCCCGTTTAGACTTGTTCCAGGCTGCGGGGATTGCCACAGCACATCGTCGCCCATCACCACCTCTGGGCGTTGCATTTTTGGCCTCCGCACGTCCCATTTTTGGCCTCCGTGTGTCACATTTTCAGCTGGTTCCAGGTGGCAGGGATTGGCATGGCAGCAATCCCTGCCACCTGGAACCAGCCAAAAATGCAACATCTGCGTCTGAAGTATAAGTATAATATTTTTATATTGTAAATATAAAAATATGGTATATATTCCCAAACTTCTTAGCATGTGCATATGAGGTGTGCTAATGAATTTTCTGCACAAGAACGTAACAATCAGGTTTCTTCAAACAACTTTCATGATGATTAAAAAAAGAAAGAGGCTTTCATATCTGAATGTATGTATTAATCTTGTCTGACAAAAGGGTTTTGAATTGGGGAAGGCGTATAAGTAAAAAATGAATATTGTAAATATATTGTATATATTTATATTGTATATTTATATTGTAAATATAAAAATATAAAAATATGGTATATATTCCCAAACTTCTTAGCATGTGCATATGAGGTGTGCTAATGAATTTTCTGCACAAGAACGTAACAATCAGGTTTCTTCAAACAACTTTCATGATGATTAAAAAAAGAAAGAGGCTTTCATATCTGAATGTATGTATTAATCTTGTCTGACAAAAGGGTTTTGAATTGGGGAAGGCGTATAAGTAAAAAATGAATAATAAAATATACACACTGGCTCAATACATGGAAGCACCGTCTCTTCTTCAGAATTTACAAGGAATATTGAATAGATTAATTGCTTCTTGTAGTGAAAGGTGGTCTTAATCATATTGCAGTGTTTCACAGGGCTAAGGAACATAGAAATCTACTTTATATTAAGCCAACGTATTTGTTGAACTAGATTACTATGGGATGGCTGCCCATGAACTTTGAAAGATCTCATTCTTGTCACTTCCTACAATACCTTTTGAAATGAAGAAACTCAGAATTGATCCTGTGTCTTTCTTTGTTAAAACAATGTGGGATATTTTGTGCCTCTAAAAAGAATGAATTAATCTTCAGAGTAAGAATGTCACAGGAACATTAATTCTTAATTTTGTCTGCTTAGCAAGATTTAATGTTTTATTTTCAGCATGCATCCAAGTAAAAAAGTACAAACATTCGAACAACTCGAAATGAGTATTTAAGTTCAAGCTGGGCTTACGTTGCACAATCAGCATCCCCCTTCCTTCCTTCCTTCCTTCCTTCCTTCTTCCCGCCCTCCTTCCCTCCCTCCCTTCTTTCTTATTTTACCATACTTATAATAGATTACAGTGACCTTGCTATCATCTGAGGGGACATGTTTTCACATACTTTAACTACAGTACTTTCAAACAAATTCCTCAAAGTTTGTAGTCAAATGGATTTTTTCTCCAGCATCTTGACATGTGCCTCTCTTTCTTTCATTCCCTTTATTTTATTTATCAATCAATTATTGTAGCCAACCACTGCAAATAAAATGTCATTTTTCATACTTGACTTGTTTCGTATAGACTTTAGGGTACTGATGCAAGGGCTTTACTGTGTGTGTTCAAAAAAAAAAAAAAAGAAAAGAAACAACTGGAGGAAAGGAAGAATATCTTTTTGAAATCTTCATCGAGACCACTTGTGTAGAATTGCTACTGAACCACTGAACTGGTTTCAGTGAATTTTGTTTTTGTGAATTTAATTAGTGATTAAGTAGTAATAGAATGAAAAGCTTACATGAGTCCTCATTTTAAAATATAAGGCGTTTGACTTAGAATTAAATCCTACTGAGTTCATGTAGGTTTGTTCCAAAGAAGGCTTGGCTTGGTCCTTGAAGTCTGCAGTTTAATCTCTTTGAAATCCTAATGCAGTTTCACCTACAAAGACTGTAATCAACTCTCTTAATCCTTAGCTCACCCTATTGTATTAAAATAAATAGCTTAGTGTCTAGAATAAACTCCCTCATTTCTTTAAGTGCTGTCATGTGTGTGTCTGTATCAGCTCTTATCCTGACCCACCCCTCAAGTGCAGAAGGCTCAGAAAAATCTATGTGCCTTGTGCTCCCATGTTGTTCCCTTTAGAGGTGATTCTCACTCACTATTTTCATAAGGACATTTCTGGAAGAGGGCACAATTTTTATTTGGCATTCCTCTAATCCAGGGGTGTCAAATGTGCGGTGTCACGGTGTCGTCACGTGTTGTATTGCAATTTTTCTCCCCCTTCGTTAAACCGGGCATGGGCATGGCCAGTGCATGACACATTCGGCCCGTGGTCCCTGAGTTTGACAGCCCTTCTGTAATCTGATAAGTACCCAAGAATATCCTCCCAGGTTGCCAGTCTTGTGCCTCTATATATGCTATTTGTTTTGCTTGCAAAGAAAGATTGTGACACTGGTATTTCATGATGTTTGATTCTATTATTATTGCACTTTTATCCCTGTACTATTAGATTCTGCATTTTACTCTTATTTCTTGCTATACATACTTGTCAATTGATGCATATGTAGATTTATATTGCTTACTTTTTAGGTGTTACATTGCTGTTTTCTGGCCTTTTTGATATAATAAAGCTATTTGATTTGATGTGACATAATGTCATTTGAAAGATAGCATATTTACAGCCAGGTGCTTTTCTCCATAGCTGTAACCATGGTTGCATATTGCTGTGGTGGAATAAGCAGGTTGGAAATTACATTCAGAACAAGAACAATGTTAAAATTGGGAGGGGGAGTGGAGGGAGGCGTAATAATTTACTTGAGTCCAGGAGGTGGGTGAAGCAAGAATTCCTGCTAAGAAAACCATATTTTTCCCAGAATTCTGTAAAGCTGCAGTATTGCAAAGAAAAAAAAAACACATCAAACTTTGCTTAAGTTTAAAACAAAATAGATCTCAAAGCCAGCCAACATTGGACAAAAGTACAATTTAGAACTGATTCAAAGTGACCCAAAGCCCAAAGAAAATATTTTGGCTTGTCTTGGGTCTTCTGCCATTTGATTTGAGGAGGTTATCAAGCAGCAAAATATCTTGGACATTTTACAGCATGGCTGACAGCACTGGCACATTAGTTCCATTAACTTAAAAATGGTATTAAAAGAGATTTAAGCACGGCTAAATCAGCTTAAATCTAGGCACTTTAACTCTACTGGATTATATACCACTGATAGAAGCTTAATGAGATCATAAGTCAAATTCCCTCTAGACCACTACTGGTCACTTACATGAATAATCAAGATCTTTGTAAGCTCCCCATAAATGAATATCTAATTAAGTTATGTGCTTCAACAAGTATGATAACTGCTAAGAATCCATTCCCCATTTTCATGTGATTTAGTTCAAGGGCTTAATGTGTACAAAATAAGTCATGAGCTGCTGCCAAAACTGGATGCTAATTGAATATACAATAAATTCAGTGATGACAATTGCTATCCAAACTGGTAAACAAGGCTGTAACAAAGTACTCCATTTTTTAAAGTACCCACATTAAAATTCCCATTACAAGACGCCAAATGCTTGATACAAGAACAACAACTATTTCAGATTCTGTTTTGAATCTGGGTTTTGCATTCTGGTTATAAGTGGCTTAAATAAAATATAACAAGCTTAAACAATATATAGTAACATTAATGGTACTTTGCATTATACTATGCACTAGACCCAGAAAAGCAATATGCAAATCTATAATAATAATAAAAATATTCATTTTTCTAGAAGAGTGGGATAAAGTGAATACATAGATAAGAGTTGGGATCTTGTGGCATATTAGAAACAAATATTTTAGCTATTCCATTCTCTAACTAAGAGTATGAAAGTAAAATGGTAGCCCTGAAAACTCATGCTACAATGAATTTGCTAGATTATTGAGTACTTGTAGTTTTTGTTAATTTATTCTGTGATAATTCTACATTATTTATTCCACTTTATTCAGTAACCAAATGGCAAGCAACATTAAAACACATCTGTTCCAAACTTCTCATTTGCTAAATAGAAAATGTGTTAGAAATACAAAGAGATTTGCAGTATAAGGGATATGTATATATTTTTGCAATGATCTCAATATCTCTTCTCTCTGGGTGTATAGCAGAATGTGTTTCTAATTCCTAAAAGGCAGAGTTAGGTGAACTAAAAGGTTTCTTTGGTGTTAAGGCAAGAAAACAATGTGTTCCAGTGGGATTGAAAAGCGTATTCCAGCATATAGCGTGCCAAACTGTATTTTCAGCACTGATTTACACTGCATTTATTGTTTATTCATAAACTATATTATATACTCTATTTACTCAATTGCAAGCAATTCACAATGTGTTTTGAATTCATATGACAGTTCATCCAGAAATGCATATTCCAACATGCTTTGGAACTGCAATGCTATAGTCTCTGGAGGATTTTAGGATTTTTCACATTTCTTCTTCCAGTGTCATAGAAAAAGCTCTAAGTTTGATGAAAGAAATCCAGTGTCGGTGACCCCTAAAATCAACATCAGAAGATGGTTTAGGCGAGTGGGTGAGATACATACTTGAGAGAGGGAGAAGGAGAGGGGGAGGGGGAGGGAAGGAGGGAGGGAGAGAGAGAGAGATGATTGATACTTCCTACAAGCCCTACTATGTAGCTGCATCATGGTGCAGCAATGTAGTGATGAGTATAGAATGACAGCACTATATACTCTTAGTAAGGTCACCCAAGGCTCATCCAAGCTGCCCAATTAAAGTAAGCAGGCACCTGTATCAGGTAGAAGTGATAGGAAGATGATGGAGGTGGATTACTTCCGTGACAAGAGCAAAGGTGTCTTTTCCTACTGTGCAATTGCTTTATGATGTGTCTCTCAGGTCTGGAGATGTTCACCTTATTATTGGGGAATTGCTGAAGCACTTTGGAGTACTAATGGAGTTTAAGATGTGACTCAGTTAACCTCCTGGACAGTTGCTAAGGCCTTTCATCTAGTTGCAAATATTGCAAAGTAGAAAAAGAAATGCAAAGCTGCAAAGACAGTGGGGGACATGGAACATAAGAATCATGAACATGAGAAAACTCAACATAGTAAAAGATGTGTGGCTTTTTTCACGATTTTTTGTGCAACTGTTGATAAAAATAGGATCGGCAACATGATCGCCAACATCCAATGACATATATGTCACATGAAGAAGAAGTAAAAGTTGAAATGGATCAATTCCACACTCACATCATAGGCCTCAGCAACTTGAAATGGACTGGAATCGGAGATTTCAGTTAGGAAACCTTCTGAAATTGACCTATAATATTTATTATAATATGGAAAGTCAGTGTACTTGCCTTTGATGAATATGGATTAGTACTAATTTTGCATATATTTGTGTTTTTAAAATCTAGCTTCTGCTAAATTAAGAGATGGGCATGTGATTTAAATGTGTATATTTCACTGTTACTTGTACATTTCCCCCTAAAGATTCATCCTGTTTCCACATCAATTTGCCAATCATTTTTATTAGATTTGGAAAATCACCCAACATAATTAAAAGAGAAAAGCACATGTATGACTGGATTAAATCACCCAATATATTACATAATTAAGGGAAGTATAAATAGCAAAATAGAACTTTGTTCAGGAATTGTCTTGAAAAACAATACTAAGGAATTGTTGCAATATTTCTAATTGAGTTTCAGATTTATGACACAATTTTCTGAGACTTCTGAATAATATGTCACACAAAACTTGGGCTTTATTTCTCTTTGCTCCTCTTGGTTCTGGCCAAGGCCAATATGACGAATGGTTAAGAGGTCTACCTTATCAAAGAGAAGGATTAGAGAGGACATGATAGCTGTCTTCCAGTTCTTGAAGGACTGTCACAGACAAGAGAGGATTGACTTATTCGCCAAAGCACTAGAGGGTAGGTCAAAAAGTAATGAGTGGAAGTTTGTTAAAGAGACATTCAACCTAGAAGTAAGAAGACATTTTTTGACAGTGAGAACAATTAATCAATGGAACAGCTTGCCTCCTAGATTTGTGGGTATTCCATCACTGGATGGTATAAAGTCTTGTGCATTGTGCAAGGGTTGGATGAGAAGACCTATGAGGATCCTTCCAATCCTATAATTCTGTTTTCTCATCTTTGCCATTCTTCAGTAATAACCCCAATATATGTGCTTCCTGTGTTTTAATAAGCTACCAGGACTCAAATCCAAAAATACAACCTTCTTGTATAAAATTAGCACTTTACATAAGGAATTAAGTCACTAAATACCAGCTACTTCAAGCTAAATGCTTCTAGGAAAAATATTACATGGGTTGGCCAAGTTGCTTGCCTTTCCTTATGAGAACTGAACAGTCAGCAGTAATTAGATGATGCCTTTTCTGTACAGCACAGCAGAGTCAGCAGGCTGATTTTTGCCCACCCTTGCTTGATTGACTTGCTGTTGCCAATGAACCTCAACCAAGTACCAAATAAAGCCATACAATTAAACCATTGATTATGCCATGCAGCGAGCTTGCTTCGCTGATTGCACATTTTTGGTTTATTTGCCATGTGCTCATGTACAGATGTTAAATGTTAACTTTCTACTTTCTTCCTAATAAATTACAGTTGTGCAATTCAGATAAAACTCAAGATATAGATGATGAGAGAGACTTGGAAGACTCTACAAGTGGTAGACACTATCTAGTCCCCAGAATGATAGATTGATTTGACTAAAGGGACCAAGTGAATATTTTGCTATTGGAAACCCTGGAAAATATGAAACTGAAGTAATTAATTTTGCAACATAAGAACAATCATTACAAATGTAATGACATCAAGGATTCAATATATATCAAATAGCAGCAAACACAAACTTGTTCAGGAGAAATATGAAAACTGTGGGTCACCTAATTCAGGGCTGTCAAACTCCCGGCCCACATACTGGATGCGTCACAGACTGGCCACGCCCATATCCGGTTTATGAAGGGGAAAAAATCCCAATACTTCATGTGACGCCGCTGTGACAACATGAGTTTGACACCCCTGACCTAATTAGTGGATGCAACAACTGCTCGCACTGTCTATAAGCAATATAGTATAATCACTACAATTCATTAGAATCTATATAAAAATACATCTTCCAAGTTTGCTGAATGTGATATGGTTACAAAATTGTGAAAGTTTTTGAAAATTTTAATGTTAATATTTTATGGTTTTTTTGCACAAACGATCTTCTGAAACAGAGCCCATCCTACATATAAATAATTGAAAAGAAATGAATAATTTTTGTGAAAATGCTTATACTAGCAGAAAGCAGGATCAAGGAAAAAAATTAAAAATTATGGAAGATAACATTCAAAATAGATAGAAAATATAAAATATATAAAATATATTCTAAACTCTATAATTATTGCTCCATTAGCAGAATAAAAATTTCATAGGGTCCAAATATTTTGGCTACATCAACTGAAGATTTGAAAAGAAACAACTACCATTTGCTGGGCACATATTTCATGACATTACTTAGATAATTCCTTGGGTCCTAGATGGGGATAAAATTTCCAAACACTATCAAAAAGTGATCCTTTTTATTTGCTCTTTATACTGTTATTCCTTGATGAAGACAAGCAAAAAATTGCCACATACTTCCAAAGTATATAATATTCCTTGCAAGAAGCCAAGACATGCGTAAGGCATGTATACATTACTTCCTGTGATAACTATAGCTATGGAAGACAAAGACAGAGACCGAGGGGAAAAATATCCAAGAGGTAGCTAACAATATTTAAATAGAGAATCAATTAAAAAAAACCAATATTTTTAAAAGAAAAATATGTCATCGACTTTGCTACAAAGAGCTTCACCTTGTCAAGATTTTGGCATGTACACATTTCAGGAAACAAAGAATTCACCTGTTGCCATTCACTTTGAGAAATTTCACAACATTTCTTAAAATGTACAGAGACAAAACATGTAATGTCACTACTGACCGACAGCACATAGAAAGAGAAGGCATTTTCTTTCTTTTTGTCTCTTGGATTTTTGTATATTGTCCATAATATTTGTGATAGTTTCGTTTTCTAAATCTAAATAAGAAAAGCCTCATACTTCATTATCTCTGCCTTAGAGAAGAGCAATAAAAGGGGAAAATTTTTTAATTTGATTACATGTGTATTAATATACATTTTAGCCTACTTTCTGCTAAAAGTAATTATTTCTATATTCTGTAGGGGACAATACATTATGCCTTAAGGGACCAGAAAACAAGTTCAGAGTTAAAATCAAATAACAATTAGCAGATTAACCAAAGAACTCACCAAGAATGAGAAATAGAACCCTCGTGAATATTTTCTGAGTACCAGAGTTAATTTTTTTTCTATTTTATTGAAAATAAAATTTTTATTTTCAGTTATGTTACTTTAGTTTTTTTTTTTTTAACCTTACTGTAAAATGGGCTGTAAGTCACTTAAGAGTTCTTTGGGGCTTTTAACAATATAAGCCTGATTAAATAAAACAATGACTCCTCATGTATTTCTAACACTGAAAATTATTATTCAGGTATCATTATTGGAGGGAATCAAAAAATCACACATAATGTTTTGGTAAGTAGAGTAGATATGGATCTGGAGGGCTTAGATTGTGGACCTTGACCCAGAAAGTTATTTTCTAAAAAGTTACTTTCTAAGGAACAGTATGGTAACATATCATAAAGGAATCATTTCAGAATTACAGACATCCTAAAAGCAATAGTACTATTATAAAGCTTCAGAGGGCTTCATAGCCCTCTCTAAGTGGTTTATAGTGTCAGCATTTTGCCCCCAACAACAATCTGGGTCCTCATTTTACTGACCTCGGAAGGATGGAAAAGACAACCTGGAACCGGTGAGATTCGAACTGCCAAACTGCTGGCAGCCGCCAGTCAGCAGAAGTAGCCTGCAGTACTGCATTCTAACCACTGCTGTTGTTCCTTTCAGAAGCAGCAGAAATAGGTGCAGCCCAACCATACTTGAAGAATTAAAATTATAGCATACAGACCAGAAAAATAAAGTATGTGATTTACTGTTCCAGATTCAATAGTTAGAAATACGTGGAAAAACAGGTTCAACCACAAGGAGAACACAAAATCTGAATTCTTATTCTGGAAGTTGTCTCTTCAAAAAGTCACATCAGAACACACTCTACAGGAAAAGATGGAAGAAGCCACAGGCATGGCAATTTAAAAACATTTGGCTCCTTTCTTGTGTCTTTTCTTGGATAGCATAGCATCCAACCCAAATTTCAGAATGTTTTAAGAAGCAATCTTACAAGGCAAGCTTTCCATCTTCTGAAATATGTCAAGTGTAAATTAATTTGGCCTGGCATTTCACAGTATAAAGAGGGTAATACATATTCTGAGGGGTTAATAATACATTTCCTACCTAGGAAACGTACAATCATCTACAAAGTGGTGTTTGAAAGCCTCTCTTTGGGGGCTAATTAAATTGCACATTGGTGTATATATCCTGTAATTCTGAAGGGCACAACTCCCTATAGAATACAGCTAGGTAAAAGGAGGAAACATAATAATTAAGTTCAAATAGCTTTCTTGTCTAATAGATGTGCATGCTATATTCGGGTTGAAATCTAATTTAACTGCTAGACAAATATTCTCTTTAGTGCTCAGTTTCATGTAAACCAGTATCAGCAAAACAAAGATTTGTCCAATCTTGTGATCCAATTCTTGTATTAAAAATAATGTTTTAACCTTCAAACCCCTGCACTTTTTCTTTATAGAGTAGCAACTAGATATAAAAGGAACAAAACATATTCTGTGCATTCGTGACCTTGTTTCCTTATGCTCCAACAAAATGGCATTCTATGCATTCATTTCTAACACTAAGAAAATCCATAAATTTTCAAATTAAAAACAATAAAATGATCAGTTGGAATTATAACCAGAAAACAAACAGACACCTCTAGAGGTGTAAGGTATTTTTAAAATAGTTCTGAATCTGAATAATCACAGCCATCTATGCTGATTTTATGCTAAGCATTTTAGAGAAGGTCAACAAATTATGATCTCAGGGTTTGAGAAAGAATCTACTCGTATTCAGCAGGAAGTAACAGACATTAGAGATTAAAGCTGTTTTGATGTTGGGTTCAGAATCAATCTGGAAGGTGGTAACCATCATGCAACAGTACAATATAGCAATAGCATTTAGACTTATATACCACTTCAAGGTGCTTTACAGCAGGGGTGCCCAATCTTTCAGACTTCAGGAACCACTAAATTCATAATTTTAAATCCCGCGGACCACTAATATGATCTGCCTAATGACCGGCTGGGCAGGTGTGGCTAAGTGGTCATGTAACTAGGTGGGCAGGGCCAACTCAATGTCACTCACATTGAGGGGCTCCTTGACGGCCCCTATTCACCCCTCCCCTCCCAGCCACTCCTCGCCTGCCCGCCTGGGCTCCTTAAGGCCCCAATAGGAAGCAGTTGTTGGAGCTAAGCAGCCACCATGAGAAAGAGTTGGCAAAATAGCTGGCTCAGTTCAAATTGGATCTGGCCAAGAAGGAGGCTCAGCAGAAGCATCTCACTGAGGACTAGGAGCATATGCTTTCCAAGCAGAGGGAAGACTCAGGAGTGCAAGGCCAGGTACCCACACCTGGAGGCTCAGTGAGCTGAGATAGTAAGCCAGTTCCAGGCCATAAGGAACTGGCAAAAGGCCCTCTGGCTCTTCGCCACCAACAGTGCTTCCCTCCAGCCTTTGCCCAAAGCCCTGCAACAGGAGGCCGAAGCAGACCCCCAATCAGAATTTCTGCCCCCCTCCGACCCACACAAGAAGACTCCGAAGGGGGAGGCTCTCTGCAGCAACACAAACATTCATTGCACGTATCTGTCCCAGGGCCATAGTTTGAGGACCCCTGATTTGGTGCATTATAAAAAATGAAAATAATTTTTCTGCGGACCACCAAAATTTTCTCGCGGACCATCAGTGGTCCACAGACCACCAGTTGGTGACCGCTGCTTTACAGCCCTCTCTAAATGGTTTTTTACAGAATCAGCATATTGCCTTCAACAACCTGGGTCCTCATTTTATTGACCTTGGAAGGATGAAAGGCTGTGTCAACCTTGAGCCTGGTGAGATTTGATTTGCCAAATTGCAGGCAGACGTCAGTCAGTAGAAGTAGCCTGCAGTTCATTCGAACCACTGCGCCACCATGGCTCCTTGCTATATAATATAATTCTAAAACTAGTTAGTACAACAGCTGTCAAAGTTAGTATTATCTCAAGGTTATGATTTTGCCTTCAAGTGCAGCCTTAAACTACAGGTTGCTTTTAACAATTACAATACAAGTATAAGTTGCTTTTAACAATATAGACCAAAAAAATATGGAAGTAGTACACTAAAATTCTATATAGTACAGTTCTCAACCACCAAGATACCTTAGAAAACATTCCCTAGTTACAGGAATAACCATATTAGAAAATGAAATTAAGGTAAATCAGTATTCTGGTCATTACCAATGCTATAGGACCTGATGGAATCTACCAAAATTGACAAGTAATAAAAGAAGAATCAGTAAAGGTTCTAACCAAATAATATCAGCAAATCTTTTGCTAGAGCCAACTTAGTCTACTGGTTAAAACACCAGGCTAGAAAGCAAGAGATATTGAGTTCAAGTCCCACCTTAGCTATGAAAGCAAATTGGGTGACCTTGAGCCAGTCATTCTCTCTCAGCCCAGCTCATCTCACAGAGTTGTTGTGAAATAGGAAGAGGTACAAGTATTAGGTATATTCATCAATCTATTCATAAACAAAATAATAAAGGTGAGATATAAACAAATAATATAAATAATATAAATAAATAAATAAATAAATTGGGAAACAACACAGCGGCCAACAGATTGGAGAAATCAGGCTATATACCAACATCAAAGAAGGAGACTTAACAGATAGTGCAAACTATTTTACAGTGTCTTTAATATCACTTGCTAGCAAAATAAAGTTTAAAATTGTTTGTCAAACACAGATTAACATGGAAAGGGAGATGCCAGATGTTCAAGTGGATTCTAACCTAGTTTTTTTGACAATATAATGTTGGGAAAGGTGGGGAAAAAGTGGATAGACTGAATTACAAAGTAAAATAATCATAGATCATCCTAAAAAGGGTCTATCTATGTGGTCACTAAGAGTCAACACTAATTTAATGGCACATAACCAATCAATCTAAAGTTATGATATATGTATGAAGAGTTTGGATAACTATATTATAGAAAGATGCTTTTCAGAAGCACATTTTCCATCTATGAGTGCCTTGCTCTTTTTATGGATGATTTTATTGATCTAAAATTTTATATATATATATATCTTCATTATTATTATCACTGCCTTCTACAGATTAAAATGATTGTATCACTCTCATTTTAGGTTCTGTCAAGCAAGGATATTTGTCTTAGAAAGTATTCTTATAACTTTAGGAGAAATCATGATTAATAATTGTTCAAAGTCTCTCTTTCCATTGCTCATTTCAATATTTTATTGATGGTCTTAAAATTAAATATGAACCCATGATAAAATCTTTTCAGCTTTAAAATAATGTTTAAAATAATGTTAACGTTCTTTGTGATATCAGGGGCAAACAATCTCCTTGGCAACATTAATCACAAACAAAAGAATGCAGTTTTCTAAGATGCGTGTTTTACTCCTTGCTTTTATTAAAGCTAAAATAAATTCAAAATTCTTTATATGTAATTCTTTTATTTATTTATTTTGCATGTGAATGTATGTGTGCATATCCATCCTAAAATAGAGGGCAAATAAGTGGGGAAATGTTGCTATGCACAGCAGTAATTAGATGGTTCTTGTATTGAAAGGCAAGGAGGTCCCTTGGATACTTCTGTCAATCTGCATTTAGCAAACACAGCACTTACTCAGTTCAAGCCCACAAATGCTCAAATTTTGCAGTGAGTTGACCTTAGCTGTCAG
Organism: Masticophis lateralis; assembly: GCA_030761175.1. Lineage (NCBI taxonomy): Eukaryota > Metazoa > Chordata > Lepidosauria > Squamata > Colubridae > Masticophis > Masticophis lateralis. The sequence goes on along the minus strand of JAUDYJ010000003.1, from coordinate 153,511,381 downwards.
CACAGTCTGTCCTCTTCGGTATCTGCAAGTTTGGCTTGGAACATACTGTGAACATGTTTGGGGAGGGAAAAATGTAAAAACCAGACAGAATGAGCAAGCAAATTCTCAGCCTCAAAAAATTAGCAGGTGTCCAGAAATTGTCAGCCTAAAAACTGAGCATCCATGTTTAATTAAAGGAGTAGGTTTAGCAGAAAATGCCGCTTTAGCAACTGTCCTTATGCATGATTAATTTGATATAAAATTATTAGGGATGTCTATCAGAAGCAGACCGCTGGGGTTCACGTACTTAAAGATAAGTTTGTTATTTGAAGCCACTGCCAATGACCCTGGACTTAGTGTCAGGTGTTATAAAAACAGAAACAAAACTTACATCTGGTCAATTTGATTTGTAAGACTGGAAGATTATCAGAATAGCACAGAATCATAGCAACACAAAGCAAAATAAAACATCACAGTGGAATGTGTTACTTTGCTACAGCGAACTGTTGCAACACATATTATCACAGCGTGCGGAAATATAGTACTAATGGAAAAGATTACATACACAATACGTTCATCTATTTTATGCTACCATCACATCCCCCTTTTCAAATCAATTAAACTTTAATTCTTAAAATTCCATTATTTACCGTAATTTCATTCAGAGGTTTTTTTAATGCTTCTACCGCTGAAATTTATATCAGGTTCAGAAAAAAAAAATACCATCTGTTACTATAATCATTAAAAACAGCATAGAGGAGTCCTCTAACTAGCTCCTTTAGTTCAGTGAGATTTTTATTCATTTTCTGCTTTTCAATTATAGCAGGGGTGTCAAACTAAGGCCTGGCGGCCAGATACGGCCCACAGGGTGCTTAGATCTGGCCCACGGGGCCACCCTGGAAACAATGAAAGACCAGCCCGTGGTCCCTCTGCCAGTGAAAATGGAGCTCGGGCGGACTGCATGTGGCCCTCCTGATCACCGTTTTTGCCGGCAGAGGGTTGCAGGAGTCTGTCACAGCCGAAAACTAAGCTTGGGAGCCCGTTTTCACTGGCAGTGTGCTCAGGGTACCACTGGCATGCCAACACAAGTGATGTCAAGCTGGCCATGCCCACCCCAGCCACGCCCACTCTGCCCCCCCCCAAGGTCAAACACAATTCTGATGTGGCCCTCAATGAAATCAAGTTTGACACTCCTGAATTATAGCATTTTAGGCAGCTGAGAAAGAGATCACCCAACAGATCTGATAGCAATAACAACCTTGGCCTTCCTTTTTCACTGGGAAGATGATGTGACTTTTAACAAGAAATATCTCACTGTATTTTACCTGAATAAACTTTCCCTGTGGCCCTGGAAAACTAGTTTTGTGTGCCTGTATTTCTATTGCCAATACCTAGTTTTATAATGGGACAAACAGTTCAAGCGAGTGAGAAAAAGTCTTCCTTATAGCAATCCAAATCTGTCTTTTCTTGGAGCTACTCTCTACAAATGCACCCTATGTTATCTAGCATATTTTATACCAGTTTTAATAAATAAATAAATAAAACCAAATCAGTTCACAAAATAAAACCAATTGTTTCTTATGGTTTTATAAGTGTAGTATTAAGCATAATGGTATCCAATAAGAACAGACAAGTTACAGTAGAAAATTACATGGACTTCTATTCATGCATGTTGAAACTTTCTATATCTATTCAGCTGAAACATTTATTGTCGAATCAAATCTGCCTGTTTGCTGACTGAACATGAGTCATCAGTACTTTTAACCCTTTTGTAAACAAATTTTCATTTGTATACAACTTGTATACAACATGTATATATTTTATTGCATTGTATACAACATATTGTATCTAACAATAGTATCCTGCCCTCAGTGTGATTGCGGGGTCCCACATCAATCTGTAGATAATTGTAAATTGAGGGAATATACCGGTCCAGTATATGATTTTTTTATATATATAAATAATGCTGGACTTCAATGGTTAGATGCAGTGGTGGGTTGCTACTAGTTCGCCCCGGATCAGGCGAACTAGTAGCAGCGGTGGCAGGAAGTTCCACCCACCCACCCAGATGCTTCTGCGCATGTGCAGAAGCGTCACAGGTGAGTTTTGAAACCCACCCCTGGTTAGATGGCCTAGACATTGGTATTTGAACATAGATTTTTTAATATTTATATTTTATTGTGGTTTATTAATCTAAAGGTAAATGACACATGATTTCCACTTTGGTCTTGCCTAGCTGATTGTGAGTTTGAACAAAATGAAGATCCTATATTCTCTTTTTTCTCTTTTATCTCCCCCTCTTCCAACAGTTCTTTTTATTTTGGGAAGATAAACAATTATTCACATAATTTTTAGGGAAAAACATTCATAGAGAAGAAACCAAGCAACATGCACTCTCCTTAACACATACACAACTGCAATCTCTCCACTCTATATTTTATTAGCTTTCTTAAAACAAAAAGTATGAAGAATGATGCATTTGACTACATATGGTGTCAAGCTGGTTACCCAGATTTACTCTCATTTCAAGAAATACTTTTGTCGTGGCTTTTCTACTACAATGTATCCCTGTGTTTTGCATATATTCTTGCTAATGCAAAGTGAAATGATTATGAGCTAGCCACAAATATGTAGATATTCAAATAGAAGCACTTAATAAGTCCCATTAGATCTATCAGAGCATTAGCTTTTTCCATTTGTACTTCAGTGCCATTACATTAGCATAGAAAGTAATATTCATTTGTCATACCCTCGACTTTACATTAGATAGTTCCATTTCCATAAAGGTGAAAGTTTAATAGTTCCACTCCAATGTTCTTACTTTAAGAATTTGGTGCAATCAGTGTGAATCACTTCTTTAAAAATGTTATTTTCAAGATGGCCTCTGAGCCACCAATCTGCCGAGGTTTCTATTCTTGTCAACCCCATATAAGATTAATTGAGGGCAATATGAAGTGCTTCTTTGCAACTTACCATTCTTGAATAAGCACAGAATTATCTATAGTGGCAAGATCTGTTAGTGAAAAACTTGCTTTACTTTCAAAACCATTTCAGGGTGTTAGCTCATTAGACCTCAGATGCAAAACACTTGATTTCCATCAGCCCTAAATCCAGATGACTATAAAAATACTCAGTGATGAACTTTCCACACAAAGCCCAGATAAAAAAGGTATCATATTTTATAGTCCTAAAAATTAGGACTATAAACAGCCCTAAAAATTAGCTTATCAACTGTTTACTGATATAAGCACATACAATATTTTAACGAGATGCACAATTTGAGTTGTTTTTCCTATTGTTATTAACACCAAGATTTAAAATAAATTAGAATTTAGAATAAATAGGTGATTTACCACCTCACCTTCACTATTATCCCCATAATAATCTTACTATAAGCCCACTGCCATATTCACAAGTCTGTCACCTCTTTCCTTAATTAACAGATTTAGTTTTAAGTACTTCCAGCATAGGTTGATTTGGTCAGTCATGCACTGATAATTTTCCTGTCCTCCCAGCCCATAAAAGAGACTAAATATATTTTTATTTTCTTTCTTTCTTTCTCTCTCTCTCTCTTTTTCTTTTTCTTTCCTTCCTTCCCTTCTTTCTGTTCCTTCCTTCCTTCTGAAAAAACTTAAAAATCATTGGGCATAAAACATTTTGTTCTTTTCTCAAAATTATACTCTTAGAACAAAATTATTCTGAATATTGTAGAAAACAAGAATATGACTTTTGTGGAAATCCAAGATCTGTCACCAGGGAGATTGTGTGTGTGTGCATGTGTGTATGTGTTTGTGTGTGTTGTGTATATTTGTGTATGTGAGAGAGAAACATATTTTATGCCCAAAACAATATTCAGAACATGTTCATACTGATGTCTCCCTAATTCACTGGAGTATAAAATGGGAAAGGAGTACAGTACAATCAGAGTTGTAAGAAAGTGTTATTATAGTAGTTTTAGCCTTTCTGTATAGTTGATTTTTAGTGTAGGTGAGAGATATTAATGAGGAACAAGCATTTCTTGTAGAACAGTTTTGTTTATTCTTTCTTCAGTTCCATTTGGTTTATACGGAAGAAATGCTAAAAATAAAATGAACATTAAGCACAGATTTTCCAAAGCATTAAGATCTGCAAAACCTTGTTCAATTTTACACAGTATATAAAGCTCCTTTTATTTCTTGTTTGTTCTTTTTCCCCCCATAGTTGTGCTATTAAATGTCCATTAAAATAGCAACAATAATAAAAATAAAAATCATTCCATTCCTCTCCCAAGATAAATTAGGACAGACCTATCTATTCTCTCACATCAAGGCTTTAGTGAACTGCGGTCAGAATTGTGCTGACGTAATTATTAATCATTCCTGTTATTTCAGTAATAAATGGAACATGCTGCGAGACAAGGAAATGCTGGTGCCATTTTGCCTTTTTCTAAAATTAAACTGGCACAAATACCAAATGACCATACAGATAAATACCTAAACACAGAGAAAATGATGGAAAGGCCTGTCTCCTGAAAATAAGCAGAAATGACAACAGCTGAGAAAAGTGGGGCGGGGAGGGGATGAGATAAATAGAAGCATAGCAACTCTTTAAGATAATGAGCCTTTTTTCCCCTTTCTTTTTGAAGTAAAAGCATTAGATATTTGGCAGAAATCAATCTTGTTGATGCTCAAAAGTGCCTATTTAGTGGGTCAAGCATTGCAGACTAGTAGCTAAGATAATTAAAAGCCGACACAGAGAAAAGTGAAGGAGGAAGAGAAGCAGGCTTATTTGTAGGCATTTCTGTAAAGCTCCACTGTGTAATAATCACATCCCTTGCAGGCATTAATAAAATTAGTCTCATCACAGTGCTCAGAGAAAAAGTAAGGATGATTGTCTGTGAGACCAAAAAAAATAGGCCAAGGTTGAAGAAATAAATATTTAGTTTTCTGGCTGAAGTCTGTGATATCCATTTTGGTGTAAACTAAAGTCATACTACAGGTAGTCCTTGACTTACAACAGTTCATTTAGTGACCATTCAAACATTAAAACAGCAGTGAAAAAAGTGATTTATGATCATCTTTTACGTAACCATTGAAGCATCTGCATAGTCACATGGTCAAAATTTGTGACTTGGGGTCATGTGATCACCCTTTGTGACCTTGTAACAAGCCAAGTCAACGGAGAACCCAGATTCAATTAGCAACCATGGTACTGACTTAAGAACTGCAGTCATTCACTTATCGCTTTACAACTGAGGTAACAAAGGTCATAAAATGGGGCAAAACTCACTTAACAAATGTTTCACTTAGCAACGTAGCATTTCTGATCAGCTTAACTAGTAAAAAAGGAACCTGTTGATTTGAGTAATCCTCTATTTTTCATAATTATTATGTGAGGAACTGTCAAAACCAACAAAATGATTCTTTTTGTTCTTTCTCTCTTTTTTTCCGATTTTTAATAATTTTTATTTATACAAATCGGCAATACAATAAAAAAACATTTTCGGTTCCGTGATGCATATACAGATACACAAACTTTAACTTGCCATACATATACATATACTATTACTTCTTATAAGTAAGTTTTATCTTAATAATCATTGCATATAATAATACTCAGTGATATATATCTTCATTAATTGGCTAGTAATTAACCTCTATATACTATCTCATTTTCTATTTCTTCTCTCCATCCACTCATACCACATGTCCCACACGTCATAATATTCCGAATCTGTTCTGTCATTGATTTCTAGAGATAATTTGTTCATTTCTGCGCACTCCAATATTTTCTTTATAACAAATTCTTCTGATGGTAGCTGTTTTTCCTTCCAATACTGGGCAAAAGAAATTCTTGCAGCTATCACTATGTGTATAATCAGATACTTTTTCTCTTTTACATATTCTGTTTTCAAGATTCCCAGGAGAAGTGCTTTGGGGTCAAAATCAAAATCCTCTCTTACAATTTCCGAAATCCACTTCGATATCATATTCCAATATTTTTGTGCCTGATTGCAGGTCCACCAACAGTGATAGAAGGTGCCCTGTTGATGGTTGCATTTCCAACAGTTTGCTCTCGAGTTGGGAAATATCTTTGCTATCCTTGCAGGGGCCATGTGCCACCTATAAAACATCTTATAGTGGTTCTCCTTGTAAGTCACCGCCCTGGTCATTTTGAGGTTTTTATTCCAGATTGTATCCCATTCGTCCAGATTTATATTCTGACCAATATTTTTAGCCCAGGCCAACATTGGCTCCTTAACCACTTCCTCTACAGTGTCATATTCCAATAAATAATTATATAATTTGGCTAATATTTTCTCATCTGAACCTCATCTGAAATCTTATCGAATCCATTAATACCTGTCTCTATACCGAATTCCTCCTTGTCCTTTTTATATCGTGATGTAATTTGGGTATATGGCCACCAGTCTATAACAATGCCTTGCTCCTTCAATTCTTCCCTAGTTTTAAGGTTCCCTCCCCCATCCAATATCTCATTGTACCTAAACATCTTTCCTATTTCTAATGCATTTGGATATATTAATGCCTCCATGGTGGAGAGCCATCTCGGAATTTTTATGTATTGCCTCTGTCTTATCTCTCCCCATGTTTGTATTAGGGTCTCCCTTATTTTATGTCTATGGAAGTATGTTTTGGTCTTTTTGTTCTTTCTCATTTCATACATTTCTTTGACTAATGCAAAGCTCTTTTCTTCCCTTTTAATAATCAACTGTATCTTAATATGATTTACTGTGAAGTCACTGATGGTTTGATAACTAATACCTTTGTTTTTCAGGACTCAATAAAAACATTACACAGTTGTTGTTTTTTTAAAAAAATAATTTTGCATTAGCAGTCTTCACAATAACCATATCATATTACAAAAAAGTTTCTGTATCCGCTAAAAGCAGATAGATACAAAACTAATTGGATTTAGGCTTTAGTGACCATATTTGATTTCCAGAATATCTTTTTTTTAAAGAAAGACTCCTTAAAATATCTAACTACTATTTATTTAAATTGTGCTATAGCAAGGAATGTTCATGATTACAGCAGGAAATTTAATAAAATAATTTTATTGCCACTGCTTTGGTACGATTATGTTTTGGCTGCATTCTGATACTTCTAGTCATTCTGTTTTTCTCATAGTTTGGAAATCTTAATTTAGAGGACCCCCTAGCAGTTTGATTAAACTCTTTCATTTCTTTCCTATTTTTCTGTGCAAAAAAAATCATTCTTTTTGAGAGCTGCATGGAATCAGATTTGCATCCATCCATTTAGGAATTATTGGCCTCCAATAAGAAATGTAGCATCTCTTTTTAAAAAAATTGAGATTGCACATATAAAGTTGTAGTGGCTAGTATATTCTCTTTTAAAATTTATAGCCATAAATTAGTGCCCTCTGAAACAGTTCTCTGATTTATTGTTGCATCGTTGTGAACTATTTTCTCACAATAGTGTAAAACATTAAAGTGTTGGGTTTCAGTTTGGGCTACTGCATATAGTTCTCCAAGTTGATTCCAACATTTCTCTAACATTCTATTAGGTCCCCCCTCCCCCCCCCCCCCCAGGTTTATCAGATCAGAGGCTGTTTGGTTGTTGTTTTTAATGTTATGATTGTGCAACTAGCATTAAAGCATTTTTGATCTTTCAATTAAAAAAAAGAGCTATAGAAGAGAAGAGATAGACGCAGCTGCTATTTCTTGATAAGGAAGGAAAAGATGTCCAATTCAGCATCAAGCTCTCTTTTTCCTTCTCTCGCACATTTTACACTTCCTAAAGTAAAGAGAAATGCAGACAGAAAGCTACCCAGCAGTTTTGCCTTTTAAAGTTCTCCTGTCTGATAATGTGTCTTTTGAAGATAGACATTTTCAACCTGTAAAACTCACCTCTGAGGGCTAATGTGACTTTACTGCTGTGCAGGGTCTTAACTGCAACTCGTAGTGTGGTCTTGTGACCTAAAAATTTCCTCTGTGACAGCATTAACTAAAACTGGTAGGCTGTGCAGAAGCTCAAATCCCTACAAGTACAACTTTCTTTTGCTTCTTAATCCCCAAAAGCTCTGCATTTAGTTATCAGACAGTTTAATCATCCGCCATGTATAAGAATATTGGAGAAACCACGCACTTATATTAGTAGCGGTAGACTAATTTCTGCCAATTTTAACGATTTGATTCCTCAGCTCACTTGAGAGGAAGTCACTGCTATAAAGGAGGGGAAAATCCTGTAGGAAGAAATTAAACTTCCAAATTGAAGCAGTTTGGTCTAATGGGCAAGGCACCAACCTAGAAAGCGGGAGACCGTGAATTCAAGTCCCACCTTAGCCATGAAAGCCAGATTTATTTTTATCTATTTATTTTCTTTGTCAAGTACATATTAGATAATATATATATAAGCATAAGCATGGATTGAATACATAAAATGAATACAATTAAAGGAAACACTAGGACAGGGATGGTAGGCATGCTGATGCTCTTATGCAAGCCCCTTACAGACGTCTTAGGAATGGGGTGAGGTCAACAGTAGACTGTCTAAGGTTAAAATTTTGGGGGTTTTGGAATGAGACCACAGAGTAATGCATTCCAGGCATTAACAACTCTGTTACTGAAGTCATATTTTCTGCAATAGAGTTTGGAGTGGTTCACTTTAAGTTTGTATCTATTGTGTGCTCGTGTATTGTTGTGGTTGAAGCTGAAGTAGTCATTGACAGGTAGGACATTGTAGTCCTACCTGTCAATGACTGATATGACCAATACCAATTGGGTGACCAATCATTCTCTCTTAGCCCAACTCACTTCAGGGCCATCCTTCATACTCACTACAGGTAGAGGGAAACTGCACCAAAAAGTACAGCCTATCCCCTATTTAAGGAATAAAGGTTTAAAGTTTTGATTGGTCCTCTGACTATGTCGTATATCCTTACTTTCTAGGAGAAAGCAAAATCACCCTAACCGTTATATATCTGTTAATAGCATTCATTGTTTTAATTCTGCTGCTTTAAGTGATCCATTAATAGTTTTGAGTGTCTATTAAATATCTCCATTGCAGTGGGAATCCTTTTCTGGCTAAAAACAGACCAAACCAACCACCTAAATTGAGAAGAGGGCTAATAAAATATTTATGCAATTTACCCTTTCTTATTCCGATATAACATTTCTAGTTTAGCTTTGTGTTCTGTTTTTTCCCCATCTCTCTATTTTATATTGCTCTTTTACCATTCTACTATGAATTGTAGCGTCCATGGATCTGAAGTTATCTTTGCTCTACAAAGTGCCATGTCTTCTGTTAATATTAAACAAAGAGCCCTGGTATAGATTTAGAATTATTTCAGACGTAATGTATCGACCAAAGTAGAACACAAGGCTTATTTGAAGCTAGATCAATTAAATACAGTTGATTATTAATTGTCCTCATGGGAGATAAACGTTTGACAGTGTTTCATTCTAATTAAAAGAACAGTGCCTGGGTGAATTTTGTACACACCTACACATACAAACTGTGAATTGTTTCTTCTTCCATGCTCCTGCATGTTATCCCTCTTTGCAGTTCAACTCTGCCATTTCTTCTATACCCCAAACAGTTAAACATTTCCTTAGCATTTAAACGCTGCACGATTCCATATATTTAAAGATAAGGAAAGAAACACAATAACATTTACCTGAGAATAGCAGAATTTTAGGAAATATAACTCATAAAGACCATTACTGGATATTTGTCAACAGTTTGGCTTTTTTACAGCAGTCATATTAAAGCAGAATTTCCTTAAAGACATTTGAAAATCTACAGCTCTTCCTTTCCTTCTCTTAGATAGAAAGCAAATTTGGAGCAAAGAAGAATGGAGGAAAGTAGCACATTTCTCTTGTTGATAACACAACCGATTTATAGTATCTTCCATCAAAAAAGGGGAAGGGAGCTCTTATTCTAAGTATTTGCAGCAAGAATATTTATCAGGGGGGAAAAAGTAAGGTAGAAATAGAGAAAAGTACTATCAAGTTTTGAAATTTTCTAATATATACCAATATATACTTAAGGATGTTACATAAAAATGCAATTTCAGTTTAAAGTATTATACTGGTAAAGAACAAAAAGGCTTATGCTGAACTGTATCTAGAAGCCTGTTTCCATCTAATCCCAAAGAAGGGAGTTGTTATGTTTTGGTTTTTTGTTCATCCATATATCTAAAAACACATTCCTGGCCTTTCTTCTCTGCTCAGTTGATATATTCCTCACAAGCTTTTAAACCACAGCAGGATTCAATACAACATTGGTATGAAATTTGGTCCCCCACAACCAACCCTGGCTCTTGAATGGGGTCAATAGTATTTCAGTACCAGTAACGTTAATGGCTTGCAAATAAAATGAAGGCACAGAGAAAAAGGATACCAAGTGTGGCTATGGCATGATTGGGACATGGTTGGGTGGAAACAAAGCTAAGTTTGTGTGAAATAAGTTCAGATTTTATTTTGGGCTGGCTTCAGGATGTCTATACGTTCTTTATCATTTGTAACGGTTGGGTGAGAGGGCAAAGGGGAAGCAGGCAATTAAAATGGATATAACGAAAGGAAACATCGTCTCCTCCAACCGATCTGCAGAAGTGGTGAAATCCAATTGTTTTTACTGCTGGTTCTGTGGGCGTGGCATGGCGGGCATGGCGTGGCTTGGTGGGCATGGCAGGAGAAGGATATTGCAAAATCTCCATTCCCACCCCACTCCAGGGGGAAGGTGATTGCAAAATCTCCATTCTCACCCCACTCTGGGGCCAGCCAGAGGTGATATTTGCCGGTTCTCTGAACAGCTCAAAATTTCCGCTACCGGTTCTCCAAAACCTGTCAGAACCTGCTTGATTTCGCTCCTGATCTGCAGACAGAGAAATGGGGATGTAGAAATAGATGAAATAATGGAAGATGGTTGGAAGTGCATTGGAAGTCATCCATTCAGCTCTCTGCAAGAGCTAACTTTTCTTCCTTCAGCAGTCACTGGTTGAGAAGGTAGAGGCTGGCTTTTCAAATAAAGTCAGGGCAGTGATGAGTTCAGAATCCTAATAATTATTAGGACTTTTACCGTTCCACCTTTTTGAGAGAAGCATGTTCATGTGACCAAACCAGCTTTTATCAGTCATTAGTAGGTTCCCAGGAAGGTGTCATATTTTAGGTTGAAGAATATGGCATTGGCTATTGATCACAAAAATATTCTCTCTCTTCTTCAAACAATGAGGAATACATCATATCAGACAACAGGATGGCTACCAGAAACTAATCAGCATATTGCTATCTCAGCAGACTGTTAGTTTGATAGAGCCAGGGCTCAGTTTTACTAAGGAACCCTATGGAGGACTCACAGTTTGTACATAGAATAAAAATGAAATCTTAACAGAAATAATAAAGCTTCTCTTCTACAACTAAAGTCATATTAGTTCCTGCCAGATGCTGATCCTGTGACTTTTTTCCCCCCAAGTGCTGCTACAATGCATGGAACTTATCTAATTACTAAAACAATACTTATTGGTTGCATTAATGCTTTTGCAATTTTAATAGCAAAATGAAAGCTGGAATTTATATTATTTTCTCTTTCTGATTAATTATTTACATAGAGACAAGTCTAGGTTATTAAGTATTTGTGAGCATGAAAACCCTGCTATGCTGTAGACAGGGAAGATCAGAAGAAAGGCACAGATTTTTAGTATCATCATAAGAAAACAGTGCTGTGGGTGGCAAGACACACCAAGCAAGTAGATAACCCCTTCTTTATCGAACACAGAAGAATAGATAATTTATTCTAATACAGATGTAGAGCATTTGAAAATACTTCAGATTTCCTCGAAAATCAAGAATAGACATTTCATATTGCAGAGAACATTTAAAATAAGTGAAGGAACCAATAAAGCCAATACTATCATTGCTATCACATATGCAACCAAACAGAAGGTGTGAATCAGCCTAGAGTAGTGATGGCTAACCTTTTCTGGACCGAGTGGCCAAAGCACGTGTGCACGCAAATACATGTGGCCAAACCCCCAAAATGCATTGTCTGTGTGGCCCCCACGCATGTGCCCCACCCCCACGTATGCACGCGTGCCCCTGCATGTGCCCCCGTGCATGCGCATATGGCCCCCCACACATGCCTCATCCCCCTGCACACACACCACTCTCCGCACATGCACGGCAGAAACCCAAAGACAAGCTGGCCAGAGGGACACTCGCGCACATGCACAACAAAGCTGAACTGGGGTGACCGCTCAAGTGCCATCAGAGAGGGCGCTGTGTGCCACCTCTGGCACATGTGCCATAGGTTCACCATCATGGGCCTAGAGTCTCTACATTGTCACAAGAGGACTAAGTCCAACCCCTCTTGCATTTTGTTAACCCTAATCTAGCACCAAAACAGTGCTGTTGGTTGACTAGATTCCTGTGCATTGGCAAGAGCAAAATCAGTTTAATTGAAACTTAACGTTTGGCCCTGGCATACATACCTGACAGTAACTTCTGAATCATAGTTAGTAAGAATGTATAATTTAATATATCTTAATTTTATGAAAGCATTTGACAAACTACAGCATTCTGATTTGCGATCTAGCTAAGTATGATCAGGATGGCATGGAAATAAAGGGGCTACATACCTGTGTCAAAAATCAGAAGTTCATACCATAGAAGGAAGGAAAGAAAACAAAAACTTACAAAAGGTAGGAAAGATGTAAAAAGCTGTGGGGGAACATACCTACACACACTTGGGAACAGAGATGGTATTCAGCCGGTTTGGACCGGTTTCGGCAAACCGGTAGCAAAAATTTGGACTAGTGCACCGAACTGTCAAATATCACCTCTGGTTGGCCCCACCTCCACCCGCCCGCTTGCTGCTTGCCCCGCCCGCCTGCTCTGTGGTGTCCCATTAAGGTACTTTGACGTGAGGAGGAGGGGGGACCATAAAGGGACAGCCCGCAGAAGCTGCCTTTTCTGCTGGTTCTGTGGGTGTGGCTTGGTGGACGTGGCTTGGCGGGGGGGTCATGTGACTGAGTGAGCATGACCAACTCGATATTACTCACAGCAAGATGCCACCCCACCAAGCCACGCCCACCAACCAGGCCCACAGAACCTGTAGTAGAAAAATTTGAATCCCACCACTACCTGGGAGAGAAAGAAAAGGAATAGTGGAATATTAGCCTGGAAGTATAGATAGAAAAAAAGAGAAAGCTTACCTACAAAGAGGCAGTTTAAGGGATTAAAAAGAAGCGGCAATGCTTTTATGTTCAGGCATAAATGTTATGAGTTACTGATGAGTAATTTATCAAGAGATAAAGAGAAAATATTAGACTTTTAACCCTGTAACAGTTCGTCCAGTTGGGAGAGGGAAAGGGCTAAAGGCACTAGAGGAGTAGAAGGAGATCTGAGACCAGAAGATCAGTTGGCCACGACCAACAGGGTTAAAGAAAGGTTGGCAATTTCATCAATGAGGGAATTGCATTGTGGATAACTTGGGGAAAATTAAGGTTCGAAGGACCAAGAGATCCTTCGAACCTTCTCCAAGAAGAGAAGGTTCTCCAAGAGGAGAAGCAGACTAGTCTCAGAAGCAACCATACAACTGAAGCTTAAGTAATTGCAAGAACAGACTAAGAAGAATTAGTTGGGTCTGAGATTTACTCATGAAGCAAAAACCGAAATAGAAAGAGCAAAGACATTAGGATGGATGCAGCGAAGTGACTGATGTCCATCCCAATGAATCCAACTCAAATTACGGATCTGCGATTCTGTTCCTAATTCCCCACCCACCCACAAAAATAATTTGGGGGAGAAAAATTGACTAGAGAGATTACAGAAGCTTCTATAGACCATTACTCCTTTAACAGACCAACTTTCTTTTATTGCTGAATAAATACAGCAGTAGAAAACTAGTAGATGTTACGGTCCTTGGGGCTCTCCGAGCTTGCTTCTTTTCTTGCAAACGTTTCATTACTCTGACTAGGTAACATCATCAGCGCTAGGAAACGTTAGCATGACATGAGTTGACTTTGGTACTAACAATGCTTCTAAGTATTAAACCTACATCTGTTCCCACTGCGCTATATGTTCTAAGCCAAGTGCCGAAACAGGAGCGCATGCGCGTGCACAAATGTGCATGTGTCAGAAACCAGCTGCCTGGTGTGCATGCGTGCACCAGGAAGATGGTCTTCCAGTTTCCAGTGCACACATGCACACCAGCCACCTGGTCTTCCAGTTTCTGGTGCGCATGTGTACATGAAGACCAGCTGGCAGGTGCACATGCGCACACCAGAAACCGAAAGAGCAGCCGCCCGGTGCACATGAGCATGCTGGGAAGATGATCTTCCGGTTTTCTGCTCGTGCATGCGCACCAGCCACGTGGTATTCCAGTTTCTGGCACACATGGGCGCATGAAGACCAGCTGTCAGGTGCATATGTGCATCCCAGAAACCAGAAGATCATCTTCCCAGCACGTGCATGCGCACTGGGTGACTGCTCTTCCGGTTTCTGGTGCATGCATGTGCACTGGCCACCTGGTCTTCGCGTGCACATGCGTGCCAGAATCCGGAAGACCAGATGGTTGGTGCACATGGGAGCACCAGAACCCGGAAAATCATCTTCCTAGAGCATGCATGCACACTGGGCAGCTGCTCTTCCAGTTTCCGGAGCTCCCGCAGGCATGAAGACCAGCTGGCCAGCATGCCAGAACCCGGAAGAGCAACAGGCGACAGCTCACATGCCCGGAGAGATGGCTCTGCGTGACACTTCCGGCACATGTGCCAGAGGTTCGCCATCTTGGTTCTAGGCTCAATATTGTTACAATGGGCTATGCTATTTATTTGGTAAATTTGAATACATACCAATCTCACATGGTTCTAATGACCCTGTCTCATCTCCTGTACTTATATGTGTAGTAGGGCTATAGACTGGTTTGAGACTGGTAAAGACTTACTGTATGTTCTTATTTCACAACATGTTCCTTGCAAAGTGACAGCAATAAGACCCATTTGAAATCTATAAGCAATTTTTCAATAGTACAATTTAAACCGCTAACAAAGTAAAATTATTAACAGTTCTATTGGATATTAAGAACAACTGAAAATATAATAAGTCTGCAAAGTTTTAAATGGTTGCTTCAAACTGAGGAAGCTTCAAGACAAATCACCCCATCAAAGAAGATTCATGAATCGAAGCAGAGACCAACTTCAAAGCAGTGAATCAAATCAAGCGGCATCAAAGCGCTTTGTAGCCTTTTGAAGCACTTCACATATTCACAGTGGCTTTCCTGCTTTATGCAGTGTTGCAACTTCACTTCCATATATGGAGAACATGAATGGGAGGGAGGGAGAAATCGTATGGTGTGATGGGCACTTAACTTAAATAGCCCACCAATGAGTTTAATAGCTCATTAAACTCTGTGCCCGTCAGAACCTATTTGGGAGAGTCAAGTTGACCTGGCTTGGACTTGATGATTTCTGAGTTCTCAACTGAATTCTTTCATGTGGTTAGCTGCAAGGCTTCACTTTGTTCTCTCATATATGCTAAACTTTAAGCTTCTGTGCTGATCTGCAACTGAGCTTGGAGTTCAACATCTCTAAGCATTCTGAATACAGGTGCAAAAATGGTCCAGGTCACGGGTGGATTCTACTTACATTTACTACTTGTTTGCAACCGTGACCGTGCGCTTCTGCGCATGATGACATCTGGGTCAATGGGCGGAGCGTCCCACCAGTTTTACTATCAGTTCTTGCGAACTGGTCCAAACCAGGGGCAATCCACCACTGGTCAGGTTCAAAGATGGTCCAGAGAGCTACGTGCTCAAATCAAAATTTACCTTTAAATTTTGCATGAGTAAACCATGATTAACTGTCTCAGCAATGAAAGATCACAGATTAGCCCATTTTCTGTTTTGAGGATAGCGAAACATAAGGTTCTAAATTGCCATTTTTCAATGCCAGACTCTTTCTATGTGACCTGCCTATTTCTCTAGCATTGTATCTCCCTGTGCCTGCATGCTTTTTTTGCTTCTGCTAAGTAATGCAGATTATTGCCAGCAAGCCACAATTTTGGCATCTCAAAACCTGCCACTGCTGAGGGTCATTAATCCCATTAAGGACCAAGCTTGTCAGTTCCCTAAACCAATCTTCCTGGGCAACAGAACATAACACCCACAAAGAACTATTGATTCTTCAGTGTTGGCATTCCAGAAACACAGATAGCAATGGACTTCACTTGTTAAAGAGTAAAATTAGGGGTCCTTTCCAGAAGGGATGGAATTTATAACTATCTGCACCAACTGTTGTGGCATCACAATAAACCCAATCATTAGAGGCAGCCAAACAACCCACCCAAAAGGGCAGCAGTGGTCATTCACTAAGGCTCATGTTAAATTTGTCACTTCAGGAAAATGTTTTTTGAACTTTTATAAAAAGCTGGAATAGGGTGCTTTCTGCAATATGTTCAATAGAACATGGGTATTGTACTTCGCTGCTTGATATGTTTTATTTCCTCATTTCTGCTACCTCCATCTTACAAAAACTTAAAAGGGGGAAGAAAGGATTTTTTACATAGCGATTTTATTAAAAAAGATGTAAAATGAATATAAACTAAAGAAAATGAAATGAAAATAGTTTAGAAATAAAACGCAATACAAAAACTATAAGAATATATTTTAGTAAAGAAAAATAAAAGAATTATATAAATTACTTATCCCTTCATCATCACAAGTAAAAGTTATCACCTCCTATTAAAATACATCTCACATCTATTGTAAATAAACCAATCCTTAAAATCTCATCATTCAGTCCTGATCAGCAAAAATTCATTAAGGGTTTCAACTTATCTATTTGAATCATGATCAAATAAACAAACTTTATATTCCTTCCTTTTACTTTCAACAGTCTTAATCTTTACTCCAAATAATGCCCTCAAACTTGATTTCCCATCTTTTTTCTTTATCCCTTCTCAAAAATTCTTCAAAATTTTAATAAGCTTTTGTAAATTGAATATAGAAAAATTATTCAGATCTGTCTTGAATTAACTGTCTTAGATTGTTATTTGAATATCTTCTATCAAGGCACGAAACTGCTTCTTTTGTATGTCCACTCTTTTTCTACAACAGTAACGTAGTCTGTCATTTTTAAATCCCCTTTCAGATCAGTCTCAATCTTGTCCAATACAACTTATCCCTCTTTCATAACATCTTTTATACATAATCTCTCTAGAGAGGCAGAATTTCCTAAAACTTCTGAGTCCATTGTTCAAAAATATTAATATATTTCATTTTGTATTAGTAAGTCAGATTTAAATATTTTCTCCTTTAGTTGTAACTTTAGTTCTTTCTGTTTTCTTCTAGTGCCAACTTTCAAAGTTTCATCCTATCACGTTTTTTTAATAGAATTCAAAACAAAAGGATTTTTCCAGTGGAAGGATTTTTACTATTAATTCCAAAATCTTATTTCAAACCCATCTAGACTGTTTGTCTGTTTATAACTTTCCAAAATCAAAGTTCTAATATCCATTTTTCTGTTTATTCCAAAATATTTTTATGTCTTTAAACTTGTATTCAAAAATTCATGGATACAAGTTTAAAGACTTAAAAATAATATTTTAAGGATTGAAGGAAACTCATCCAGGGGTGTATAGCTTGTTGATCTAAAAGTTCCTAATAGCTGAAAAGCAGATAAAAAGCAGTTTCTAAAAGTGGTTAGAAAAGAAAACATGTGAACCCAGTGTCAACCATGGCTTGAGCAAAAAGGCGAGTATTCCATTGTTTTCCAGAACTCTAAACCAACCACAGACTACTGACTTATACTCCACTTCTAAGGAACAATTGTATGGAGTATTTGTGGGCTACCTCAAATCCTTTCCCTGTCTGGAGAGAAATTATGAAGAGCAGATCTTCTTACTGGCTGTTCATTCTGCCACAGTTGCCAGCTCTGCTTTTAGTGGACTTGTTTTCAGTTCGCCATTTCTTCTCCAGAAGGAGAGTGAACAAGGGATATTTTAAAATTTATTTCAGGGCAATTACTGAAGATTGTGAACTAAGTGAAACCTGATACCGTTTATGTTCTCCGAAATTTCTATCATGCTTGCTATTTTTATTTAATTTTTCCACACAAAAAAAGGAAGCAGTTACAGGTGTTTTGATTATTTCTGAGTAAAGTATAAGAATACATTTTCCCTGAAATGTATTCAAGTGAAATGTACATTATTGAATAGTAAAGTAGCTCAATTCAAATTAATTTCCCCCCATATTGCAAATGTAAACTGAATTCTAAACCATCAGTATGAATTGAATCAAAGCTGATTGCACTTGGCTGAAATATAACATTATATCACTTAATTATATTGTCCATGTAAATATTAAAGAAGAGACTTCATGATTCAATTGATTTAATTACAGTCAATAATCAGCAATTCTTAAGATGATCTAGGCTGCACTTGAAAAGAGATGGTTGCTCTAAACTGCAAAAATGCTGCTAACAGACAGCAAATGTCTGTCCTCAACAAACACAGGCAGTCCTCATTTAATGGTGATGAAAATTCATTTATGAGAATGATGAAAAAAGTAACATAATGATCAGTCCTTACATTTCCAACTGTCTCAGGTCTGTAAAGCAAAGGAAAGCTGAAGTAAGATCACAAGCATTGCTACAGTTCCATTAGCGACTGTTTCACATAATGGCTGAGTTTCAGGTCTCAAGCATGATCACTAACAAAGGGCTACCTGTATTTGTGTGTGTGTGTTTGTGTGTGTGTGTGTTTGTGTGTGTGTGTGTCAGTGGTGGGTTTCAAAATTTTTTTACTACCGGTTCTATGGGTATGGCTTGGTGGACATGGAATGGCTTGGTGGGCATGGCTTGGGCCTGGAAGGGGAAGCATCCTTTAAAATCTCCATTTCCACCCCACTCCAGGGGAAGGATACTGTAAAATCTTCATTCCTTCCCCAATCCAGGGGAAGGTTACTGCAAAATGCCCATTTCTTCCTGATCAGCTGGGACTTGGGAGACCGAGACTAGATAGGGGAGGGGCAAGTCAGAATTTTTACTACCGGTTCTCCAAACTACTCAAAATTTCTGCTACCGGTTCTCCAGAACTGGTCAGAACCTGCTGAAACCTACCTCATCTCTATCTCTATCTCTATCTCTATCTCTATCTCTATCTCTATCTCTATCTCTATCTCTATCTCTATCTCTATCTCTATCTATCTATCTATCTATCTATCTATCTATCTATCTATCTATCTATCTATCTATCTATCATCTATCGAAGGTATGGCCCTTCAGCTGCAGGCCTGTGAAAATAGCAGCAAAAGGTCAGCCCTAGGGAACATGTTTCCCCATGGAAAGGTCAGCACTAGCAAATACTCTTTTCCAACTTCCAGCATGAGATTTGTGGTAGAGTAAACTAGAAACAGCATGGGAGCCCTGGTGTGTATAAAGCAACAGAAGAGAATGAATAAGAAACCCTTTCATCACTTTGTCAGAAGAACGGGCTTCCTGGGATTTGAATAGAATCCTGAGCCTTTAGCAAATCCTATTTGCTCTTTAATATGCTTTTCATCTCTAAATCAGCAGGTGAATTTTGGTTTGGTTCAGAGGGAAGAGGCAGCTTCATGGCTTCTAATCTCACAGTGACAGTCTCTTATCTACCTGTCTATAGCCAGCCAATGACATCACTTAGAAAAACAGAATGCTTGTGTCCTCATTTTACATAGCAGTCCTTCATGCCGATGACATTTTTTTTCATCCTTGAGCTTTAAAATATAGTTCTACAGACTGCCATTGAAGAAAAAAAAGTAGTGCAATAGCCATGTAAGTCAATATTGATCTAACCCATACCCTTCAAAAAGTGCAGTATATCATCTCATCCAGTGGTGGGTTCCAACCGGTGTTACCACCGGTTCTCTTCGTGCATGTGCTTTGCTCCGCACAAGCGCATTAGGTTACTGACCAGCTGAGGTGCGGCAATCCGCTCTGCCGCCCCTATCAGCTGGGCTAAAAAAAGAGGAATAAATATAAGTGTAAGTATAATGTGGGGGTGGGCAGGAGGGCCCAGCTCCCAGTTAAAGAGAACTGGTTCACCACTACCAGCTCGCCCGAACCAGCCCGAACCTGGAGCAACCCACCACTGATTTCATCCATTTTTAAAACAATTTACCATTCTTTAGAACACACATTTGACACATCTGTACCAATTATAGAGTAGAATTTTCTTACAGCTAGCTGTATTAATGCGAGATTTGTTTAGGGAATAAAGTTTATTTTCAAGGAGCCATGTAAATTCTTTTATACAAATGAAGTTCATACATTTTTCTACTTGTTCCTATCTATTCAAGCACATGGCATTGAATTCAATTTTTATCATCTGTCAGAGAATAATCTTAGCCTGCAAAGGTTACAAAGGTAGTTTTTAAAGTCTTCCAGGTTTCTGATTAAGGTCAAAAGCATTCATGCTATCAGTGTGATTACAGATAGTCCTCAATTTACAACTATTTTGTTTAGTGACCATTTAAAGTTACAATGGAAGTTTAAAAACATGACTTATGACTGCTTTTTGCACTAATGACTGTTGTAGCATTCCCATTGTAATGTAATCAAAATTTGGGCATTTGGCAACTGGCATGTACTGATGACAGTTGTCTGTCCTGGGGTTGTGTGTTTGCCATTTGTAACCTTCCCAGCTGGCTTCCAACAAGTAAAGTCAATAGGAAAAACCTGATTTGCCATCCAGGGCACCATTGACTTAATAACTGCAGTGATTCATGTGACGGCTGTGGCCAAAAAGGCTTGTTAAAATGAGAGAAGACTGACTTAAATGCTGCTTTGCTCAGCAAGAGAAATCTTAATTGTAGTCATAAATTGAAGACTGCCCTGTTTTCCCCAAACTAAGACATCCCCGATAATAAGCCAATCGGGCTTTTGAGGGCCTGGCAATAAGGCCAAGCACTGATTTCAGAGTTCAAACAAATATAAGACAGGGTCTTATTTTTGGGGAAACACGGTACTTGGAATCAAACCATCATATATTTAAAAATACTTTCAAAATGCAAAACCCCAGTTTTCAATTTATTTATATCCCTTGACTTGTGCAATTTTGAAAAAGTTCATTTTTTAAAGAGAATAAAAATTTGCTTATTGACTTGAATATTTCTTAATCACAAGATCCAAAAAAAATACGTTGATTGACATAATGGTTTGGGGGTTCTTTTTTAAAGCAACCGCTCATTTTATTTTATTTTTTTAAAAGTTGATTAAAATACCTTTAATCATTGGATAGATTTGGCCTTCAGCTTGTATACATTATCCCGTTTCTTACTGCTAAAGGATAACAGTGCAGCAAAGTCTTCAATTTCACTTTTTCCACAGCTGGCATAAATAATAGCTAGATATGTGCACAAGTGTAGCCTTTTTCTAAACAAATGCCACAGTGACAAACAGGAGAGGGAGGTTGGGGAGAACAGTACAAGCTGGTGTTTTCAATTTAGAAACTATGCATTATTTACACTGCCATTATTCCACTCAATTTGAGTTCACGCTTTCATCCTAATTTCAGTATAATCAAAGTCAATGAATATTTAATCAGCACTGCTTCCAGAAATTGAGCAATTCCATTAACATAATGTTCCCAGGACTTCAGTGCTGATTTTTCTCATATCAAAGGGTCTTTTGCTTTGGTTCCCTACTCACTTTTTCTCCTTTAACCAGTTTTCATACAAAAAGATAATAGCAAGTCATAGCTGGTCACAAGGGACTAGACATAAGACCAGTTCTTCACAAAGCTAATGGTGATCTAGGACCTTTGCAGGCCACACATTCTAATCATATTCAAGGATATGTGCACAAAAATGAAAGTTTTTCTTGTTTTCAACTTTCTTGTTACCCAGGTTTATTCTTTATAAATGCAGTTTGTGTACTGCTTGAACACACTAATCTGTATCCATGCTGTCTGAAGGTTGTTGCACTCTCAGACAACCATTACAAAAAAAGGGCATTTCCGCCTAATAAGGACCTGCAAATTGAAGGATTGGTTTAGCTAATAATACAAAGTTGTTGAAAATCATCTGAAGGAAGGGCAAATAACTGCAGTCGTGGCTACTGAAAAAGCGGGATGCCTTTGAAGATTAAAATTAAAATGGTTTTTTTGCTTAGGAAGCCCTAGTCTCCATTCAGTTTCACTTTCCTCAAGTTGGATACTTCTGCTTGAGGAGGGAGGGAAGTGGGGGGGGGGGCGGGACAAGGCATTTTGGTATATGCAAAAATCAATATTATAAATAAGGGACTCTATGTAGGTACTTAATTTTATGTTTTGATAGGTGTGGAGGAAATATCAGGATTGATTTCAGCTGGAATGGGCATTCTTCAGTTGATAAAAAGGAGAAGCTGTGAAATGGATATTTCAAAGGATGAGTTCTCCTTTTGGTTGTCTTAAATTCAGTGCCAACTTCTTTTCAGGTTAATGCACTACACCTCTCTTTTTTCTGCCCAAAAGACACTTGAATATTTGTTTGATATCCTAGCATATACTGGTATTTGGGGGTGCCAACTAACACCGAATACAAACTAGGAACATCTTCATACCTCTGAAGGGTTGAACATTTTTAATGATAGAAAATGGAAAAGGGATGAGTATGACATACATGATTATGTTTGGTACAAGGTAATATGAAGTTCAACAAATATTTCCAACAACTCTTATAATATGAAAGAATCCATCCAAACGTAATCCATAAAAAGTACAATGTTAATGAGATAAGGCATGACAGTTGAACAACTCTTCATTTGATGTCCCTTTGATGCATCTCGGGACCAAAAATCTACCCAAAGACAAAGAAGGATAAAAAGTCCATGTATCCTATATACTGTATTTTTCAGAGTATAAGACATACCTTTCCCCTCCCTAAAAGAGGGTGGAAATGTTGGTGCGTCTTATACACTGAATATAGTCATTTTTGGCATCCCGAAGTCCTGCCCCACTCATTCCATTTTTGCGAAAAACGGGGTGCACAGAGGGTTGGGAGGCCTGCAGAGTGCTCCTGGGGGCCAGGGAAGGCAAAAACTTTTTTTTCCTTACTTACCTCTTTGAAATCTTGGTGTGTCTTGTACACCATTGTGTCTTATAGTCCAAAAAATACAGTCATATCCCACATCCTGTTGGCATTAGCATGCAATCCTACCTAAGAAAATAGATTTGACACTCATCACTGGTCACTGCTTTATTGCCACTATGTTAATTGTTTTCTTACTACTTAGGTTTAGTTGTTTGCCTATTGATCGTATTTTTTCACTAATTGGATGCTGACTTAATTATTATACTGAAGGGCTTTGCAAATTGTTCATTATATTGAAGTTATCTCTAAAACAAAATTAAAGCCCAGGCTCTCTCAATACCTGTAATTATAATTATTTTTATACATTCAAATATGATCAAATATACATGGATAAGGCGTCCTAAAATTCTCTGTACAGAAAGGAATGTGTACATATCGAAGAAGGAAGATGTTTTTCTCATTATAGAAATAGATAATTCTTAATTTACAGTGGCCTGTCTCAAGGCATGAAAAGCTCATTAATGCAGTTCTACAAGAGTTTTCATACTATGATTGCTGGAGGAATCCGTGCTTAGCGAATCCAATACGAACTGCATTTATACCTGACGGATTGATGTGCCAATTTGAAATGCAATTAGATTCAGTTTTCACACTTCACTGGGTTTGCAGTGTAGTTTTTGCCTCAAAAAATATATATATAAAAGGGTATATAAAGATTTGTGCTTCAGAATAAAACTACTTAGAAAATGCAAATTTTGCAGAACATGCGAATTTAAATACACAATTCAATGCAGATTTTACAAGATCAATGCAGATTTTACAAGATCAATGCAGAAGATCAATGCAGAATCCTTGCAGGACCACCTACTACCACCAATAGCCTCCCACCGGCCAGTACGCTCTCATAGAGAGGGGCTCCTCTGGGTGCCGTCAGCCAAACAATGTCGGCTGGCGGCCCCCAGGGGGAGAGCTTTCTCTGTGGGGGCACCTACTATCTGGAACGAGCTCCCCCCAGAGATACAGAGGATCCCGGATCTGCCCACCTTCCGCCGCGCTCTTAAGACTTTTTTATTTCACCAGGCGGGCCTGGCCTAACTACTCTCTGTTTTTAGTGTTAAATTTTAATCTGTTTTAAATTATTTGGGGTGTTTTAATTCTGTCTGGGCCAAATTTATTTAATCTGTTTTTAGTTGGGTTTTAAATTTTGTATTTATGTATTTTTTATTGTTGGCTGTACACCGCCCTGAGTCCTTCGGGAGTAGGGTGGTATATAAATCCAATAAAATCAAAATCAAAATCAAATAAGACATAAGGACATATGAATGATTTACTAGAGAATCAGATTTTGAACAGAAATATGATTTTATAAAAATGGATTCAGAAGAGGACATGAAATATAAACAGATTTTACTGGATAAAACAGACCCAAGCTGGTTTGATGGTTGTCATTCTTCCCAGGTAGACCAGGCAGGTAACATTACCAGATGAGCTAATTCTATTTGTAAAGCTTGTGAAAATTGTAAAGAGAATCCTGCAAATTTGAAAATACAAACCTCCTGCCATCTCCTTTACATCAAAAAAGTTAGAGTCCCTTCTGGGTTTTTTTTTTCCAACCCATTAGGCAGCTGAATGTCTTTAGAGATTCTCAATCATCCAGATCATGTCCCAAAGGTGCTTTTTTTTCAAGAGGCAACTGGACTTTCTTGTTTTTCTTTGAATTTGTTTCGCTTCTCATCCAAGAAGCTTCCTCAGCTCTGGTTTCTTGGATGAGAAATGAAATGCCTTCAAAGAAAAACAAAAAAGTCAGTTGCCTCTTGGAAAAAAAAGTAGCTTTGGGACATTAGGCAGCTGCAAACTATGCCCTTTCTTATCTGACTGTTCCCTAGGGACCATTTCTTTGCTCCATTTTTCAAGGTCTTTCTCACATACCATTACAGAATGTGGATCTGAAAACAGAGTTTAACATGTCAGACTACAAGAATGATATGTAAAACTATGTTATACCAAGCTAGATGCTTCATTTCACAGCAGGACATTGATGTTATGACGTTATGATGGAGATTGGTGTGTGATATAAGATCCTGGCTGCCAAAATGCTCTCCAGGTAAAGGAAGCATCTTTTGAGATAGTCCATGTGAACAGCGGTGGGTTTCAAAATTTTTTACTACCGGTTCTGTGGGTGTGGCTTGGTGGGCATAGCATGGCTTGGTGGGTGTGGTTTGGTGGGCATGGCAGGGGAAGGATACTGTAAAATCTCCATTTCCTCCTGATCAGCTGGGACTTGGGAGGAAGAGAATAGATGGGCGGGGCCAGTCAGAATTTTTACTACCAATTCTCCGAACTACTCAAAATTTCCACTACCGGATCTCCAGAATTGACCAGAACCTGCTGAAACCCACCGCGGCATGTGACTCTGTACAGCTGCTTGTGAGTAAACCATAGGTATCATCTTTTTGCAATTTACTTATGGGTTGAGTGGCTGAAAGAAACATCTTTGCTCACAGTGGTTAACATAGCCTTTTTAAAGGACATTACATTTGACTGAACCTCATTCTTAATTTCAATAACTTTGAATTTATTTATTTTTATTTATTCTGCTGTTTCAAAAAGATATGTGGTAAGAAGAAATCTTTTTTTGAAATATCAGAGAAGATGATATTATGTTATTTAAACTTTTTTACTTGTCTTGATGGAAGATGAATAAGGTTTTTTTATATTTTTGTTGTTTTTCTTTTTTCTCTGCATTTTTTTACTTTCTTATATTCTTGATTTTGTATTAGTATTTTATATTTGTATTTGTAAATTACCATAAAAATGGTTATAAAAATGTGAGAAAAAAATTAATCATAATTTCATCTACAACATGCTTTCATCTTCAAGAAATATTTGTGAATAAGATAATGGAGGTTGAAAAAAAATATAACCTGCATGTTATATTTATTTTAAAATTATGTGTGCTATGAACATGCACCGCATGATCTATGGATCCTTAAGACATCCAGTTCATCACTTATGCAGATGATGCCAAGTTGATCTTCTGGAACAGTGCTTGGATAGAAAAATGGACTGGATGGAAAATTGGGACAATGGACTGATATTAATGCAGCCAGATCAGAGCTAACTGTTGTATTTATATTTATCCTGAAGCCAGGATTTATTTCAACTTCATTTGTTGGAACAGCAAAAAAATAAAAATAAATCATGATATACCAATTCTAAAATTGTTTTCCTAGACAGCCAAATGCTTTACAGTTCCACCTTGCTGGGTGACTAGCAAAATTTTTTGTACTTACATAACCTAGCTTTATTTTAAAAGTTCTGAGAATAAGTTTTGCCAGGATCGAGGTGCATATGTTAGTAACAGCAAGATGCCAACATAACAACTCTTGCTAACAGAATTTACTTCCATCTTTGCAAGAAAGGCTAAATGTAGTCATCTGTTGGGCATGTTTCAGTCTGTTTCGATTCAATTAATTGCTCAGCTGAAATGTGACCATTTTTGCCCCCTGCTGGAAGCTGTTCCTTAATTACTGTGATACACAAATGTGATAGACAGATAAATAAATCAAGTAAGCTTCACCTTATCTTTTTTTCCGATATCTCAGCCAAAAAGTTCAGAACTGTCATGGGTAATTTATAAATTATCTGCAGCAGTTACATAGGTAATCTGATTACAGTATTCCCGGGATTTTATTGCACCATCAAAAGAACAAATTGTAGAGACAAAGAGAAAAACATACCAGTTTGGCATTTAGAGTGACTAAAACTATTAATATAACAACAACAAGTCAAGATGAAGAGCCTTGGTGGGGCAGCGGACTAAAGTTCTGTTAAAGTAGCACTTAGCTGCCAGCTGCCTGCAATTACTGTGAGTTCAAATCTCACCAGGCTCAAGGTTGACTCAGCCTTCCATCCTTCCGAGGTAGGTAAAATGAGGACCTGGATTGTGGGGGCAATAAGCTGACTTTGTATAAAAAAGAACACTACTTGGGGAGGCCAAAAAG
This sequence comes from Masticophis lateralis, assembly GCA_030761175.1. Taxonomy (NCBI): domain Eukaryota; kingdom Metazoa; phylum Chordata; class Lepidosauria; order Squamata; family Colubridae; genus Masticophis; species Masticophis lateralis. Next base: position 153,484,392 of record JAUDYJ010000003.1, on the reverse strand, counting down.
CCCTACTAAGCAGGTATATACAAAAGCATGAAAGTATTGCTTAGCGCATTGTAAACTGCCCTGAGTCTCCGGAGAAGGGTGGCATATAAATTGAACCAATCAATAAATAAATAAATAAATAAATAAATAAATAAATAAATAAATAAATAAATAAATAAACAAACAAACAAACAAACCATGGATACAAGACTTGGAAGAATGATTCAAGTCTAAGTAGGAGTTTACCAGAAAAATGTTAGGGGCAGTCAACCAGGTAGAATTGCAAATTGGGTCAATGTCAAGGTAAGAAAGGGAATATAATGCTCCCTTTCCAGTGGGTGGAAATGGGGTGGGAGGAACCAATACTTTCTTATTTTGAGATCTGCACATACACAAACACACAGAGTCGCTCCCCTGAGACATATGGGATGTTAGAAAGTCTAGTCCCGTGATGGTGAACCTATGGCATGAGTGCCAGAGGTGGCATGCAGCGCCCTCTCTGATGGCAGGTGAACTGTCACCACAGTTCAGCTCTGCTGCGCATGTGTGCGCCTCCCGCTGGCCAGCTGGTCTTCAGTCTCTGCCACGCATGCGTGGGGGAGAGGGGTGCATGCAGGGGCGTGTGCACATGTGTGGGGGTGGGGCACATGCAGGGGCCACCTACACATGCGTGGGGGGAGGGTGCATGCAGGTGGGCCAAACACACACTGTATTTGGGGGGTTCGGGCACTCGGTCCGGAAAAGGTTAGTCATCACTGGTCTAATCTGATTGCCTCAACAATGGAGAAAAGCCGTCAGCACTCTTCCCTATCCTGAAAAGCCAATTGGATAAATAATGGTTGTGAAAAGACATTGAACCAGAGTGCCATTTATTTAAAACGATTACATTAAGAAATAATTTATTTTACATTTAGTGGTACAAGAGAAGAAGAAAAGTGTAGCTTTCAGTGAAGCTGAAGGTCATGGCAATAGTGGCAAGATTAACTCTGTAGTCCTAAGTATACTAACCTAGAAATAAATTCCACTGAACTTAAGCTAACTTACTTTTCAGTAGACACAAAGAGGATGCTTATATGAGGAAATGGAACTGATGAAAAGGTAGAATTGGTAACAGAGTTCAATAGGAAAAGCACAAAAGCTAATGAAAGATCACATACATAATAGCGTGCAAGAGGTCAGCTTCTCTTTTGTGATATCCAAAGTGGAAACATCCAAAGTATAAAATATGGCTGATGTTCACAGGTCACTCTAAGCCACATTGAACTCTGATTTGCTGAATAAATATTTGACTGAATTTAGATAGCACATTAAGCCATAAATTGTGCTAAACCACAGTGCTTAAGATCACAGAGCATGCTAAGCCACCTACAAACAAACCACATTTGGATTAATGTGATGATGATGATGATGGGGGTAGCCTGGAATGTGAGTAGGGGCAAACATTATTTTATCAAGCATTGGAATGAATTCCAGTTGCATGAGAATTCTTTCACCGTCTGCTTCGGATGAAGAGGCAACAACTGATGTCTTATTTGTTGAAAATGCAGAAGCCAACCACTGCAGATAAACTGGAATGTCAGCATAATTTTAAAAATAAGTATTTGCCTCTCTATTAATATAAAGTATAAAAATAGTAAGCAATTGCAACCGCTCTCTTTTATATCCCTGATGTATTAACTTGGGATGGAACAGATAACATTTATTATGATATCTTCCATTAAAGTTTAATTCACTAATATATGCATTAAAAGAAGAAAGGACTATTTTAGGACGTGTTTTAGCTTTATTTGAAAACTCAGAAAAAAATATAATTGTCTAGCTAATAAAGATCTATTTTGAATCAATGGCATGGTACAAAACCAATTTTTCACGCTGATGTTATAAGTAATTTGTTGTTGCAATGTTGCACTTAGAATTCCTGTTAATATTCCACTAATATACACAGTAAAACAAAAGAATGGATCTCCAGAATAATTAAAATCTGTTTAATTTGCATGCACCTCAGGGCATTGTTCTGACATTAAACATCAGTGTCAACTATATATGGAATTTCAACTGACAGTGCTTCATTTGTGTGAAAATTAGCTTAAATGTGTAAAGAATGAAAAAATTATGATTATTTCTCATTTTAATAAATGCAGTGCATTTAATTAATTTTGCTTTCTAAAACTATTTTGACAGTTATAAGGGAATCCTTGGCAAACTACACTTCTGTTCCTGGCTTTTTCAGACTTCTCTTGCTAAAAATATGGTGGAATTTTTGTTTTAAGCTTTTAAAACTATTATACAATACAGATTATTTCGAGAATTTCATTCCTCCTGTTTGCTTGCTTTCCAGGAAATGTAAAGCTTCAAAATAAGTCTAAACCAGTGGTGGGTTTCTACCAGTTTTTTTTTTTTAATTTGATTTATATGCCGCCCTTCTCCGGAGACTCAGGGTGGCTTACAATGCGTTAAGCAATAGCCTTCATACTTTTGTATATTTATACAAAGTCAGCTTATTGCCCCCATAAACTGGGTCCTCAATTTACCCACCTTAGAAAGGATGGAAGGCTGAGTCGACCTTGGGCCTGGTGAGGATTGAACTCGCAGTAATTGCAGGCAGCTGGATGTTAAATGCTGCCTTAGTAGGAGGCATTAGCCTCCTACGCCACTCAGTTCACTCCAGTTTGTGTGAACTGGTAGCGGCAGTGGTGGGAGGCTCCGCCCACCCACCCGGACATCATCATGGACGCTTTGTGCATGCGCAGAAGTGCTGCACACGTTCCTGATTCCAAATTGGTAGCGAAGGTAAGTGGAACCCAGAATAGCCACAGTGGCTCATATGGCTAGGACACTGAGCCTGAAAACTATTGAGAGGTCAACAGTTTCCTTTATTGTTCCTCACTTAGAGACAGAAATCTTGCCAAACTAAAGCAAACTACTTGCACCATTAAACATATACAAGTAGTTCTCAACGAAAAACCACAACTTAGCCCAAAATTTATGTTGCTAAACGAGATGTTCGTTAAATGAGTTTTATCCCATTTTATGACCTTTCTTGCCATAGTTGTTAAGTGAATCACTGTAGTTGTTAAGTTAGTAACGTGGTTGTTAAGTGAATGTGGTTTCCCCATTGACTTTGCTTGTCAGAAGGTGAGAAGGTCGCACTTGACCCTGGGACACTTGAACCATCATAAATATGAGTCAGTTGCCAAGTGTCTGAATTTTGATCACGTGACTATGGGGATGCTACAATGGTCGTAGGTCATTTTTTCAGTGGCGTTGTAACTTTGAACTGTCACTAAATGAATGGTTGTAAGTCAAGGACTGCCTGTATCTGAGAACTCCTATGAACGAACTGTCTTAACTTTGGCTCCTCTGGAATGCACTCTCTTCCCTCCTGGGAATCTGGACTAAATTCCACCCCGATTTATGTGCTAAGATACAGACAACAAACCAATAATTTCGCATGTAATTATTTATTTTAATGGCATGTTTTTATAACAAGAAGAAAAATAGCTGCATAAAGCCTCTGATGCACATAAGCTACCCCAAGAGTCTGTAGAGTCATCTCAGTCACAGATAAACCTCCAAGTGCTTCAATGACCCTCTAGAAGGATCCAAATGACCAACTGTCTGCAAGGAATAGAAATCCTTCCATTCCCCACCATCCTGTCAGAGCTGAAGAAGCTTCTTGGATGAGAAGCAAAATGTCTTCAAAGAAAAAACAAGAAAGTCCAGTTGCCTCCTGAAAAAGCACCTTTGGGACATAAGCTACCCCAGTTACATATAATGCCAACCCAGTGCTTGCCTCCCAAATAAGTAATATAGGATGACTTGGGGGGGGCGGGTGTAGGATTACTATGTCAACATCATGATCCCTGAGGCATCTGGACTCTGATTTTTGTTTTTTTAATATTGCTAGCAAAAATTAGCATCTTTCAGGACAGTTAGTTTATAAGTTGTTCCTAAAATATGATTCAGAAACTGAACAATTCAATGATTGTATGATTAAATAGAATCTATTAAATGTATCAATTAAATGGAATCTTCATTCTGAACAGGAATATACATATGCAACAATGGAAATACCAATGGAAGCTAAATATTACATTTATTGCAAATATTACTCTCAGACAAAATTGGGACACAGTGTTTTTTGCCCAATATATACTGCCAGTGCCTAAAATAGATAATTCATATTTAAAGCCCTGATGGAACGGCAATGTTCAGTTTGGATTATTTGTTCAATACTTGGAAGCAATGTCATAAAACTCAACAAATCTGGAAGGTGATTTATCAGAAAAAGAAAACAATTCTAAACCTCAACTTTTCTTTCCTGCCAGCTACTTTTCTGTTAAACATTACTAAGCTTCATAGTTCTACAAAGTACACAGAGTTGGCCCTATATATGATAACAGCTGCTAGGATATGCATTTTATTGAAAACTGTATACAGCGAGGGCAGATTAATCAATGAGAATGTGCATCAGTATAAAAATAGATTGTATTTAAAACTTAAGTCTGATACTGTATTTAAGTTAAAAACCACAATTCTATGTATCCAAGAGCTTTATGAACTAGCCATTGACTTCAATAAAGGCGTAAGTGGCATACAACAGTTTATGAAAAGAAAGTTTTTTTTCTCCATATTCTTATTTTATCATCAAAGGTCAACCGACTACACAGATTAATCAATAACAAACTGAGTTGACTTATTAAAAGAGATTGTGGTGGCGGCAGACATTAAAAACCTTAATCTTCTTGGCACAATGTGAATCTCCAAATCATCCAAGTCAAAATATGATTCAAACACAGCATCTGCTCATCAGCAGTTGCAAGTGAATAAGACTGTAGAATGTTGTTTTTGGAGATCAAATCTACTAGTAGAAAGTGCAGCATCTCTATTTCAGGCTAACCTATGGATTTAGGAATGGATGGAGGTGTAGTGAATATGGGATGTTCCTTAAGGGTGAATATTAAACCTCACCAGTACAAATACACTTCTAAGCAAAACAAAAAGTGTTAGAAAAATAGGAATGATGAAAACTGTTTAAAGGCTTGTTAATAATGATAAACAGCATAGTTTCTTCTGGTATCAGAATTAATCAGATTGAGCTGAGAGTCTGTACTATGGTAAATAAAAGCCTATACTTTTATCCAATAGGATATTTTCTGTATAAATAGGCTGGAACACGAATTAAGCCATAAAATTTGTTTCAACCAGGATTTCCAGCAAAAAAATTTCACGTAGGATTGGATTGGATTGGATTGCTTCAAAGGCCATTATATTTCCATAGCCTTGAGGTTATGCATAGTACAAAAAAAAAGATTAGTTATTTGCTTCTGAATAACCACTGAAGAGACTCATTTATTATCATTGCAAATAGCAAATCCAATAATTGCATCAGAGGTTTTAGATATGTACATTAATTTCTAGAATCTGTTGATTCCAAGTGCTGGAAAACTGAAAGTGGATTTATTAATATTTGAAAACCTTAATTTGATCAGTTTGTATACCACTGGTTTTCCAATTAAGGTAACACTGTTCCTCATTGAATAACACTGAATAACTTTGTTTTAGAGCAATAAATATATATAGTTTCCCATCAGGCCTGAAATATACACCAAAAGCAGTTCGGAGAAGGGAAGGATTATTGGCAGCGTTAATATAAAGAAGGACAGAAATAGGTTTATAATCTAGTGATGACAAATGGAGCGCATATTTTTGGAAAGTCTATGTTTGGGGATTAACATAAAAGTTAAATAAAAAGAAAGCAGGAATGCAATACACCTCTGTTTATTCTCTTCTCTGCAGGCATGGATGCACAAAGCAGTCACATTTGCTCTGCATATATGTATTCTCAGGAAGTGTTGTGGGCCTATCTAATGAATAAGATTCATTAGGAACTGGAGAGGTAGACTTAGAAAGGTTCTGATCTTCAGTACAGAGTTTAGCACCAAGCTATAATGTTTGGAAGCACAGAAGGGTTTCATTATGCAAGCTACAGTAGGCAGGGGCTTTGGTTTGCATATTTACAATCAGTCTTTCCTTACTCCTAACCAGTGCTGGAATTATACCAGTTCGCACTGGTTCGGGCAAACCGGTAGTGATAAAAATTACCGGTTCGAGCAAATCAGTAGTAAAAAAAAACCTACCTGTTCCTCCGAACCAGCATTTCCAACGATCAGCTGTGCCGCGTGATTTAAAATCTCTAAAAAGCAGGAAATCCTGCTTTCTAGTTAATCTAAATCACGCGGCACAGCTGATCCCCTCCCCCGTTGTTCTACTTAGCTTCCCAAGCCACCGTGCATGCATGTGTGCGTAGTGCATATTTGGTGTGCACTGTGCATCCACGCACACAGTGTGTACTTGGCGTGCAGCACGCATGAGCGGCGAGCGAGCCAGTGGCAAACTGGTTCAGATTTCACTAGTGCTCCTAACCCTCCTAACCCTCATGGAGCGTGAATTTAGAAGACCTTTTTTTCTTTGCTATACAAATCGAGATGAAGGAAGCAAAAGCTAACTGTTTTCTTTTTGCTGCAGGAGAAGTTAAGTGCATTTGTTAGTTTACAGTCAGTTCAGGCTTGTGTGTTTTGGAGTTCAGGCAGAACCTGCACGTAGGTGCAAAGGTCATCTATCCATTGACTAGTTGGAGGCCACAAGTAAATGCTGATTAGTTGACATGTTCAGCAAAGGATGGATATCAGGATAGATGTGCAAAAGTTCAGACAAGCTCAAGATATTAATGCTATGAATGTAAAAATAGAGGGACTCTAAAATATTTGGACTGCTATTGCAAAAGCCTGGAAAACAGATGGGCTGGTCATCTGGTGAGCCATCTTCTCATACTATCAGAATAGAAATTAATAGCTGGTGTTTATTTAGGCAAAATGTGGAGCGTTTGCTTTCTATCAGCTTTATCTCAGAATAGAAGGCAGTCCAGGAACCTTCAAAGAGTTCAATGGCTGGATTTACAAATCATTTCAAACCACTGTTTGTTAACCTTGGGTTTATTTAACTATATTTTATTAAAAAACAGTAACAAATACAATTGGACAAATGAAGGCCATGGGTTTAGTCATAAACAAGAAAAGGTATGAACCCAGTAACTGAGTCCTGAGCCCGATATTCATGTAATTTTGCTTTTAGCAACCGAGAGCAATCACAGCATGTGATGAGTTTTAAGAAATGCTTGAGAAAGACAGCAAAGGGAAAGGGAAAGACGAAAGGGAAAGAAAGGGAAAAGGAAAGTTTTCTATCAAAAAGAAAGAAAGAAAGAAAGAAAGAAAGAAAGAAAGAAAGAAAGAAAGAAAGAAAGAAAGAAAGAAAGGAAGGAAGGTAGCAATTTCCAGTCAGTCAAGAAATGCTGAATTGAAATTCATATTATTGTTGCATAGAAGATTCTAAAACATTCTTCTTCTACAAAACATTACGCCTTTCCTATCTCCCTGACAAAGTACTGTATACACACTCATCCTTTACACAATCTCTTCCTAATATTCTCTAGAATTCTAAATGGGGAAGTGACATTATACAAACCCTAGAAAGTTCCTAGTAATCACTGGAAAGTGTATTCTTTTTAGGCATTTTCCAAACGGCTGCTTTTAGGAGGGTTGTCAGGACCTAAGCAGCCAGCTGCATACCGTAATGTCACCACTGCAGGTAGACGAAATGGTGTGGGAAGGGGAGGAGGGAAAATCTGTCAAGACTATAGGTAGAAAACACAGAAGGAAAAAAAATTAATGGAAAAAGAGTTTGGGGGATAATTACAGGACAGGTATTTTTAATGGTTCTTGGCAGTTTCCCTAACTCTTGTATTTAAATGACTTTTTTAATTAAAAAACAGCAGGGTTGGAATACTAATCTTTCTTGGCAGATAGCAGATGATGTTTCTCAAGTTTTGGAAAGTCTAAATCACCCTGAAGCCCATCCTGCATCGTAGCAGGCCAATTTTGTTCTTCTGCACTGCTATTCAGCCAGATCAAGCACATGCTTGAATGCTGTTTTTCAAAGCCCCTTCAGGAAGCCACACAAGTCCTGTTCCTAAAGAATGAGGGGGAATCCGCCATGTTGTTTCCCTTTGCAGGACTTTGCTGGCCTTCTCTAGGAATAACTGGAGATAGATGGTTCATATATGCTAAAAGTCACTTGCAATTAATGGACCTGTCCAAAGAAGGTTATCAGAACAACGTAATAGGACCTCAGTGAGAATCCCCACTGTCCATGTACAAGTGAACAAAGTTGCCTCTGAAATGTTGCTTTCTTCTGAAATGTTTGAGCAAGGGAAGATCTCCAAGGTCCCTTCCAACTCATTATTCTGCCTCAGCAATGCAATGTTGAGGAGAAATGCCTGGATAGCTCAGCAGACTAAAAAAGCATTGTGATTAACACCAGATGTCTACAATTACTGTAAATTTGAATCTCACCAGGCTCAAGGTTGACTCAGCCTTCCATCCTTTCTAAAGTAGGTAAATTGAGGACCCAGTTTGTGGGGGTAATAAGCTGACTTTGTATAAATATACAAAAGTATGAAGGCTATTGCTTAACACATTGTAAGCCGCCCTGAGTCTCCGGAGAAGGGCGGCATATAAATCAATTTAAAAAAAAAAAAAAAATTCTGGCCCAGGCTTGTTATTTTAATCTACAAATGCTGCTTTTCACATATTTCTGGGTGATAGAAAATATCTAGGTGCCAAGATTGTAAAATGTTTCCTATTTATTTTGTCTACATTAATATATTTATTTTCCTTCCACTTACACATTACCTGGTTTTTGAAGGGAGGGGGGGCAAGGGCGGGTTGGTTGGTTGGTTTGATTGGGGTGGGGGTTGGTAATTGATACAAAATCCTCTCATTAGAAATAGTTGCACAGCTGAAATATGCAGCAAAATAAACACAAACCGTCAGCAGGGGGGAGAAAATTTACCCCCCTCCAACCATCTTTTTAAGCTATTTGAATTGCAGATCAGAAGGCAAGGTTGATCTGACACTGATGCTTTTTCTCTAGTTTCTTATATATTTGGAGGAGGAGAATACATATTGTTATATGACAACCATTTCCAGGATGTCATACAAAGGGAACTGGGGCTTCTCAAATATAAAGCAATTTAGCAATTTCATGCCGTTTCAAGTAACTGTATCTGTAGGCAAGGGAACTTTAAAATGAAAATTCAAACTGACTGTACTTTATGTCAACATCCATGTCGCTCTGAATATTTTTCCCATGGCACATTTTTATGTAACTCTGAAGGAGAAACAGCAGTTTCAAGGAAGGTTTCCAAAACACCTTTCCAGCTGTAGCCAGCTACCTGTTGTGTCCTTTGTTTCCATCTGAATTACATTTATTTAGCTCAAATGAGTAAGAAAAGCTGCTAAAATAAATCAGCAAGAAAATCGACAGGGAAATAAATCAACTGTGAAAAATAATTTTAGACTGTCTTTCAAACAAACTAGCCCTCAAAGGGCTTTGAAAATAAGCAATAACGTTTTTAAGCAAGTGATTAAGAACATTATTAATAAGAAAGTATGTTTGTGACAAGAAAGAAAACGTATGGCAAGATGTGCACCATTTATTAATGAGGGTGCAATGTGCAAATTCAGCAGTTCTGCTTGCTCTGGTGCTTGTTTATATTTTTCCTTCCACTTTACCCAGCAGATTCACTGCTTCCTTGTTTTTCTTCCTTTTGGCTATTTTTAACATTCCTTCTATGAGTTATAACCATCTTGACACTTCCCGTACAAGCTTTGCTTATTAATTTGTACCACTCTTCATGGTTCATGTCTCTTTCTTATAGATATTTGTCCCTGGTAGAGTTCTTCAGAAAGCCTCTTATGCAGCTATCCCCATTTCCTTAAATTCCTCTCATCTTTCTTACTTATTGGAGATATTTTCACCTGCAGCTTCAATATTTATCTTTTAAATAATAGGTACTCATCTTGATGTTTCTTCTCTGTAAGTGTTCTGTCCATGAGACTGACCTAGAAATCCAGATGTAGACTCATTCAATTTGTTTCAGTAGCTTAAATGCTTAAATGACTCAGAGTCTATCACTACTAGTTCTAACATAGGTGATGATGATGCTATCCATTCTGTCATGTCCAACTTTTGGCAATTCTATAGGCCAGGTCTCGACACGTTTTTCAATCTTGCACTGCTTTTTTGAGTTGTCCTGTGCTCTGGCTGGTGTCAACTTAGATGGTGTCCTGTCACCGTGTTCTTTACTGGCCTGGTTTCCTTTTATTTCTAATCAGGGGTGGGTTCTAAATTTTTTTTATTACTGTTTCTGTGGGCATGGCTTATTTTGTGGGCGTGGTTTGATGGTCATGTGACAAACAATTCTTTCGGATTTAGTAGAGGTACTGGTCTACCACTGCTTGCAATGTCGTACCAGTCTACCCAATTGTTTTTGGAGCGTTCCGATCTATCCATTTGTTTTTGGAGCATTCCGGTTTACCCATTTGTTTTTGGAGCGCACTGTTCTACCACCACACTGTCTTTTACCACTGATCAGCTGTAGGGTGGCCCTTTGAAGCACCGCGGCAAGAGTTTAAACAGTTTTTTCCCGCTCTGCCACCACTGAGCGCATCAGAAACCGCTTTCAGGCAGCTTGGCCTCAATTGCTAATCTACCACCACCAAGCAGTTTACAAGGAGTGGATCGGTTCTAGCTGATCAGTTGGGAGGCTTCTTGGCTTCTCAATTTAAAGCTAAGGTGTCTTTTTTTTTTTTTTTTGGTCAAGTGAGCCCTGATTTTTTTCTTCTAGCCGATCAGCTGGGACTCGGGAGGCAGCAAATAGATTGGGGGCGGGGCCAGGCAAATGTGATATTTACTAGTTCTCTGAATTACTCAAAATTTCCACTACCAGTTCGCAAGAAACAGAGAGAACCGGTAGCAACCCACCACTGCCACTAACTCTTCCAAACATGAGTGCTTTCTCCAGTGAATTCCCCTGCATGATGTGACCTAAGTAAGTGAAACACAGTTTTGTGATTTTGCCTTCTAGTGACATACCTGGAGTTATGAGCTCCAATTCTTGCTTGTTACTCAACTTTGCTGTCCAAGGACATAAGATAATTGAATTCTTTTATTCTAATGTGGTTTTCTTTAATTCCATTTTGGTATTAAAGATCAGCAAGGTAACAAGGTTCCCTTAAACCTTCAGCATAAACCTATAGTGATTGATAATTTATTATGTCTTGTTCTACTTCTTGAAGGATTCCAAAAATAATAAAACCCCAATCTGTTTATTTCATTTATTTATATATTGAATTTATATTGCTGCTTATTCGCACATGGTGACTCAAAGCAGCTTACAGAATATAAAATCTCATTTAAAACAATAAAACTAATAAAAAAGAATCAAATGCATTATAATACTATACTATACTATACTATACTATACTATACTATACTATACTATACTATACTATACTATATACTCACCGACTACCACCCACCACTCACCCCAGCGACCGCACATCACACGAGCCATTTAATGGGCTCCAACCCGTTCTGGGTTCCCCAGGCCCAATTAGATAAACTGGCAGTTTATCTAATTACTTCTACATATCTCATGCCCCTTTCTCTGTTTCACGGTGCCTTGCTATCATTTAGAATACAGCTTCCTCCCCCACAGGGATTTAATTTAAATCGAAGACTCAGGACGGCTCACAATATATTTCAAAAAATCATTATAAATAAAACATTTAAAAATTAAAAACATTAAAAACTCATTCATGCCATTCATGGCCAGATCTCGCCAGATCCTAAGAGGGAGATCAATGGCCCCAGGCCTGCCGGAAAAGCCAGGTCTTCACCACTTTTCGGAAGGCCAATAGAGTGGGGATGGTCCAGACCTCAGGAGGTAACTGGTTCCAGAGAGCTGGGACAGCCATAGTGAAGGCCCTCCCCCGCGGGCCCGCCAGCCAGCATTGTTTAGCTGACGGGACCCGGAGTAGACCAACTCTGTGGGATCTTACCGGTCGCTGGGAACTATGTGACAGAAGGCGGTCTCGAAAATAACCTGGCCCTGAGCCATGTAGGGCTTTAAAGGTAATAACCAACACCTTGAATTATGACCGGAGACCAATAGGGAGCCAGTGCATCTCACAGAGAATTGGTATAATGTGGGTGTATCTAGGTGCACCCAGGACAGCTCACGCGGCTGCGTTCTGGACCAAATGTAGTTTTCGAACACTTTTCAAGGGTAGCCCCATGTAGAGTGTGTTGCAATAATCTAACCGTGAGGTGACAAGGGCATGAGTGACTGTGAGGAGAGCCTCCTGATCCAAGTAGGGTCGCAATTGGTGCACCAGGCAAACCTGTGCAAAGGTCCCCCTAGCCACAGCTCTTAGATGTTGCTCTAAGCTGTGAATCTAGGAGGACACCCAAATTGCGAGCCCATTCTGAGGCTAATGTTCATTGTTTAACTTTTCTTTCTACTATAGCTTCTATGTCATTTCAGGTCTAATTGACATTAAACTCCTTACAGAATAAATACAACTGTGTAAATAAAGTGATACATAAACCGTAACAAGCAGTACATCTAATTCTCCTAAAAAGCTACCTTTAAAAGATTTGAAAGATGCTTGACAAATTCCTTTTCAATCCTAAATTGGAATATCCAATTCCTTTTTTTTTTTTTTGCAGCACCAGCTGTGCTCAAAGAATTAAAGGGTTTTTTAAAAAAAATTAGTGAACATCAAGAAATAATAAGTATGGTATCTTTTCTCAAAGAGCTCTCACAATAATGCTTTCCCACTATAATCAAAAGAAAGTAATAATTATATAAATTAGCATGACTTAGAAAAGTTTCCATCAGAAACTAGATGTATAATAGGACAATAACATAATTCATGAATGAAGGCAAATGATGGACTCCAGACTAAACCTCTGGTCCCAGTGACCAACCCAGATAGGATCCTCCAATCACATAACTCTCTTGAAACTTTCAAAATGTAAAATTTTTTGTTGTACGTACTCTACTCCATTTATTCCATGTATTTTATTACTGTTTCTTCCATTTGACATTTCCTTTTCTGTCTAGTACCTGAATTTAGATCTTTTTTTTATTAACCACTCATTCCTTTGACATTCCAGAGTGCTGCCATAGGCAGGACTGAGTGATGGTTTCTGTAATAGACAGTTCTTCTGCAAGTAAGTTTAAAGGTATTCTGCCTTCATATTAAATCCTCCACACATTAAGAATTAGAAAACTAAGTAAGTGCTCCAATTTAAATTGATTATCTTCAATGATGTTGTCAATCTAACTGACTTCCTTCTCAATAACCTTCTTTCCTTCAGTCCAAACATAGCTAAGAATAGATATTTTTTTAATCCATTGAATTTAAGAGCGAAGCTTATGGGAAATATACAAAAAAAACCTTTCAATTTTTAAATCTAGAAGAACATAAAATAATAGGTATATAGTTTTGAACCTATGCAGACATAGGTGACTGTTAAACTATTGAAATTAAATGTTTAGTTTAAGAAATCAATAGGATTTGGAAGTTGCTGGTGACCAATACATTGAATTTAAGAGCGAAGCTTATGGGAAATATACAAAAAAAACCTTTCAATTTTTAAATCTAGAAGAACATAAAATAATAGGTATATAGTTTGAACCTATGCAGACATAGGTGACTGTTAAACTATTGAAATTAAATGTTTAGTTTAAGAAATCAATAGGATTTGGAAGTTGCTGGTGACCAATACATTTGGGATGGTGCATTACCACATTTTGATCAGTCCACAAGAACATGACAAGAAAGCGTTTGAGCTTTTGAGCTACTTTCAACCAAGGCTTTTAAAGCTAATGGTTGTTTAGAAGCATTGGCAGAGGACTCATAGGAATTGGAAGATGAAAAAGGGCAAACAGCTGAAAAATATTTTCAAAATACTTCTGAACAATTAGCAAATGGACTGGAGAATCCAGCAAGGTTCAAGAAGCAAAAGAAAGGCAGAAGAACTATGCCTTCTTTGAGATATAAGGCTCTTTTACAAATTAGGCAAGGCTGTGGTAACAAGTGACAAGATTGGACCGCTTTGCTTCTTTCAAACCTTAATGCTCTTCAACTTGCCAATGAACTAGAGGGAGTGAAGGGTGAAATAGAATGCTGAGAATGTGTGCATGGACCATGAGAGCCTGGCAACCATCAAGGTTACCACTGCAGATGCTTGAATCAGAGATGGACTGTTCCCATAATAAAATGACGTCTCATATTTGGACAATGTGATCACCCAGGGATGGTGAGAAAGGGAAGCTATTGTTTAACTAAGCAAGATTTGCGTGGGAAAACCAGAGTCAGTTTTTATTCTTCAGTACCAAAATGGTATATCCAATAAAGTTTTACTTTTGGGAATTCAAAGCTTTCCTTATTTTGGGTGCACAAGTCAGACAGTTGACAACCAGATTATAAAATGGACACTAGATGATAGAAAAAAGTAAATGTTTGCTGTCAACCAGATTTTTTACTAAACATTGCTTCAGAGAAGACACATTAGTAAAGCTAATATAATTAAAACATGGGTTTGCAAATAGGAAACAGGTCAAGGGAGACTTGGGATCCAGTAAATAATGCTAAAAGAATGGGGTGTTATTTTAATTTTTTGCCCTTGCCTGGTTACCAAGAATATATATACAGTAGTTGCCTTTTAAACTCTGTTCCTGATAGACTGTTCCTGAGAGATTCTGTTCCTTAGACACTCAGGAACATTCTCTGTTCCTGAGAGACTGTTGCCCATGCATTTTAAGACACTAAGCAGAACTTGGGTTTGAGCTTGGGTTTCCAACATCATCTCAACAAGGAAGGACAAAGAGAGGTAGATTAGAGTGTGTTTAGGATTCTTGTGGATGCTGGGTTTTTTCTGAACCTGTAAAAAGGTGAGGTTCTTTCACTTACCGGGAAGAAAACCCACAGTCACTCAAAAGGGTACATCATTACATTTACAATCCTCTTCTTCTAAGGCAACATAAGATGGTGTTGATTAATGCAATCCTCCTGCCCAAATTCTAACAACTTGTCCTTGTTAACATAACCGCTAAGCAGGCCAGCATGGCAACTATATCATAGAATTCTAAAGTTTGACTTGTCACAGCCATTGAACAGTGGCATATGGATAAAGCAATTTTGAGCAGCTTGCCATACACCTGTTTTTTGAATACAACCAGGCAAAAGAAAACTTTTCTGGCAATTTGCAAGGAAAGTACTTACAATTTAGAAAGGAATTATTGTATACAATGCAAGTTGATGCTTTTTATATTACATCTTAAAGCCATCCACTGTCATTTAGGGGTTTGTGTTTGTCAGTCACCCCAATTAAAGGGACTTTATGTAAACTGTCAATACTCCCTTGATTCAATCCAAAGCAATGTCAAGGAAAATTATTTATATGTCACTTCGTCCATTATACAAAAGGCTTTATTCAGTAAAAGGGAACTTGCTAAATGTATAATATGATAAGGTACCATACTATATGTGTTAAATGCATATTCAGGCATTTTGGTAAAATGAATTCAGCATTTTAACAGAAGAAAATGGAGAAAGAGAGAGGGGGGGGAGGGAGAGAGAAGGAGAGAGATTCTTACATATTTCAGCAGCAGCAGCATTTTAGCTATTGTCTATCCACTTCAGGATGAAGGCTTCTTCCACCAGCGGTGAAATTTATCCAGCTCGCCAAACCGGTAGTGCTGGCAGTGGGAAGCTCTGCCCACCTGCTGGGATGTCATTACGTCTCGTTTTTTAGACATCTGAGCATGTGCAGAAGGTTCTGTGCATGTTCAGAAGAGGCATGTACATAGCAAGCGCACAATCCCGCATGGGAGGACAGCCAAACTGGTAGCAAAGGTAAGTGGATTTCACCGCTGTCTTCCACATGTTTCCCTCCTATACAATCCTGAGTTTTCTTTTGCCTATTGGGACAACAATACTTGCCGATATTTGATCTTCTTTACATTTAATTTGTGGGTCCCTGTATTGGCCACTCATTGTGTCAGAAATCAGAATAAAACAATACAGAACTTTCTAACGCAAAGCATAACATGAATAAATCAGGCACATCATATTTGGCTTGCAAAAATCCGAATCAACCTACATGAAAAGAAAAAGTTAAAATGAGTCTAAAATGAAATTTAATGATGGCTCAGATTTTTGCAGGTTAGGTATGATATGCCCAAACATACTAGCAGAAATTTATAAAAGAGAAGCACCATAAAATGAAAGAAGATAGTTGTATACAAAGAACTACTCTGCAAGACTGATATCACCACAGAATTCTTAGATTTACAAAGAAAATTAATTAATTAATTGAGCAGTGCTTGGCATTACTATAAGCATTTTTATACTTTTACAGTGAAGTGTAGGGAGCAAATTGTCTATATTACTCTCGACAGGCACAGGCACAGGCACCCACTGAGTTCATACATGGCATAAGCCATAATTTTGTTTGTTTGACTTTAGTTAAGCATGATGACTAAATCAAACATTTGGCCATATGAACCATAAGTTAAGTCTTAGTGTAATGTGAGAATCTAACTACTATGTCTTGAACCACATGCATATAATAATGAAACGAAAACCCTGGTCCTCAGCTGCATCTTATTTCGTAATCCACTGGCTTTATCTCATTAAAGTACATGTGGATATTGGAAGAAGATCTGGGGGGAACTCTGTACATCAAATTAATTGTATATACAAGGCAAAAGCATCAAAATGCACACTGGCATACAATATATTAAAATATTTATGTCTGGAATACCACCCACAGAAAGGAAATTGATTGGCAATTGCTGTCTTGGAACAAAGACACAGCAAGAGACAGCAGAAGAGAAATCATGCAAAAAGGAAGACCTTGAAAGCTGTTGCTAAAGTGTCTCAGTCTGGACACTTTTTAAAGCCAGCTTAGGTTGAAGCTGCCATGAACACAGGACAGGAGAAGTGTAGATATGCCCTAAGAAAAGTGCTGAAAAATTAGAGTGCTTAACGGAGCTTTAACCTATTTAAGAGGTCTAGACAATATAAAATGAGAATTAATGCTTAAGGAAATGATTATGCCTAACCTACTATGGAAAAAGATGGCTACAAGCATGATTGTTAACTCACTGCCTCTCACAGTAAACATTATCATCATAGAAAAAGAATTAAAACTACTATTTCCATCCCAAAATTATTTCATCTTTCTTCTCATGCAAAGTTTATGTATGAAGTATATGAAAAATCTCCATAGTTAATAAATCAACAGAGTGTTTTAAGATGTGTCCTTGCTTTGTAACATTATTTATATATAATAAGGGTTGAAAATCAGTAATGATCTGGGTCGTTCATTGTGCTAAACCTAGATCACGTATGGTTGGCTTTTGTATTGTACACTAAGCAAAAATTGAATAAACCTCATTATGGCATAGTCCGATAGGTGAATTAAATTAATCTTACTTTGACAGCGAATATGAAAATTAACATTTTTATCAAATGATACAATAATAAGGCTGCACATGTCAGTGAACTGAAAGAGTCAGTTCTGGAGGTCAAGAGGTATTGATGACAAGGGGAAAAAATGTTTTAAACAGAAATTGCTACCTCTCCACTTCAAGATTATTTGCATTTCAATAAATAATAATTTATAAGAAATATAATTGGAAGGAGCCAGTTAGATCATCAAGTTCATTTTTCTGGCTAGAAATTTGAGGTAAAGGACACACAACAGATAATATCAGTGAACAAATAATAACCAATTAGGCTAAACTCGAGGTTTCAGCTTCTATATCCTGTAATTGAAAATGTGCCCCATATAATAAACACAATTGCTGTAGCAAATTTGAATCTGTGTTATGATATGTTTAATTGGAGGTGCTTTTCCCAGCTTCCTTCCCACTGAGTAATATCCTATCTGGATGCCAGTGGAGAAGAATTCATCAATAAAACAATTTATTTATTGAATTTGTAGCAACCTCTTTAAATCTGTCAGAATTGTACCCACCATTTGTACTCTCAAATCAAGTGAGCTTTTTCTCACTTCATTTCAAGCCTATTCTAAATTTTCACATTTAAATGACCTCATTCTTTATCTGCAATTCCTGTCTATCATACTCATTTAGGATAATTCTGTGGACTGCAATGTAATAAATTCCAAATTATTTAAATAATTTACAACTATGAGGGTGGGGGGAATGAAGATTTTCATTTAGCTAGAAGCAGCTTAATAACAGCATTTCTTTTACTTTAGATGGGGGAAGATAGAAAGCATACATTTCCTAAAATAAATAATGTAAGTTTCAATAGGATAAAGTGACAAAATAGAACAGAGATTGACTGGAGTGCAGTATTTTCTAAGGAACTATGTGTTCAACTGTGTCTTCTGAACAGCTACATATTGCAAAAGTGGTGCCTCCAGAGTTGCCTAAGGTGGGTGAGTAACTGTTATCTTTTGAGCAAGCAGAGGCTAATTGTAGGAGGAATATAAGGCAGTCAGCTTTCTAAGCAACCAACCAAATGTTGAAAACTAACAAGAGGTAAGAGGTGGAGTTTAGAAGAAAAATACCTAACTGAGGTGGTGAAATACTTATAGTATGTAAAACAAAGAGAAAAGTCATGGTAATTGGTCATTTATTTTTTTATGAGGAAAACAGACATAAATTGAGTACATCTGTTTGCACTTCCTTTTTTATGTTCTCTCTCCCATGGATTGGGGACATGACTTTTTCAAGTCTATTGACAGTTATTCCTCCTACTAATCAAGGTGGAATGAAATAATATCAAAGCAGTAAAACTGTGTCCCTGTGAAATCTGAGCAGTTAGACAAGAAGTTCAAGAATGGAATGAGGTACCCTCAAGATTTGGATGGCTCCCACCCTGTGATAATTTTAGAAGATTTTAGAGTCCTGACCCTTCCCAGAGGCCTTGGAGTAAGGTAGATGGAACCCCTATGTTAGATATTTTTGTTACGGCAGAATACTGTACATATATTCTGATGTAGTTCCCCAGATTTGCCATTTCATTTATTATTGTATTTCTGTTTATTCGCATTGCTTTTGTATTCTGAACGACTCAAATTTGGCTTGGAATTGTGTGATGCTGAGGTCAAAATAAACAAATAATTAAGAGAATTTAAAATGGTAGGAATATTTTAGATGAAGGACAGATTTCAGAAATGGTATTGATAAAAACCAGAAGAGACAATGGTTTTTAGAACCATTGCCTGAGTTATGTAAATAGATCGAACTTCACAAGGTCCAGCGAGTGTGTATTTGACTGGTAAATCTTATAGGCAGGGGTGTCAAACTCAAGGCCTTGATGGTTGTTCAAGGGGTGCTTAGATCTGGCCCACAGGACCGCCCTGGAAACAAGGAAAGACTGGCCTTACGGCACCTCGGCCAACAAAAATGAAGCTCAGGAGGGCTGCATGTGGCCTTCCCAAGCTCCATTTTCAGCCAGGACAGCATCCTGCAGACCTCTGCCAGCAAAAATGGAGCTGGGGGGGGGCTCTCCGTTTTCACTGGGAGAAGCAAAAGGAGGCCGTCCTGGATGAAAATGGGGCATGTGGGTTCCATTTTCGCTGGTAGAGGGTCCCGCCTACACCATCCTGGTCATGCCCACCCAGCCCCTCAAGGTCAAACACAATCCTGATGCAGCCCTAAATGAAATGGAGTTTGACACCCCTGCTACAGGACTTCAGATAAAGATTTATGCAATATAGAAGGATGTGGACATGTTTTTGTAATGGGCCTTATTAAATTACTTAATGAGGAATAAGTGTGAACATTGGTTCATCAGATTCTTAGCCTAAATTCATGTTCAAAGCAAATTAACAAGATGAACTTAAACTTTTAATGAAGGATGGCAAATATGATTTAACAGGTATAACTGAAACATGACTGGAATGTAGCCATTGAAGAGTGCAGTTTCTTCAAAAGAACAGGAACAATGGAAAGGGAAGAGTTGCACTATTAAGAGTATCTACACCTGTTTAGAAAGCCAAGCAAATTAGACTGGCAATAGTGTACAGAACATCTGGACTAAATTGTGTGAAGGAGTAAATGAAAGCATAAAATTAACGGTATCACCTCAAACAAGGATAAGGTAATGATGCTTTCCAGAATCAAACTGCTGTTCTTTCAAGAAGACATGAAGTGGTAGTGATTGGGGACTTAAATTATCCCATCTGTTGGGAGACAATTTTTGCCAAGCATAATCCTTCCAACTGCTGACAACTTTCTGTTTTCTAGAAGATACAATAAAATCAACTGTCCTTGGCTTGACACTAACTAAAATGGAAGACTTAGTCAATAAAGCAGAATTAGCAGGAATTCTGCAAGAAATAAATTGAAAACAATGATGAGTATGATTCCATGGCAGTAAAGACAAATGGAAAAAGAAAAATAATTCAAAAAAATAATAATAATTCCATTCCAAAGAATGGAATACTAAAAATGAAGACTCAAATAATTCTAATGAAGCAATACAATAGAAGGCTTAGGAAGATTTGAAAATCAAACTCAAAGAATCTACATCTAACTGTGGGAGGATATTATATGAGTATCACAAAGTTCTGTTTTTGGTCTGTACCAATCAACATTTTATTCATGAATTGAATGAATAAATAGAAAAAATACAAATGACACAAAACAGTTGGGATACTGGAAGATAAAAAATAAAAATTAAACATTCTTGATATATTCTGATAAGTTGGAGATACATGCAAGAAATAACAGAGTAAAGTCTAACACAAATTCAATTTAGGAAACAGAAATTAAATGTACAAATAGAGTAGGAGACAGTAATTTGGTCATTATTCATCAGAAAAAGATCAGGGAAGTATTCAATCAAAATGAATATGAGCCAGCATTATTACAGGATTGTTATAACATTTTATATTATTCTATATTGGTGAGCATTGTGTCCATTTCTGAGCATCAAACTTTTAAAAGACTCTGACAAATTGGAACAAGGTCAGAGAAATATGTAAGATGATCAAAAGATTAGAAATTATATGATTAAATTAAGAGAAATTGAAAGAAATACAATCAGATATCTTATCACATGATCTCTCAAATGGATAAACTATTTCTTTAGATGGTAAGTTCAGCCTAAAAAATCTGGAAGTTAAACTAACCAGATTCGTACATGCTAAAAAACATTCTCATGAGCAAGGAAAAGGAAGTTAAAATGGACTAAGGAGCTGGCAGCAAGAAAGTTGGGAAGACAGGAAAGTAAGTAGTTAGCAAACAGGATTCCGACAGTTTTAACTGCTAAAGATATTTATTCATAAATTGTGTTTGGCCTTGTATCTTCATACTTTTTTGTTGACATCTTTCTTAGTTGTTTATTAATCTTAAAACCTGTTCATGCACTAAATTCTTTTAATTTTCCCATTAATATTTCAATTTTCTCTAAAGGATCTTCCAAAACATGTATCAAATCATCTGCAAAAACTTTTAAGTCTCAAGTCTCCTTTTAAATCTTTATTCCCACAACCCTCTCATCCAGTCTTATGTTTCTGTTCAAAATTCCAGAAACCAAAATGAACCAAAGAGGAGACAGTCTGTCTTGTTCTTTTTTGTATCTCACATAGTTTCTGTTGGACCTCCATTAACAATAATTTGTGGTTTCTGTGAAGTATAAATTGACTTGATTCATGTTATAAAATTTTCTCCAAAGTTCATTTCTTCCAAAGGTTTAAATAGAAAAGCCCAGTTTAAATTGTCAAAAGCTTTCTCTGCATCTAAAAAAATTAATGCAGCTTATTTTTTATTATGCTGGTCCAAATATTCTAGAATGCCAACACAGTTCTGACATTGACTATTAACTGTCTTTTAGGTAAAAACCCATATTGATCTTCATGAATAAATTATTGCAAGATTATTTTCAATCTATTAGCTAGGATCACCGTGAACAATTTATAATCATTATTCAGGAATTATACTGTCTATAATTTGTTTATTATTACAGTCAAATCCGGTCCCTTTCTTGGTATAAATGCTACATTAGCCTCTTTGGCATTTTTCCTCCCTATTAAATAGAATTTGTCATATTTTATAAAGGAGGAGTTTGTAGGAGTTCAGCCTCCAAATGTTTATAATAGGAGACTGATAATCCATCCTGTCCTGGTATTTTTCATGATTTAATCTTTTTAATAGCCTGAAACACTTCCCTTATTGTTATGGGTCCATTCATAATAGTCTTTGTTTCTCTGTAATTTTTGGTTGTTTTTAAATATTCATCCATTTTCTCCAAGGAAATATCATGTTCTTTTTACAAATTAGAATACAACTGATAATTGCTATAATTGCACTCAACAATGAACTAAAGGGCCACCATCAGTGAGCTGTTGGATAGTGTTACTTGGTCTGTTGTGTGGATGTTTGGGTGGTTTAGGGGTGGGGAATTTGTGGTGGGTGGGAGGGTGTTTGCGGATTGTTATGTGTGTTGGACAGGGGTGAAATGCTTCTGGTTTGGATTGGATCCCCTGATCTGGTGGCGATGTACGTGGGTGGTTCGGAGAACCAGTAGCAAAAATCCCTGCCCATCCCCCATGCCCAGCTGAGCCATGCAATCATCAGAGGCTTTTTTTTTTTAAAGCATTTTTTCTACAACCTCTTTGGCCGAGAAACTGCTTTTAAAAGTAAAAAAAAAAAAAAAGCCTCTCATGATAGCGCAGCTCAGCTGGGATCATCAGAGATCTTAAAAAAAAAAAAGCTTTTGCCGATCAGGCAAGTCAGCTGGGATTGTCAGAGGCTTTAAAAGCACTTTTTTTTTGCAATCTCTTCAGCTGAAGAGGTTGTAGAAAAAATGGTTTTAAAAGTTTTTTAAAAAATTGGCCATGCCCACTCAGTCATATTACCCCTCCCCCACCAAGCCGCGCCCACAGAACCAGTAGTAACAAATTTTACATTTCACCACTGGTGTTGGACCTGGTCATTGGGTGTTAAGTGAATTTCGTTGTATACACGTACAATGTACAATGTACAACGTACAGCATACAATGACAATAAAGTTTATATTATATTATATTATATTATATTATATTATATTATATTATATTATATTATATTATATTATATTATATTATATTATATTATATTATATTATATTATATTATTTTATTATATTATATTATACTATATTATTATAAAACACTTTTTTATAGCCACATTATCTGTCAATACTATAATGCAGTTTGTAGATTCAATATAATTTCCTTTTTTCTTTTTTTCTTTCTTTCTTTCTTTCCTTCTTCCTTCCTTCCTTCCTTCTGTTAATTTCCATGGTTTGTTTGAATTTTTTTTTTGCTTCACACAGTTCATTTTTATTTCTATTTCTTTTACTGATAGTACTGATAGCGGATGCTGTAAAAATTTAATTTGGTGAGAAATACCAACCTTCTTTGGCAATATCTTTAACTCTTCTATTTTCTTCTTTTTAATCTCATGCAAAATAATGCATTTTTTATTTTGCTTTGTCTTTTTCACTTCAGCATTATAGTGTATAAAGTGGCATCTAATAAAAGCTTTTCTTGGATCACGAACATTTTTAAATCAGTGCTTTTATTTTTTAACAAAAAATCTGCTAAAGTTTTTTTGACAATTCTTCTTGACTGCTTCTTTTTGCTTTCTTTTCTTCTTTTCTTTTAATTCCATGTAAAAAGAAATGGATTTCTTTTTATAAACCAAGCTCACAGAAAAATAAATGTTGAAGATCAGAATTCACTGCTGTACATGCACTTGTCTTTTTCTTTATCTTACTTTCTTCTTTTACTTTTCTTTGTTCTTTCTTTGCACTTTTCTTCTGTTTCTCCTTTTTCTGAGTGTAGTTTATATTTACTTTTACTATTGTAATTAAAACCTGTAATAAAAAATTCTGGGGGGAGGAAGAAAATTGTCTTCAAATATTGCAGGAATTCATTTTGCTTATTGCAATATATAAATTCTAGTAATTCACTCTAGCTGCTAACAACATGTTCATGTGTCTAATTTCAAGACACTATAGTTGTGATGATAAACTTCTGAAAAGCTTGGGTGCAGAATATCTAAAGCCTATCTGGATTACATATGTTTCATCAGTATTCTTTTTGCAGTTTCAGTGTCCTATTTTTTGAGGGTAAGTGTTTCAAAGAGCCTAGGACCAAAATAGGTTTTAGGTCTTGTAAGGGCTTTAAGGCATTTGTTTCAATTTTTTTTGGCTGGCAAAATTGTTGTTTAATTCTATGAACTGGTGTTTAGGAACCTCAGAGTTACTTTTGCTGCGACTTTTTTTTTTTGAAGAAAAAAGCATGGGCTATTTTTCATTAGTTATTAAGTATATCTCATTTACTGAGATATACTTTATTTATTTATTTTGCTCATTTACTGAGCAAAATTTACTGCTATGAGTGGAATGGCTTCTACACTTGATTTTTATTCATCGGCATATCAATATTCATTGGCAATCATTTCAATAAAATGATTTTCAAACAAAAGACTCAAAGGATAAAAATCCAAACTTCATAGCAGTAAAGTTTGCCATCATTTCCAGGAAATTAAAGCCTGCCTCGTTGTGTCTGCATTGTTGTCAAATAGGACAGCTATAATAGCTAGGCTGCAAACATATGGGCAAGAACTAGATGGAAACAGAGAGGTAGGATTTAGTGTCTGTTTTTGCTGCCAGTTAATGGTTTTCTGCAGTGGTGGGATTCAAATTTTTTTACTACAGGTTCTGTGGGCATGGCTTAATGGGCATGGCATGATTTGGTAGCTTTGTGGGCAAGGCAGGGGTAGGATACTGTAAAACCTCCATTCTCTCCCCACTTCAGGGGAAGGTTACTGCAAAATCCCCATTTCCTCCCGATCAGCTGGGACTCAGGAGGCAGAGAATAGATGGGGGCGGTGCCAGTCAGAGGTGGTATTTACTGGTTCTCTGAACTACTCAAAATTTCAGCTACCGGTTCTCCAGAACTGGTCAGAACCTGTTGAAACCCACCTCTGCTTTTCTGGAATGTTTTAAATATGATAGTTCTACACTAAAACCAACATGCTAGAAATCTGACCAGGAAAAGTGAGATGTTGTCATCAAAGGTTTTTGCTCTGATACTTGCCACCTACCTAGCCCAACCAACTTGTTAAGCATCATGAAACTGAAATCAATTTAAATAAGGCTGAATACAGCAGTAGGAAATCAAATTTCCCTCTCTCTGGTTATCCTCCTTGCCTTTGTTGTAAATCAGCCTAGTGTGCTTTCCTGAAGTTCTGTCCCCAGGCAAGAGCAGCGTTTGCTTTTAACCTTTGCAAATTAAAACAAGTTTGGAGTGCACTTTGATTCAAAACTGTGGTTCCATTTATTTTTTGATTTTGTTTACTCAAGCAATTCCCACTCCATCACATCAAAGTTTGGTATTCACAGTTAAGCACTGTTAATCTGCATGATGAATATAACAAAGCTTATGAAAGAATCCCAAATGGACAAGCATGATAAGAGATGGGACAAAGCACTTGGCAAGACTCCAAGTATACAGGATATTTTTGTATCCAGATTCTTTAATTGCTTGCAGACAAAATATGACTAATAGGATGGTTTAAAAGTATTAAGACTCCCCTGGTGGGATTTTTCCTCTGTGTCATCCCCCGCTCCCTCTGCATTACAAAAAGAATATGGTAATAATTTATCCCATTAGTAAGAATTCTCTTTTCCTTGTTTTATTAAACCACATTATATTTGAAACTTATTTTGGCCAAATTGCAACTTTTTGCAGTATTAAAGTGCAGAGAAGTAGGAGCATGTCTGTACCCATTAACCATCCAATTTTTGCATGGATTCCCAGAAAATGCTTGCAGATCCTCAAGGACATTAAACATTGCCTGTTCTGCTCCATCATCTCTTCCTTCCCTTGGAAAAGGTAAATTGAAGGACAAGAAGAAGCGCCATGCTCCCTGAACATATTGAACATCTCTTCTTGGTATACAATAAAATGAAGCCAGGTGAAAGATTTATACAATCTGAAGAGAAGCCAGGAGGATTGTTTGTCCCAGATTAAATCCCAGTCTTTTCCCTGAGACAGAATAAGGACCTTTGAGTGTTGACCCAAAGGTGCTTTTCCAAGAGGCAACTGGACTTTCTTGTTTTTCTTTGAAGACTTTTTGCTTGTCATCCAAGAAGCTTCTTCAGCTCTAACTGGATGGTGGGGAATGGAAGGATTTATATTCCTTGCACACAGCAAAACAATTCCTTCCATTCCCCACCATCCAGTCAGAGTTTAAGAAGCTTCTTGGATGAGAAGCAAAAGGTCTTCAAAGAAAAGCCAGAAAGTCCAGTTGCCTCTTGGAAAAGCACCTTTGGGACAACCATAACCTGGATTTTATTATTTTATTCATTTATTTTGTCGCATTTATATGTCGCCCCACTCCCAAGGGACTCTGGGCGGTTTACAACAGAGAATAAAACAATGCAACAATATCCCATATAATAGTTAAAAGGAGACATTAAAATGTTAAAACACATACACTCCAATTTGTGGCTGGGTCTCGCAAGATCACTATAACAAGATCAACGGCCCCAGGCCTGTCGGAAGAGCCAGGTCTTCACCGCTTTGCGGAAGGCCAATAGGGTCGGGACGGTCTGGATTTCAGAAGGTAATTCATTCCAGAGAGCCAGGGCAGCCACAGAGAAGGCCCTCCCCAATGGGCCTGCCAGCTAACATTGTTTAGCTGATGGGACCCGGGGGAGACCAACTCTGTGCGATTTTACCGGTCGCTGGGAGTTATGTGATCAAAGGCAATCTCGAAGATAGCCTGGCCCTGAGCCATGTAGGGCTTTAAAGGTAATAACCAACCCAGAGAAAGCCAGTGCAGCTCATGGAGAATTGGTGTAATGTGGGTGTTTCTAGGTGTACCCACTATAACTCGCGCGGCTGCATTCTGGACCAACTGTAGTCTCCGAACACTTTTCAAGGGTAGCCCCATGTAGAGTGCATTGCAATAGTCCAACTGTGAGGTGACAAGGGCATGAGTGACTATGAGGAGAGCCTCTTGATCCAAGTAGCATCGCAATTGGTGCACCAGACGAACCTGTGCAAAGGTCCCTCTACCTACAGGTATCAGATGTTGTTCCAATCTCAGCTGTGAGTCTAGAAGGACACGCAAATTGCAAGCCCGTTCTGAGGGGGGCACTTTCTCTTCCCCCAAAACCAAGGATGGACAATTGACATAGTTTTAGGGGGCAATACCCAGAGCCATTCGGTCTTGTCTGGGTTAAGCCTGAGCCTGTTGACTCCCATCCAGATCCTCACAGCCTCCAGGCACCGGCACGTGACTGAGAATCTCCCTAGATGCTTGAATGTTCAGGTGGTGTGCTTTACACCAGTGGTCTTTACAACCTATTCAAACATTGAAGGAATGCACCTTAAAGCAACTTTTTGAAAGACCCCTCTCTGTGTCAAGAATAGCTTAGAAGGGGCAAGAAATCCAGGCTACCAAAGTGAAATGTAATATCACAGGGATAGAAAAAAGAAGATAGAAAAAAGAAGCGCAGAGATAAAATAACTTTTGTAATTTAACTATCTTCTCCTCTTAAGAATGTTAAGCCTTTAAGGCAGTGCCTGAAGGTCTTAGCCTGGCACCCATTCATTCATTGCTGAAGTCTTGCAGAACTTAATCTATATTGGTCAGCCCTGAGGCCATTTTCAGAGAACTGTGAATCAAGTTGAATTCCCACTTGGTAGGAGAGGCCTACAGTTCTAAATAATACATCGAGCAAATTTACTGCTGGCCACATAAGCAGAAAGCTGAGAAAGTGAATAAAACCCAAAGAAATACTAGTTTGGTCACCCCAAAAGAGCTCTGGCTGACAAAGACTTTAATGAGGTAATAAATCCAGCACTTCACTTGAGGTCCACAGACTCCAACATCATGACTTTGAAATTGGGTGACAATATGGCTGATTCTCAGAGGGAGTAGTGTCTTCAGGGAAGGCAAGGAGGGTCAAGCTGATGTCAGCAGCGTTGTGGTGTGGTGGCATGAGCTCCACAACACTACATGCATTGTGATGTTGTAGCAAACTTGGAAGGAGAGACATTATGATGTAACATAATACCAGTAGAAAGAGCAGCATGATGCTGATGAGGTCAATCTGGTCCTCACCCCTAACTCCTTTGAATACCATGGTTCAGGGCTGTGATTTTTAGAGAACCCCCCCCCCAAAGAAAATGAGAGGGCACTGAATGACAAATTGAACCAGCTTCCTATCAAATGATGCCCATTGCACTGTCAAAATGTAATTTTGTCCTGAAATTGCAGGAATCTAATTTTGGGAAGCTGTGATAGTGTTGTAATGATGGTGTTTGAAGGTTACAATTTTATTCCCCAAAAGCATTCTATTCCCATTCTCATCTTTAATTCCCATCATTTTTAAAGTCTTAAAAAAGCCTTTTCCCTACCTGTGACATCACTATCGTTTCTATGTACCCATTTTACCTGGGACAGTTCCAAAGCTTGGTATATATTTTCTGTATGAAGCAGAGGAATGGCCCAGGTGGTCAAATGCATAATGCTTCACAACCCCACTCAATTCAGGTTACTGCTTTGATTGATTTTAACAGAATAACAGAGTTAAAGGGACCTTGGAAGTTTTCTAGTCGGAGCCCGTGCTCAGGCAGGAAACCCCCTACCATTTCAGACAAATGGTTGTCCAATCTCTTCTTAGTTTTTTTTTTATTCATGTGTTCTTAATAGTATATTTATTTATCTATTATAGGTAGTCCTTAACTTACAACCACAATTGTGCCCAAAATTTATGTTTCCAAGAGAGAAATTTGTTAGGTGCGTTTTGCTCCGTTTTATGACTTTTCTTGCCACATTTGTTATGTGAATCACTGCAGCTGATAAATTAGTAACCCAGTTGTTAAGTGAATCTGGCTTCCCCATTGACTTTGCTTGTGAGAAGGTTGTAAAGGGTGATCGCATGACCCTGGGACACTGCAACGGTCATAACTATGAGTCAGTTGTCAAGCATCTGAATGTAAATCACATGATCATCGGGATGCTGCAACGGTCATAAGTGTGAAAAACAGTCATAGGTCACTTTTTTTTTCAGTGCTGTTGTAACTTTGAACAGTCACTAAATGAACTGTTGCAAGTCGAGGACTACCTGCACTTGATTTAAATGCCACTACAATCAATTTAACTCTTAGCACCATCCAAGGAACAAGAGTTAGAATTAGAGTCTTAAGAATACAGCTAGGCTTTGTTGCTTGTTTCCTATTTCTCATGGAGAGTTTTGTAACGGGGAAAGTTGTGTGTTTTTTTCTTTTCAATTCCACGGGGATTCTCTGCAGCAAAAAGCATAGAAAATAATGGCACTATACTATACAGAGAGCCTCACCGAATAAATCTCAGGTCTCTGCAAAAGTCGAGCTGAATAGAAAACACCAGCAATCCGCTCTTCCTTCAGACAACCCATAGACTGTCATTTATTTCCTCATTAAGTCTTAATTCAAGCTTTTCCATGATCTTTGATTTTGGAAAATGTGTCCCTTAAAAAAAAAATGTCCCTTCGAAAAGCAGAAGAAATATCTCTAACGTAGAATGATTTGCAGGATGGAACTGAAAGGATTTTATGCTTGAAATTCAGCAGTGATTACAAATTCTCACACTGTCTTTTAACACAGATTAAAAGACATCTGCATTATTACATTGATGCTAATTTTAAAATACCCTCTTAAGAGGAAAAACAGTAAACATATTCCTCAAACTGCCTCTTCAAAAGATCTTATTAAGTGAATGCCGACAACATTGTTTTCTCTCAGTCTTTCAGGTAAACAGTCTAAGGATGTGCTGTGTGTTGGAATGACGCCTAAATCCCAAGGCAGTTGGGGTAATTTAAAACAGATTGCCATGTACCCAAGGTGAAACAAATGACTCTATCTCATCCTGGTACACATCAAAACCCACTATGAAACTCTAGTGCCATCTGTTGCTTTGATGCTCTACTCCGCTGCAAACTTTGATGGTAAAACAGCTGCACTGTCTCCCACCCCAAATTGTCAGCTGCATAAAACATCATAGACATAGAGGGTAGAAAAAGGCCTGTCTAGATATGAGGATAACCCTTACTATCTAATCACAATCTGTTGGAAAAATCACAAGGTTATAGGATCGAAAGTTTGAGAGAGAACCGAGCAGAGTTAGGTTTCAGACAGCCTGACACCCAGATGATTGACAGTTTAGGCAACTACAGGAGGAGTAGCAACAGGTAACAATGAAATGTTAGAGACCAACAGCACAATATGATTTGCCAACCTCAGTCATGCCAGATTAAAAAGTGGTGGTCTGGTTTTGCTATTACCAGTAGAGAATCAGGTTGAATCAAGTGGGGCAAATAAAGGTACCTGACATGCAAGGTCAACATCCAATTAACTTTAGGAATACATGCAGCTGGAATCTATTCGGCAATCTAAGAATGAGCAAATGCTAGCTTAATGAATTATGTGAGCCCAGCCACAATACTGTACATGCATGCATGCATTTACGCAAACTAACTCAGAATATTTAGACTGAGCTAAATGCAGGTTATACTGCCTTTATTAAAAGATTTGAAATTCAGCTGCTGTGTTTTAGAGAGGCTGCACTCCCACAGAGACAAGGGACACAATTAGCATTTTCTAGGTAGACAAGCCAGACAATTGTTTATGCAATAGGTGAGGGATTCATATATCGTATGAATCATATATCATATATGTATCAGTATCATATATCAGTATCATATATTTTCAGAGTATAAGACGCACCTTTTTGTCTCCTAAAAGGGGCTAAAAATTTAGGTGTATACACCAAATGTAGACCTGCCCACCCACTGGTCCCCACCCTTTGGCCTCTGCCTCCCAGCAGTTTACCTCCTTGCAGCAAGCAGCAAGAAGGAACAGCTCGTTTCAGCTTCAGCACAGCCTAATTAGCACAAGTTGATTGGATCGGCCTCCTGACTCTCAGCTATTTAACTCTCAGCTGTTTTTCTCTCAGCTGTTTTGCATGGGCCTCTGCTGTTTGCTGCAAGGAGGTAAATTGCTGGGAGAAGATTTTTTTTTTTCTTGTGCTAATCAAGCTATGCTGAAAACGAAAATGAAAATAAAGCAGGCTATTTGCTGTTTGCCACAACGAGGCAAAATTGCTGGGATACAGAGGCAGATTTCTTTTTCTTGTTTTCCTCACCAAAAAAGGTTTGTGCATCTTATAATCCAAAAAACATGGTAGTTTATTGAAAGAAACAGCATATTAAGCAATTGACCCTAGTTTAAAAAACAAATTATCGAAGTGCATATAGTATGTTAAGCCACAAACAAGGTAGCTATATTTAGGCTCAGTATATTGTCTAAACTTTGTGAAAGGCAGATAATGTCCACTCAATTTTTTTCTTGGTATCAGTTAAGAAAGTCAGAAATGTCAGCAGGCCACAAAGTCTACTGGAAAATGAGTTTTACACTTCAATTTGAGAGTATTTCTTGGTCTCTCACTGACTATATAACTTGTTGAATTGATCTCCCATACAGCCCCGGTGGAGAAGACAAAAAAAAAACCCTGGCCAATATGCTCTTAAATTAATTAAAACAATTATTTTGATGCTTTTTGGTAAGGCTTGCTCTCAATTAAGTTAAGCCAGAACTAAGTGACAGTATACAAGTTTGGGCCATCCTTGAAAACTCTCAGGATGTTGGTCCAAGTTCAGTTGAAGACTAAGTCTGGAAAGACTCCAGTGCTAACAGAAGGAAAGAACTCCATGAATAACATGTTCTTGTGAATTAACATTGCTACTTTGCTTGACAAAGCTAGCTAGTTCACTTGGATTGGAAGTAACCACTGTAAGAATTAACACAAAACCTGGATATGCACAACACAGTGAATTATGAGTTCACTGCTCAGTAGAGTGTGCAAATCCATCCACGGTGGTTAATCTAATATATAGTTATTAATATAGCTGGTTGTGTGAAAATAGGAGCCAGTGACTAAAGGCAGTGAACTATGGGTTGGTATATTGTACACACTCAGACATGCAGCTTATAGGTGATTCTGTAATATCTAACACAGTGCAATTCAGAGGACTGACCAATAACAAAATGTAATATCATAATGGAATTGTTAAGAGTCATTGACTGAGGTGGGTAGTTATAAAAATTAATTAGTTAGTTAAATTTACAATCAGATTAAAAGTAAAGTGTCCCTTAAATTGAATGCAACTCCTGGTGATTTCTTGGACTTGTTTGTGTAGCTTTCTTGCAAGCGGTGTGAGAACTAATTTTTTACTAATTTACTTTAACTTCCGAATTGTAGTTACTTTTTGTAACTTTTTTGATGATACAAACATTCATCCAGGCTTTACTTAGGTTTTTAAGCTTCCAGGCTGAAGTTTGCTGGACAGTTCCATCTGCTATGCGCAGAGTCACCTTACCAGAATGTTGAAAAAAAATTGCATGTTTTTAGATAAAAGTAATATCCGCTGTTGTCTTCAAAATGAAAATAATAATAATAAGGGGGAGATTTTTCATTAAAAAAAAGCAGCCTTTCTTGGCTGTCATAGACAAAGTTGACATAAACGAAGCAGATAACAATCCCAAAAGTGGGAATCTATCAGCAACTCAGAACAAACAGCATATCTAGAAGACAGCAGGATCCCACTCAACATCTTGTATCTGGAAGACCTGTTTAAAATGGCAAATGCTACAGCATTGCCCTTCTACAAACTGCTTATCAGCAAATGTATCCTGTCTGAACAAACAAGCAAGACTTCTTTCAAAGGCAAGACAGCAGAGATTATAATCACGTGGCAGACAACAAATTTCCTCAGTCTTGTTTGCAATAGTGGCAAAGTTTATTAATGCAGAGAGATATCAAAGTAATATCTCCCAATATCACTTAGGAATATAATTGAAAGTAAATAAATAGACCACTGGAGACTTAGTATCCTACCAGATCTTCACTCATTCAACAAGGTTAATATACCACAAGAATTCCATACAAATAAATGCTATTTTTTGTGTGCCAATAATCAATCAAAATAAAGCTGGAAGGGACCTTGGAGGTCTTCTACGCCAACCCCCTGCTTAAGCAGGAGACCTTATACCATTTCAGACAAGAGGCTGTCCAGTCTCTTCTTAAAAACATCCAGTGATGAAGCACCCACAACTTCTGAAGACAAGTTGTTCTATTGGTTAATTTTTAACCACTGTTAGGAAGTTTCTCCTTAATTCCAGTTGCTTCTCTCCTTGATTAATTTCCATCTATTGTTTCCTGTCTTGCCTTCTGGTGCTTTGGAAAATAAGTTGACCCCATCTTCTTTGTGGCAGCTCCTCAAGTACTGGTATACCTCTATTATCTTACTCCTAGTCCTTCTTTTCTCGAAACTAGCCATATCCATTTCCTGCAATTGTTCTTCATATGTTTTAGTCTTTAATCCTCTTGTTGCTCTTCTCTGTACCTTTTCCAAAGTCTCAACACAATAATGAAGAAGATAAAACAGATCTCCCCCTCCCCCCAACACATCTGCGGACATTTTTATTTGTCACAATGGGCATCTCAGAAACATACACATATAAAATGCCTATCTCTTAATTTAATCCTATCCTGCAAGAATTTAGCCCAAGTGTCCTTGAGAGGTTTATTAGGAAAGCTCTTATTTTTCAGTAGCTTTGGAGCTCCCAAAGAGCCCCCTGCTTTGAGTTCTTAGGTAGGAAATTATGCTAGTTACTGCCCAAATGCATAACTTCTAAATACTGCTGCCCATAGGTCTGAGGAGTGGCTGAGGTGCCAAATACTTTTACTTTTTAAATCAAGATTACTTTTAAAAATTAAAAGCCTTCCCAAGGCTAACCTAGTTAGCAACTATAGCAATGCTAACATGGGGACCTAGAATCATGTCCATTGATAATACAGTACATGATGAAAGGCATGGAACTGGACAACAATGGGCCTTACAACCCTTGTTTCAATACTATTGGTAGTTTTCAAACTAAAGAAAAGTTGCACTACACTAGCAGAGTTAAATCATTTGCAGAATGTTAAAATTAGTGCCATGGGAAACTTGAAAGTTAGAGAATACTGTGACAAAGATGACCTGCACTGATTGCAGGAAAAGGATATCTACAGGAAGTGAAGAGGATATGGAAGCACAATAATTGAATGTATAAAGCCAAGGATGTATATATTGAAGACGTTTTTTTAAAAAAATCAATATAATAGCCACCACCATGCAATCAAAGCCTCATCTCTCTCTCTCTCTCTTTTTAATGTGTATTGTGTTTAACATTGCACTCATTTTTTAAATGAACTTTGATTGCATGGTGATGGATGTCATTTTGTCTTTTCTGGCCCATCTGTAAACACTTCTGCATGATGCTCTACCATTAATGTTTGTTTCCCTGCTCTAGTAATTACTCTTATTCACATTGCATTAAAAGAGGCAGTTAGGAAACGATCTATGTGTTGACTGCTCTTACCAAGTACATAAGAAACTGTTGTAAAGTTAACTCATGTTAGCAGACATTATTCAACTATCCTCAGAAGGCTCCAGAACTTTCCCTTGAATCCAACTAGCACTATCTCACAAATCAATACCAAGCCAAATTTATTTAAATTGGCTTAACATAAAAGAACACTTAATATTATAAAAATATATTACTTAGATACAGGAGAAATGGGCCAAAGAATTCATGGAACATCTTTGTATGCTGTTTCATTGAAGGGGTTAAACTGACAACCAGCAAAAGATGCCTTATTGTGCGTCACATTGTGGTAGTGTGGGAAGTTAAGTATGAAAATATAATGAACTTTTCAATCTTTTCAAATTCCAGAACCTCTCAGTAGATGTGCCCTCATTTTGATTTGCTTGAGCATCTTTCCGGGTCACTGCTTGGAAAAATTATGATCAATATTGAGTTGACATGAATGGCACAAAAATATGTAGTTAGAAAAATCCCTAAATACTAGAGCTGGGTGCACTTTGAAATTGAGGGAAGAAGTGCTTTGGATTTAGCAGGAGGATAACAGGAATCTCTTCTTTATTCAGGTAGTACAACTTTTTCAGAGTTTACTCTGGCCTGAAAATAAGGTGCTGTTTTAAGGAATCCTCTCAGCAAATCTGATCCAGTTCTGAAGCCTTAGAAAAATAACATGACTTTAACAAATAAGAATATAATTTTTTTTTATTGGCCAAGTGTGATTGGACACACAAGGAATTTGTCTTGGTGCATATGCTCTCAGTGTACATAAAAGAAAGATACATTCATTAAGAATCATAAGATGCAACACTTAATGATAGTCATAGGGTAGAAATAAGCAATCAGGAAACAATATCAATATAAATCATAAGGATACAAGCAACAAAGTTACAGTCATATAGTCATAAGTGGAAGGAGATGGGTGATGGGAACGACGAGAAGATTAATAGTAGTGCAGACTTAGTAAATTGAGGGACAGTGTTGAGGGAATTATTTGTTTAGCAGAGTGATGACATTCGAAAAAACTGTTCTTGTGTCTAGTTGTTCTATAAGGGAGAGGTAGTTCATTTTCAGTTGTGTGAATCCAAAGCATTTCTTTCAAATAATATTTAAAGCATGCAGAATCTTCTAAATATCAAATATATTCTTGTTTCATTTACAAATTATCCAGATTTTCCAATCATGATCAGAATAATATTTATCAAAATCTAATTCTAATGATCTCCTTTACTCACAGATCTTAATTCCAGTAGAAAATAGATAAATTAATGTCCATTTAATAGTTTGATAGATTTCTATTGCTAAAATGGACTATTGTAATCAAGTTTAACCTACAGCATCAAAGATCCTAAATAATTACTACATGATTGTTTACTACAATAAACATTTGTCTGAACTTGAGCCTGTCTATTGAAAGACAGCCAGCCTTAATTTAAGAACTCCATCTGATTGCAAAATCTGTTGCAACCTTTAACAAATGATTGTGCTGGCTAATTATTTAAACTGGAAACATTTGCAATTCAATCTGCCTTTTTTATATTAAGCTATTAGAGTTTTCAGCTATTCTTCCCCCAGCTTCTAAGAATATTTCTAACACCGCTGATAGGTAAGAACCTTTTACTTGTTACTTCTACAAATAATTATTCCAGAAATCAATCAGCATGCTAACATTTTGTGGTCATCTGTTCTAAATAACTTCCAAAAGGCAAAACCGATGCAATGATTAATCTATTTGCAAAGTACATTTGTACAAATTTCGGCGTCATTATCCAAATTAGCTATTAAGAAAATGCATTGTTTTAATACAAGGGAGGAATGCATGTGTACATCCATTTTAGCAGTAAAAAAAGCTAACTGAACAAAATGGCGTCCCTTCAGATATAGTGCCAAAAAGATTATACTGCATATTTTTAAAAGGAGAGAACAACAGAGCACCTCAATAATACTCACTGCTATTTCCAGACATGTTATATAAATAATGTTATATAAAGTGCCATGATACTGTTTAATCAGTAGATGGCAAAAGGCTCAATTATATCTTGATTCTATTCTATTCTATTCTATATTCTATTCTATTCTATTCTATTCTATTCTATTCTATTCTATTCTATTCTATTCTATTCTATTCTATTCTATTCTATTCTATTCTTTGTAATAAAATTATTTTCTTAGTTGATCTACTAAAGATTAGATGATGTACAGCAGGGGTGTCAAACTCAAGGCCCATGGGTCCTTAAATCCAGCCTGCAGGGCTGGCCTGAAAATATCAAAGGACCGCTCTGCAGGCCAGTGGGGCCGGTGGTGGTGGGAGTTTGGTACAGACGCCTCCTGCAGCACTCTGCCAGCCAAAAATGGGCCACACAGGGAGCCCATATTTGGCCTGCAGAGTGCTGCAGGAGGCCATGGAGGGCAAAAACGAGGCATGGGGAAGCCACACATGGCCCCCAGCATTCCATTTTGGCTGGTAAAGTATTGCAGGAGACCATTCAGGCTGAAAATGGGGCAGAGGGGGCCGCACGTGGCCCCCATGTCCCGTTTTGACCAGCAGGGTGCTGCAGGAGGTGTCCATACCATCTTCTCCCCCCCTCCTGCCACCGACCCCCCCCAGCCCACGGAGAACTACAATGCTGATCCAGTCCTCGACGAAATCCAGTTTGACACCCCTAGTATACAGAGTTAAGCATCATGATATCTCTGTCTTTAACAGATGCTGAAAAAAATAACAAGATCGCTTAGGGACCTGGCCATGCATATTTTAATAAGAAATTATTATAACTATCTCTGATACCTTTTGTAAATAATTTGTGGAAGGAAATATTTATTAGATTTAAAAAGATAGAAATGAAACTTCTCCTGCTAATCTTTCTGACTGCCATTCTCACTTTCATACTTATTGATGAATTAAAATGGTATTTCCCCCTCCCTCTGGAGTTATCAGTTGGACAGCCCAACATAGGTAACATCATCTGCCCAGAGATGGCAGGTTAGCTACCTTGAAAGCTGGTCAAACAATCATGATTTATGCTTAGATGCTGCTTTTGATAATGAATCCTGATAAAGAAACAATAGCCAGAAGGCATTTCTAAACATGTTAGTAAATAAATTCAAAATCATGCTATTTACTTGGCTTCCTCTTAAAGTACATTGCAATCAAACATTATTTATTTGCTATCAGCCACAGAATTGAATATAAGAATGCCGTACAAGTGTCAATTAGATTTTTAAAAAAATGAAACGCCATTAAGCAGTTTACAAATATTACTGGTTTAGCTTTTTAGCTATTTGCTGACATTCTTGATTGAGAGACCTTTCCTTACTTCACTTGCTTAACATGATCTTGTGGCCCACCAGCAGCCTGTGCAGCTGGCACTGAGTCAGACAATGAGGAGGCTGGAAAAGATTTGTTGCCAGAGGTGGGGATTCAGCCAGGGCCTTCAGAACCTCCAGAAACTCCCATAAGTGAAGAGGAAGAAGAGGACAAGCCTCTATTCAATGCATGGGCACGCAGAGCTACCAAAAGGCAGGAATGGCTCCTCAGGAGGAGGTCTCCTCAAGAGTAAGGCTTGGGGCTAATTGGCCACTCCCCTAGTCTATTTAAGGAATGACCATGACTGAGGCAATTTGCAGAAAACAACTTCATTCATATTCCTTCATGTATTGACTCCAGAAACGTCTGATTGGCTCTTGCTTCTCTCTTGTCATTTTTCCTGCAAATTGCTTTTGGACATTCTGCCAACCACAGTAAGATTACGGTTATCTGAAAGACTGTGCCTCAAAATTGAGTTATTATTCCTTGGATGCTTGTTGGCTGTTAATGAAGTTAAATTAACAGCCCTTGTTCAGAAAAGACTGGTTTAAACTGTACTTGTGTTTGAACAACTACTAAGAAAGCTCATTAGTAGTCTTTAATTGGTGAACTAAGGTTTGTATGGACTTTGTGTGTGCTCCATTCTTTGTGGTCCGTAGCTGGGGCAGAACACACAGATAGTATGGGACTAGCAGAATATGCATGCCAAATGAAATAAACATAATGCAGCAGTTAAAGACTGTCGTTTTTTTTTTTAAAAAAGGAAAAAAACTTAATTAGGAAATCCCATTTAGATAGAAAGCCAAATACCTCATCTAGCTGTAATCTAAGTAAAGGAATGAATGGCATATAATGTAGAATACACACAGTGTTCTGTGGCATACAGCTTCTTTCACGTCAGCTCAGCTCTAAAAGAAACATAAAAATTACAAAGTTGATTTAAGTAAAAACAAATGTACGGTAGGGTTGTTGAGATTGGATCTGATTTTATTTCATTTTGGTAATCTTCGGTGTGCGGAAGAGGCAGACCGGTTGAAAAGGAGTCAATACCTGAGACCCAGGTAGGAGACCCGGAAAAAAAATATCAAGCTGCTCTGTGATGCAAAGATGATCTTTCGCGTGAGAATGCCCTTGAAGCTGCTGACCCATGTCCCAAAAGAACCAAACAGCTAAATCTAGAAGAACAAAACAGAAGGGAGAGTATGCTACAAACAAG
Organism: Masticophis lateralis; assembly: GCA_030761175.1. NCBI lineage: Eukaryota > Metazoa > Chordata > Lepidosauria > Squamata > Colubridae > Masticophis > Masticophis lateralis. The sequence goes on along the minus strand of JAUDYJ010000003.1, from coordinate 153,445,465 downwards.
AAAGCCAGGGGGAAAACAAGCATCTAGCATTCAAGGATATTTTGTTTATTCATACTAAACAAAGTCCCTTGGAAATATGGAGAAAACCATTTCAGTGAAACACTCAGGACCTTCCAATTTTCCCTCACATTATAACTGTACATTAAAAAGTCTTAATCAGAACATAAAGGCTTACAGCAGTTCATTTAGTGACCATTCATAGTTACAAAGGCACTGGTTAAAGTAACTTGTGACCATTTTTCACACTTACGACTGTTGTAGCATCCCCATGGTCACGTGATCAAAATTCAGATGCTTCACAACTGAATCATATTTATGACAGTTGCAGTGTCCTAGGGTCATGTGATCCCATTTTGTGACTTTCTGACAAGCAAAGCCAATGGAGAAGCCAGAGTGACTTAACAGCCGTGTTCTTAATTTAACTACTGCAGGGATTGACTTAACAATTATAGCAAGAAAGGTTGTAAAAAAAATAAAAAATAAATAGCACCTCACTTAACAAATGCCTCACTTTGCAGCATAAATTTTGGGCTCAATTGTGGTCGTAAGTCAAGGACTACCTGTACAGTATAGTATACAAATTCAATACAAATAGTAAGAGACTTGGGCCAGCAAGATGTAAAACTGTTGGTGGAAACTACAACTGTTTGTTGTATAAACTGAGACTTGTTTGTATAAACTGAGATTTACAAAAGAACTGGTTTTTTTCCCCCTCCCAGGTTAAAGAAAATCTAGATTAGATTGAGTTTTGTTCAAGAATATTCACAAGGTTTCAGTCTCAGAAAGCAAACTAGAAAAAGAGAAAGATCTCCATATCAGGTTCATATTTTTCTCTTTCTTTCTTTCTTTCTTTCTTTCTTTCTTCCTTCCTTCCTTCCTTCCTTCCTTCCTTCCTTCCTTCCTTCCTTCCTTCCTTCCTTCCTTCCTTCCTCCCTCCCTCCCTCCCTCCCTCCCTCCCTCCCTCCCTCTCTTCCTTTTTTTCCCTCTTTCTTGTAGTTGTTTCTCTTGCTGGAGCAAGTTTATATCAAAACCAAACGCTCAGAGATAGAAATACGGAACTCTTAGATGAGAAGCAAAAAGGAGTCAACGAGAGGCATACTGATTCAAAGCAAAAGAAAATCGCAAGCCAGAGATTTACAAAGTATCAGCCCTGCCAATCAAGTTATGTATTGCAAGAGATATCATTTGCAGAATGAGTTCAACATTGACTCATACAGATCTTAATCAGAAATGGGACCTCTCATCATTAAAAAAAATTTTTTTTTTTATAATCTAGGTCATTCTTATAACTCATAACCATGAGTTGTAAGGCTCTAGCCTATCTCAGCAATTGTGATTGCATTGTGACTGCATTCTGGCAGAGGGCAAAGGAACATTTTCTTTAAACTGAAAAACCTGTTGAGAAAAACAGTTGAAGTTGCATTCTACAAGTACAGTATATTATATTCCATGCTTACAAAACAGTATTGTAAATACAAAAATAGCTGCAAAGAAAGGATGAAAGATCTGTTTTAAAAGGAATTGTCGCTTTGTTTACAGAGAAAAATAACAGATTGTGGAAAGAACTCTTAACAGGGATTAATTCTGTGATACATAATGCACAGCAGAACAAACAAATGTGGCAACTGAGTATTCTTATAAAGACTTCTGAAGCTGGTCTTGCAAATTCGGTCACATAAAAGATGTGTCCTTCATCTTTCAAAGCTGAGGAAGGACAATTTAACGATATGGTGATTGTGCTGCTGCTGCTGCTAATATATTTGATTTGATATATTTGAACCCTGGGCAGTTCACAATAAAAAAGAAAACAAGGTAGAAATACAATCAGGTAAATAAAAATTCAGCAAAACAAAATATATAAGATGGAAATTACTAAGTGTCACGATCCTGAATTAAAGTGTATTTATTATATTAGAGCAATGAAAAATAGTCAAAGGAAACTCTAGATTTGATTCAGAGTAACCCCTGCGGATATTTTTCTTTGAGGACCCCTCTTTTTCTGACATTTTACAAGCTTTTTCAAAATATGTTTTCGCGTACATTTTCAAAGAGAAAGGTAAAGTATTTTTGAAATCTCAAAGAGCTGTGACTAGAGCAAACAACACATTTGGAACAAAGCCTATGACAAGGAATAACGATAACGTATGCAAGATATCGTACTTAAAGGACGGTATTAAGCATGAGAAAGCCACTCCATATGTTATAGAACCAATGTCATAGCAGAAAGGGTGGGGAAAGAACTTTTTATTGAAAAGGACACAATGCTAGACTCCTGAATACTGAAGAGAAACAATATGAGGGCAACTTGCCTGCAAAACAGGTTGTTCTCAAAATAGCAGAGAAGCAATACCATTTCTGTGGTATGCGATGATTAATGATAATGATGATGTTATTCATTCAGCTGCATCCGACCCTTGGCAATTCTATGGGCCAGGTCTCTCCATGTCTTCCAATCTTGCACCATTTCTTTGAGTTCTTCAAAGCTCTGGGCCAGGGGTCAGCAACCTGCGGCTCTGGAGCACATGTGGCTCTTTCACCCCTCTGCTGCTGCTCCCTGTCACTCAAAATATGTGTCACAACTGCCAATGTACAATACCCGCCGGCACACGATTTATTGGGCTTTTCAACCGCCGGTAGGCCAACCATGGATAAATCTAAGAAAAGAAAAGTTTCAGAAGAAAACAGAACATTTAATTCAACTACATATGCCAGTTTTGTGGCTGCTCAAGAAATAGTCAGGCACAGGAAGGGTTTTGTGGCTCCAGGAGTTTTCTTTTCTATGGGAAACTGGTCCAAATGGCTCTTTGAGTGTTTAAAGTTGCAGTCCCCTGCTCTGGGCTATTTAATGCCTATGACCTAGGCTGCAATGGGTATAGAATCTTTGGTTCTGCCACAGAAATGAGTCAATTGCATACTTTCACATACTTTGGTGAAAAACAAAACCCAAGTGTTAGTGGAATGCCTGAAATCAATTTAGATTGCCCAACAGGCGACAAAACAGTGTAGTCCTCTCAACAAGGACTGACTGCGACTGTACAGTTGCAATAACAAGAAGACATTGCATTCATTGATAGAACCTGGAAAAATAGGATGTGTGTGCAAACTGCAAAAGAGCATTTGTGATCTGAAGCAAGCTGCAAGAGCCTGGAGTACAATGCTAAACCAAACTGACTTTTAAGAGCATTGCAGAAGATAATAGCAATCCTTGCTTATACTTCATATGAAAGGATGAAAGATGGGTATATACAGTGGTGGGATTCAGCCAGTTTGCACCACTTCGGGAGAACTGGTTGTTAACTTTCTGAGCAGTTTGGTGAACTGGTTATTGGAAGAAATCATTAGGGCAGAGAACCGGTTGTTAAATTATTTGAATCCCACCACTGGGTGTATATCATAATTTATGCTGATGATTTCATTTTGTGTCATGAAGATGAAGAAGATAGTCAGGAAATTATAAATACTTAAATGAGGAAATAAAGGAGAAAAGGAAAATCTGGTTGAGACCTCCTAATTCCTCAGGATGCAGGCTGAAATAGAAGATGGAAACTTCTTTAACCAAAAACAGAAAATAATGACTTTGATGAAACACTTAAGGCTGAGTGAAGGTAATGATTAAAGATTAAAGTTACCTGCAAACAATAATTTTATACTAGTAGCTACCTGGATGAAAATTGACCCAAAGGTTAAAAAATGAAACATCTGCCAATGATCTATTATGGTAGAGTTATCAGCTGGGCTATAAGAGACCTACATTTACTGCCCTCTCATTTGAAACAGAATATGTAACTGCAGCTCAAGGAGGTCAAGTGTTGGTCATATAAAGCATCTGTTGGATTTTGAAACCAGTCGACCAAAACCCAACCGCAATGCATGAAAATAACAAGAGCTGCATTCTGCTTTCCTAATCCCAGAGCGTCATGCAGGCCCAAAGCTCACCGTTATTAAATATCAGTAGTTTATAAGCAATGTGAAACACAAAGGACTTGTTAAGCTGAAATACTGCCTGCAGAAGAAATCACTATTCAGAGATTGGTTCCAGCATCCACACGAAGTGATATGAATCATGAAATGGTGCATAGTGTGAGGAAGTAGTGGGAAGAACCACTTTTGCGGGTTTTCCAGATATTTCCTTAGTGTACTTTTTCATCCTCTTGGTCATCAGGAGCAGTAGATGTAGGCAGTATTAGTTTAGGGATTTTCCTCTTCTCAGGGCTATCATTTCCCTTTCCTGCTTCTTGTTATTCTAATCCTCTCTCTTCCTTCTGACAATCAAATAGCTATTATGCTTGGCTGTGCATGATCTAACAGAATTGGTGGCCTTTTATTCTTTAACTTAAGTGGATTAAATATCTCCTATCTAAATGTAACTCCACAGTCCATTCCTGAGAGTGAGTATTGTACTCTTGTTTATTCTCAGGCTGGGGAGACATAGGTTCACATTCATTCTTAGTTGTGGAAATTGACTTGGTGATTTTGAGCCAGTCAGTCTCAATCACACTTCAAGATTGCTATTTTGGAGATAACTGAACTTTGGGAGGAAAATAGAAAATAATCTGATTAATGAATGCAACCAATCAACGGATCAATAGATTTCACCAGAAACCTTCTATAAATGCACTATATATTCTTTTTTTTCTTCTTGCATACATATTCTGCTTCTGTGAATTGCCCTTTTCTTGTCATTGCATAGTCTGTTACATAACACCATTGTCACAGAAATCTTTATATAAAACCATTATATATATATATATATATTTCTTGTTACAGAAAGCTTCCCTTCCCATCTTTTCCTTACTATAATAAGGAAAACTTATTCTGAAATAACTTGGATCTTTCCCCCCTTGAAATTTTGTGAATTTTTCTCCTACCATTTCTTTTAAATCTCTTCTAATAGTTTTTCTTTCACACAAGGTAAAGGTCTATTCCTTATAATAATCAGTATTCTGACTATATATCTTCCAGATTAAATCCTGCTGGCAAATGTGTTCTCTTTAACTCAAATATTTCACAGCAATAATTCGTGGTCTATTCCACAATCTGCACCTGGAAGTATTCTGGCTGGCTTTCTACAACTTCTGTTTCCTATTATATAACCAATTCTATTCTGATGCTATCCAACTGATGTTATGCAGCTATAGAGTCTGTGTTATGCTAGTTGAACAGATGTACTATTGAGCAAAGAATTCTCTTACAAATCTGTATTAATGCACCTTCTCTATAATGTGCTTTCCCAATGCATATTTTCCAGTAATTCCAAGTACCTCAATTTCGCTAACTTTTACATTCCAACACAACTATGCTCTTTCTAAATGTTCTGCAAAATTTATGCAAATTTTTCACTAAATACCAATTAGCTTTCTCACACTGAAAGAAACCAATGACTTTGTATCAGCTGTTTATTCCGATGACAAAGATACCTCTTGATCCCTTAAACCATCTTTGGATAGTACTTCCTCAGTTTTTTTTTAATCTTAATAAAGTAAACTTTTATTTTATTTTCTTGGTTTCTTTGAGCTCTCAGTTGATAACATTCCAATTAATTTTTAGTAAGTGTTTTATTATCAGTTTAGGATTAGTGAATGTGTTCGACAAAAGTATGAGCTTGATCAAAGAGGCTTTAAATCATATGTGGGTTGGTGTCAAAAACTCTGAATTAAGTATTTCAAATCATGAGCTACAGTACATACTTTAGAAACAAGTGAAAAATTTGCTTTAATAAGGTCTATTAAATTGTTCAGTGAACTTCAGGTTGTTTATGGCCTTCATTGTTAGTGCATTAAGATCCAGTATATGAAATAAACAACATAAACTGAAATCTTGGTATAAAAAGTCAAATATGTAGGTATTATAGGGACCAAATAAGATGAGACCCATGATGGAAATATACAATAGCAATAGCATTTAGATTTATATACCGCTCTATAGTGCTTTACAGCACTCTCTGAGAGATTTGTAAAAGTCAGTATATCGCTCCCAACAATCTGGATCCTCATTTTACAGACCTCAGAAGGCTGAGCAGGTCAGGATTGAATCCTAAACTGTGGACAGAGTTCACCTGCAATACTGCATTCTAACCACTGTGCCACCAGGTCTCCTTTAAATATAGCAGTTGAAGAAAACAATTCATTCAACAGAAATAAAAGAACTCTGGTGTTGCACCGATGTTAAGAGTTTTTAATTGTCTCAGAAATCTTGGTTGCACTTTAAAACATTTGTTAAAATAAAAAATTAACAGACCAAATATATAATGAAAATAATATAATGAATGAATTTAACAATAATGTGGAGAATGTCTTGATTAAAGTGAAGAACAAATGACAATAATGTTCATATCTTTTTTTTTTTTGCCCATCAGACAATAATGTGGAGGATGACTTTCAAAAGCAATATATGAAACTATCATATATTGGAAGGTGTAAAAAACACTGATTACTATTAACCCATCTATTGGGAAACAAATTATGCTAAAGTTTACTTTCTTGGAAATTCCTGACTTGTCTTATTATTCACTTTTTCTTTCAGAGAGTGGAAGAAGAAAACAACCTTTGATAACAACCTAACATGGTCAACCTTTGTTGACTTAATGCTAATAAAGAGAGAAGCTTTAAAAAGTGGAAATAGAAGAACTGTTGAGGAAAGTGATATTCTCGTGTTGGAATTGTCAATTTTACAGGCATCTAAAACTGAATGAAGTGAAAACATATTTCAGATTTTTAAAAAGCAAATGTTAACAAACTTGAAGCAATTCTCTTACCATCACAATGTAGCCCTTAATATAGGATGATTCACATGTTCAATCAGGCATGTTCCTTGTCTTTCTCCCACAGCACACAGAGAATTGCTTCTGTCATCTAAAAATAGTTGGTTTGGAAATTGTACTTAAAGAATACTACTTGACAATATTTGCTCTTAATTCCTTGGATAAAGTGGTGAGATCATTGTGGAACAATACCAAGTGAATATGAGTCACTAATGCACTGGGGCTTTATAAAAAACAAATGCTGTTTGAGGCTGGAACAATAGTATAGCTTGGAAATAACAGGAAGTAATTGTTCACCTTCATTCTCCTTTGCTCAAAGCCCATTTTGAATAGTGCATCACACTTGAAAAAGTTTTCAGAGAAAGAGGAATAATTCAAAGGATGTCTATGAGAATGAGAAACAGACTGGAAACCAATGAAAAAATTGAGAATTTTTGACTAGGATGCAATAGGGCTGTTTAGATATTTGAAAGGATGCTAGGTAGAAGGAGATCAACTTCTGTATAATTCCAGAGTGAGGACATAGAATAATGCTTTAAAATTATATATAAGGAAATTTCAACTGAATATTAAAAAAATCTTCCTATCAGTAAGAACAGTTGAATGTAAAACCAAGGTTGGCCTCCCTGTCCTGAATACATCCAGACAGAGGCTAAACAGCAACACTTTGGGGATGAGTTATTTTGGATTGTCATGTTGACAAAGAGTTTCTATTTAATGCCCTATATGGTCTTTTTGAGTACAATATGCTATGACTCAGTACTTTTATCTTGTGGGATAGCTAGTCCAACATGTTCATACTCCCTCAATAATTCTGACTGAATCAACTGAGGTCATTCCATGTCCAATTACATAACTAGACTCCTCTGGAAGATAATCCGATGGTTTAACCCCTTTATGAGCTTTTCCTGAAGCATTTGCTAGTCAGAGATATAGTCAGCAAAATGGGAAGAACAAGAACCACACCATCCACACGTATGCCCTGCCAGTCATCGAATACATTGTCGATATAGGGAACTGGCCACAGGAGGACTCCTCATAATATATGGAGGCTTCCATCCCAAGTTCAATATCCCGAGATTGTACAGCAGCCAAAAGAGGATGGGTAGGTAAGGTGAGTATCAAAGCTACTTTCGTTAAATGTTATATATACCTGAAGTATGGGCTGGATCCTCCTAAATCCAGATGAAAGAATCCAGAGAAAGATATGGAGAATAGCAAGGCTAAGATCCAGTGAGACTGACCTTCAGATACAGATGGAGAGGTAGGTGCTGGCCAATCAAGCAGGCATTGTGGTAGTCAACAAAGATCAAAAGGCATTGGTGGTGATAAATGTAATTTTGCTAAGATCCTGAACAGAACCATTAAACTCCCAGGCTTCTGGTAGGGGATATAAACTGAGGAAAATGCATACCACGCATAAGGATGTGAAGGCATTTTTTTAAATATTTAAAAATGGTAATAATAAAATAATAAAAAGTAAACAGCCAATGATCAATGTAATTGATGGCAACTTTTACAAACAATAAAAACAGAATGTTCCTACAGTTTCCATTTATTACGCTGACTAATAAATCAGTGTGTAATAAAACAAACTAAGGCCAGTGCTCTTCTAAATTTGGGGACAGTTATTTGATTTAGATAAGTTGCTGGTGTAAAATAACATTGGAACCTCCTCTTGGAGCAGTGTACAAATTTAATTGCCTTTCTACATTCAATGGATGTTGTTTTAAATCATCCATAGCCTTTATGTAATCTATTATCAGTAATATTTCCCATAAGGGCAAATAACTCTGTAATTTTTGGTGAACTGGTCTTCTCAAAGCTGTTTCAAAATTGTCCACAAGAATAAGAGAGGTTCTGATAATATATGACACCCTGGTTATATTATAAATATTATGACTATCTAATTATGTTACTATTTTTAGATATGATTTATATGATAGTTTTATTATGTATTAAGCTGCTGCAGTGAGCTGCTCAGTGTATTGAAAACTCAAAAGGCATGAAAGCAAATGTTGTAAACTATTATTTTCTTTTTTTTAAGGCTTTTTTCCTCTTTTCCGTTTTATTTTCAGTATTTAGCTATCTATTAAGTATATTGTGTCTTACTGAAAGTCTGGAATGAAATCAGCAGTTTCGTATTCATTTGTTACTGTTTGTACAGGTAATCCTTGACTTTTAACATATGACCTGTCTCAATGCTTAAAATGTCCTGGTCCAAAGGCTTCGTGGTGAAACAAGTGAATTTCCCGTGTTGATGAACAACAAAGATGATAATGCAATTTTTTTACACGATCAGAGGAAGGAGACAAAAGCAAATAAAAACTCAAAATGATGAAATTTCCCCCAGCTTCCCAACAGTGCTATTGAATTGGCAGTCAGAAAGGAACTGAGGGGACAACAGCAGCCATGTCTAAGAACATACCCAGTGCAGGGTGTGCTTCTCACTAAAACATTTCTTACTTAAACAATTCTCAGTGGTGGCCATTTGCAAGCACATCTCCATTTATATGAAGCACAAAGATCACAATGAACAATATCAGCTTCAAAAGAAGGCAACAAGTTACAAATGAAAGGAAAACTCATAATCAGGCATCTAGCAAAGGGACATTAATTACATTTCAAAAAGCAGCACTCATAATTAATTTTCTTGATGTCCTTACAGATAGGAACAAGCAGAGAGAGTGGTTTCACAATGTTTATAAATTACTACATTAATTAACAGTCAATCTTTAGAGAGGAGATGAAGGAATCTTCTTTGACATCACTCAGTACTCTCTAAGGACCGACAGTGTAAGAAAGGATTATAAGTTTATGCTTTACACCTTGAGCTTCCCTCATCTTTCTACATAATGCATCAAATTTGTGCCTTACTATTTTAGCAAATAATTTTCTAACTGAAATACTCATCATTTTAATATCATAATTTTTTCAGAGGTAGAAACTCTATCGCATCAAAATAGGTCATAATCAGGCCAAATATCTATTGATTGAATCCAAAAATTACAACAGCAATCACAGTGGTCACAAAGATCACAAAAACTGTCAAGTCGGCATACAGAAAATACATGGAAGAAAAAGCTTATTTTTAAGTTTGTATTAAGCTTTTCTTCTACAACTCCAGATATTACAAATTGGGTTTGCCCAATACCCCCTTCTATCCAAGTATTGTGAGAATTCAGATTTATGCAACCTCAGCAAGTTGATTGTACCCTGTGTTCTTAAACCATGCTTTATTATTTGCTTCTTGCTGCAAATAGCCAACTCCCAACTAACATGAAGAAGTCTGGACTAGATTAAGTAATGTAACAATTACAAGGATTCTACTTCTTCCTTCATTACAACTCCAAAATAAGCTCCACAAGAACTTCTAATTATTCCCTCCCCCCCAAAAAAAGTTTGAATAGATAATTAAGATTGTAAAGATTTGTCCTCAAATGTTTGTCCTCTAATATACAATGGTCTTTTGTTAAGGACCACTCATTCAGTGGCTGAACTCATAATGGCACTGAACAAGGGTACTTATGGCCAGTGCTCAAAGTTCCAGTTGTTGTAGCACCAACGTAGTCATCTGATTGTGATCTGGGCATTTGGCAACTGGCCTGGATATTTGACACTCATAGGTTCCCAGGGTCAGATGACTGCAATCTGTGACTTCCCCTGCTTGCTTCTCACAAGCAAAATCAATGGGGAAGCCAGAAGGAAGTTGGAAGCCTGTCACATGAGATCCACTGTGATTTATTTAACAACACTAACTGAGGACTACCGGAACTGCCGTTGTGAAGTGGTGCAGTCATGTGACGTTGCATTTTCTGATCTCAATTACCATAATTAAGTGAGGACTATCTTTAACTTGAATAATCTGGAACTAATAAAGGGCTAGACGTTTCTCATCTCAAAGTCCTGGAGAGAGAGAAGTTTGGCAGAATCACGTTAATTTCACTCGACTGCTCTATCAATATTTTTTCACAAATTCTACCATTCCTGGAAACCATTTTTGTTGTCTACCTACCCTGCCTATCTCTGCAGCAATATCGATCAGTTTTCACACTGCTGAAATTTGATCTCCAGAAGCAACAAAATAGATGTGTTATGGATTTCCAGGATTTAACATTCCTATTTTGCATTTTAAGATGCTCTGCAACACCACAAGAAGCAAAACACATTACTGGATATTGCCCCAGACCTCTACAAGCCAATGTATATGTTTAAAACAAAATGTGGCCTTCAGGTGAGACTTGCCATTCCCTGATATAAATGATGGCACACTATGTTCCCTTTGAATTTTATTACATAGCAGCTTTAGCTCCAGGTAATCCGCATACATGAAAATAGCTTCCTTTTACAAAATCTGTAAATTCATCTCAAAGATGGAAAGATATTTGTCTTGTTTTCAATTGCACAGTGACACGCTCATTGGAAGGATGTCATTGCAGCAGCCTTTCTTTATTATATACTCAGTGTAGTAGCAAGAAAAATAGATTTGGTGAAGCAGAAAAGAAAACCAATTCAAAAGCAAATAAAAAAAAAAAGAACCTTGCATCTATATATGGAGAGAGTGAAGTCGGTAAGAGCCATGTAATTTATTTTGAGTAATTATTCTAGTTTTAAAATCCAGGTAATTTTTCTTCCTATTAGAAAGCCTGGAGGCAAAAAGCCTTTTGAAATATTGGAGAGGGTAAAATTTAAAAATTAGCTACTGAGCATGAAGTATGCAATAATTGCTCTTCATAACATTTTTATTGCCTCTATATTCTGTGAATTATTGCTCCAAATTCCTCTGTACCATTATGATGAAAAAATGGTATCAATAAAATTGGGTTGATTTATGTTAAGATTTTATCACTTAAGCCCATGAAAATCAGAGGCATGCTAAAAGGAGCCATTTTTTCATGACATTTCTTTTTCCTTTTTTTTTCCATTCAGCGCGGTAACAACAGTTCCACTCTTCGTTTTCTGGCGCACTGGTAAGTATTCTCACACCCACACTAACCATTCACACAATCGTGGGCTCAGGCTTTTAGGTCAAACTGTAACTATGACACTAGGATGTCATGCACTAGTTTCAACGTTTTCTGATTAAAGCACTTTGAGTTGGAGAGGAGATAAATGTAGCTACTTCTTAAATATATTGCCCTCTTTTCTTCCATCTATTTTTCAAAAGAATTATGGGATTTTTCTTAGGGCAGAGATTACTCTATGTAAATTAGTATTGATAAAACTAAACCAGGGATTAGTTAATTTGGTAGATACGAGAAAAGCCCAGAATATTACAATGTTTTATTTTATTCAGCCCATGCCTTAGTATGCTGTTTGCTTGCACCATGACATCCGTATCATATATATGATGCTTATCATTTTGTTATCTGTTTTGTTCATCTGTGTGTTTTACATAAATCGGCAACATCAAAGTATGTTACCTTGGCTTCTATCAAAAGGGACTAGAAGTGCTAGTATGAACTTTCCAGAACATTTTATCATATAGAAGATCAGACAAAATAAAAAAGATTTTTAAAAAGACAAAGTCAAACAGAGAATGGGCAACGATATTAAATGCAAAAAGATTCCAACTTATAAATATTTTTCAACTCTGGTGAATGCACATTTGTTTATATCATATCTAGGATTCTTGTGATAAATAGGTTACTCAGGGGGAGATGTCAAAAGTCAAGTTGCAACTAGACAGGTGAAGCCTCCGCCCCCCTTTTTTCACGTAACACATAAATTCAACATTACACATGAATTCAAAGGATTGAAACTTCAGTCATAGTTATGACTGCCAATTTGGTTTTTATATCCCATTTGGGGATGCTGCTGACAATACAGAAACAGACATGCACCTATTCCAGAAATATAAAATCCAGGTATTATTCATACCACAGTATCTGAAACCTAGATTACGTATTTTGTGAAATTGGTTTAGCTAAATATGAGTTTGTTGGGGGAAAAAAGCTGGATTCACATAGGATGGTAAGGCAATAGGGGTAGTTAGTGCAAATGGCTGCATCATCTTAATTCCCACCTCAGATTTAAATCAGGTTGGACATTTTTTAAAAACTAAGCATGTTAGTCAGATCCAGAGTAGTATCATTTTTGCTAAATTTAATTTGGATTCATTCTAAAATTCTATTCTGACATTCAGAGACTGTTCCACTTGGAGGACAATCCAAATGCTAGCTATCCAACTGCACTCTAGTATCCTACAAGTGAAATTTCCTTTATGTATTAGAAACCTAAAACAAATTTTCTATGCAAAAATAACCGTATTTAAATAAACACAACTGAGATTTTTTTTTTTAAAAAAAATAACAAAACCTGTCCTTTTCTGCAGAGATGCTCATTCAACTGGTAATTAATGAAAACCTTTCTCCTACCGCTTATATCCCTTTCCCCCAATCTCCATAGCAATGGAGGTTAGGCAATGAATATTACAAATTACACCAAAGGTTAACTATAAAGAATTAGAATATTTCTCCAACAAAATGTCTTTCCTCCAAAGATAAGAAATAATCACCCAGAATATACTGTATCAGAAAGTCCTTTTCCTTCACATCTTAGACTAGTGGATATAATTTTTATCAAATCTTACCCTTGATCTGTTAATTTAAAAAAAAATTCAGAATATTTATTTTGATGGATGTGAAAAGGCATTTACAGGAAACTTCTTCCTTGTGACGAAAGTAAAATGGGTTACCGCAGATGCTTTTCCAAAAGGATACTGGATTTTCTTGATTTGGAAAAGCCCCTTTGGGACAACCATGACTCCATAGAATCTCCGTAGACATTTAAAATGGGTTACTTTTACACCCAAGCCTAACACTTGTCTAATCATGTTTTAACAGATGACCCCTAATGACTGTTTGAATAACACACAATTAAAATCAAGGAAACCCTTTTATACCTTAGCAGTCAGACTTTCCGTTCCTCAACTGTAGGATCATGAGATTTGTAAAGAGCAAATGTATCCAAATTTTTGGCTTGCCTGGACCACACATAAAATATATAATATAGTTAATGTAGGAGAATACATGTTAGAAGTTCACAATCTTGCACAGCTGCAATACTAGCTGTCCAGGGCTGCATGTGGCCTCTGGCCCGTGGGATGTACATGCCTGGTTTAGGCCTTCCTCCCCAATTCTGCAGTTATTTCAATTTCAAATGCCCTATTGCAAACACAACATCCTTAACTGCTACTTTGTTTCAACACCGTTTTCTTAAAAAAAAAAAATCACCATCAGCTACAATCTTATTTAATTCTTACCTTCATAAATATTCTTAATATAATTCAGTCAAGTTAATTCAGTTACCAGTGCTTATGAACTGTTCGATTTACACAAAAACAGATTTTTCTAATCTTCCAAATTTTTCATTTGCCAGGACTGTCAAATTGTTATTCTACAGAGAGCCAGTCAGGCTCTAGGCTAGAAAGTAGGAGACCGTGAGTTCAAGTCCTGCCTCATCCATGGAAGGCAGCTGAGTGACATTGGGCTAATCACTCCCTCTCAGTCGAAAGCACCTCACAGGGTTGTTGTGGGAAAATAGGAGGAAGGTATGTTAGATATGTTCGCCGGCTTGAGTTATTTGTAAAAATAAAGGTGGGATATAAATAAATATAATTGTAATTATGCCTAAGAACTGACATAAATATGCATGCTTTTAGCAACATGGGGATGAAATAATAATGTAATTTTTAACCTTAAAGTTAGTACATTCACAGAAAACTCATAAAGGGAAAAAAACGATTAAAGAACTAGTGGGTTTAATATTTAGCACCTAAAAATACCAGGTTCAAATTTCTTGCTCTGTCTAAGTCCACAGTTGGTGCTACCTTCAATAATATTTAGAATCATACAGAACTGTGATTAAAAGGAACAATGCAAAAAAAAAAGTTCATACATTGGGGTTTATTTTCCCCTTATTTCTGTTTTCTTTTAAAGATGAGATAGAATTATGGTTTAACTTCACAGAATCATACATTCATAACAAATTCTAAAGGAAAATGGCAACAACTCTATTTCCACAGACAGAACCTTTGTATACACTTTAAAACTGCATGACTATTCCATGGGAAATTAAGTTATTCCATTTTCCTGTTATGCTACATTATGCCTTCTCCAAAGAAACAGAAGTATCAAGAGAGTATATGGTCTCCAGGGTTAACTTAACATGCATGCTATGCAGAACCACAACCAACAGTATTCTGTAACTAAAATTGTCTGTTTCTGAACTCACAATAGTGACACTGGGCATAATCTGGATCACAGGCGATTTGAACATTCACATTGATTTTAACAGAAGCTACACCAAACCAAAGAAAATTTTCCCAGGAAAGTGTAATAAATATGAGGTTCTTTAAATATTAAAAGGTAAGAAGTCTCATGTTCAAAAGAGTTTCCTACTAAAAATGTTGTTTGCAAAATGTGAACTTTGAGCTTTATTCTACAAAAGAACCCTCATACTTTTGTAAGAAAAGCAACAGAGCTGGGACTTCATAAAATGAGCTGCTATGGACTAGAAAATGTAATGTTAAGTTACAATTAAATGCGCATTGCAAGTTTAATAAGCAGATGAATAATTTCGTAGTATTGTTTAAAAATATTCCAGTATTTTATAATACAATTCACAAAGTCAATTTCCCCCATCAGCATGAACACACAAAATCAAGACAACCACCACCAGAGTAAAACACTAACACTTTATTAAAAATTCAAAATTTATTGCAAATTATATTTTGCTTCTCTCCTTTCTTCATTTTTACATGATTTATTGATATCCATGATTTTTTCACAAATATACTTGTTGACTTTGGAGAGTCTCTGTGCAATTTCTGTTTCATCCAGAGTTTCTTGTGCTATTCTGTCATACAAACATTCTATAAAAAAAGAAAAAGAAAATATGACATTTAGAATAAAACTTCAACACATTTAAATTGTAGCAAAAACCCTTAAGCATCCTATGTTATGCATAGGATGAATGCAGCAACTCGTTGAAAGAATTAAAAGGTGAACAAGAACCACATATAGCATCGGTCTGAAAACTCCTCTCTGACAGCAAATGCTTTGTAAGTTCACCTAGGACTGATAAGCTACATTCACATTAATTATTTAAGATGTCTTTGGTAGACATTTTAATCATAAGCCATTGAGTCTGAAAGGGCTATGTCCCTTAGTCCAGGAAAAAAACAAGCCTGTAACTTAATTTTGAGTAAATATACTTTTGTAAGAGCATTGAAAAACCCTTAAAAAGCATTCTCTGGCTTTTTAAAAAACACATCTTTATTTATGCTTATGCAGGCAGACATTTCCACTCAATCAGAGTCATGATAACATGAATAAATGAGAGACAAATCAATGGACTTCCTACCTCAATGTTGCCATCCATGAAACATACTGTTTGTAGGTTTCTAGTTCTCTCACCACTTTATAAAACGTACTTTTAAAATATAAATAAGAATATTGTGGTAGATAAAGTGGAATTCCAGAACAAAAATAATGATCTATAGCAGTATGTTTAACAGATAACAAGTCTAAAAATTCTTTCATAATATGGAAATGCTGTGACAAAATATATAGGCAATAGCATCCATGTGAAAAAGTGTGTGTTAGGAAGTACAGTAGTTTGTTCCTTCTTCCAAATTAAATGGTTGTTTATTGTTGTGACTGTTATAAAGGGGAAGACTAGGTAACCTCAGAAACTAAAACAGTTTGATTAACTGACATTAAGCAAATTGACAGTAAATAGTATGATTTCTGAGACATGTCTCATCATTGTTAAATTCCTCAGCGCTCAACATACAAGCTACAGTAGTCTGCTTAAATATATACTGCCTTTGTTATACTGAATAAACTATAGTGAAAAGTGCAATTACTATCAGTACTAAATGGTTTCCAAAGTGATTAAACAATTTCTGCTGTTTTTAGTATTTTCACTCAGCAACTATTTATTGCTTCATATGGTAAACGAAACAGAGTCACTTAATTAACGAGTTTTATGGCACTGTTAATGCACATTAAAGTTGTAACAATTAACTATTCTATATCCTTTGCATCTTCTCTCACACCTTTCAGAAGTTTTATAAAAGGCTATTTTTCAGTCACAAGATCTGCAGTGGTTGCATACCAACAGTTTTTAATAACTTTTTCAGAATAAACTACACAATAGGGACTACTTTAAAAAAAAGGCATATTAGACCCATTAAGACCTAACACCATCTTTTAAGATGTATTTTATGGAAGCTATTCCAGAATTCAAAGAATAAAAACTATCTCAGCTACAAATTTTATGAGTTCGAAAATGTGTTAGTATTTTTTATAATGAGATTTGCAACATAACGAAAGAGGTGACTAAAACAGTGACTTAAATTAAAACACGGAAAGAGGAATTTGATTAAGGCAAAGAAGCACCCATTCCTCTACTGAATCAGGGAGCGACTGAAATCATTATAATTGAAATCTATACATAGTAAATTAAAGCATTTTATTTCCACTATGAAATTCCAGCATATACTAACTACATTCCAACACACTGCACGTATGGGATTTTGTCCAAAGCTTTTTAAGTAAGCATTTCACATGTAATCAAAAATCAAATTGCACCAGAACTGCAACACATAAACAATGTTTATGTTGCAGCTTCAGGACTGCTTTTATTCTATTTTTAAACACAACAGAAAGATAGGGTGGCAGTTCTCCTGTTTATTCTCTACAGTAGATGTGTACATGTTTTGCTTTTAATAAGTTTTTTTGTATCTGAAATCCCCTTCATAACAAAATATGAGACGACTGTGTGGGTTTATCCTGGAATCTCTGTACTATGTGCAATATATATTAGCCTTGTGAGTGGTGATAAAATTCACTACTAAGGCTAGACTTCAGTATTTGCCAAAAACAGTCGACTTGGAAGGTTTACTGCTGTATGCCCCTCCTGGCAAACTTTTCTGGGGACACTGATGGGAGTTGAGGTATACCTTGATCACTGTGGAAGAGTGGCTTCTAGGTTTGGAACTGGGAGGGACCAAGCCAGAAATGGCTTAGATCGGGAGGTTTCTTGCCTAATGAAGGGTTGGATTTGGTTATCAAATGCAACTGGGACTGCCAGGATTGCCATTGTTAAGCCCTGTGTACACATGACGTGCTTTACTACTGCATCACTTAGCAATGGAAATTCTGGTCCCAACTGAAGTTGTAACTCAAGGACTATTTGTAGCTCCCTTCCTAAGATATATACATAGGATTGTATAAGCTGGTAGTCACTTCAGCAGCTGTATTAGAAAACAAAATTTTTTTAGTCATTGCTTCATGTAGTTTAAAGAACACTCACATAATCAAAATAACCTACCTCTGACAATGCTTAACTTGTGAGGTGACAGAGGAGGCTTAGGAACAGCATCTTTCTTTTTCTTAGTGGCCACACCTGTAACACTTCTATTTTTAAGAACATCGGTTCCCCAAATCATAACTGCTAAGTTTTTTGTATACTTTGAATCTCCTTGCGTTACTTGCAGCTGGTGCCATTTCTCCTCATCTACCCAGATGCCACTTCCAAGATGAACCTAGAGTAGAAAGTGAAATAACAGATGGTGGTTACCTGGAAAGTTTGTTTCATCCTTCATAAGTGGCAGGGACAATGTTTAACACAAATCTATGGTATCCAATCACGGGGAAAAGTATGAAATATTAAAAATAATATGATAGTCTAAACTATGTGCAAAATCATGAAATGACATGAAAACCCATAAAGAGGGCTGGTTGTAAATTGTTTTTATCACCATAAAAGTTCTCCTGGGATGAAGATAATGTTTCTTCCCTTTATGTCCTGCTTAGAGAAGAATGTGGAAGTTTTTTTACAACTATAGCATATAATCAAAAGCATAACCTTGTGTTTTTTGGTAAACAAATGCAAAAACCTCAGGAAAAGTCCCCAAAGTATTCACTTGACATTTCTGTCACGAACTGATAAAAGTACACTGCTTTGGAGTATATGTGCCTGTTATGAGATTCATTTTAATTTTCTTGATGAATATAGAAAAGTAGGCAGGCAACCAACACCAATGAAACATTCTCTGTTGAATATTTCTGCCCTTTCTTATCCACCTCCACCAAGGCCGTTACCATCAAACGTCCAAATGCAAAACATTCCTGAAGACGGAGGAAAGATGACTAATCACAATAGCCTCAAACTACTGCTCAGCTGATTTTTTATTTCTGCTTGAAGGAATCTTAGAAATGCCTTTCTCTCTTTTTAAATAGTATATATTTATATACTGTATTCACATATTTATTTTGCTGGTGAGTATTTCTCAGTTATTGTTAAAGGGAAAATATAAATATTTGCAATGGATATAGTATTAATACCTTTCCATTCTCTAGAATATATTTGTCCATTACAGGAATAGCAGCTGGGTAGTACGTTGACGTGTTTGCTTCCTCACTGAAAGCTGTCTGTACATCAGGCTCAGGTTCAATTGATTCAGGTGTAACCTTTTCAAGTTCTAGGGCAGGACCTATATCATTTAAAAAAGAGGAACGAATCATCAGGCTTTAATTTAAAGAAGAATGCATTATGTAATTATGTAGTCCATTTCACATGCAGAACTTCATACCAATTAATGTTAATCTAATTTAAAATCCAAAGTCAGTATGACAATAAAATATTATCCTTTTTTTCCCAGTTTCAAAATGTTATTAATTTATCAAAATATAAAATACAGAAATACAAAGAAAAGTGAAAATAATGGTAAAATAAGAGGGGAAAGGGGAAGAGAAAAAATGTAGGTGGAGGGGGAAAAGAAAAAAGAGCATTGACTTCTGACTCTTTTTGGTGCAGTAGAATAAGGCAATCACATAAAATCTTGATTTTTTACTTTTACATAATAATATACTAGCTGTTTCTATAACAACAAACCTATCTAATCAGCAAAATCAAAGTTTCATTTTTTCCATCTCAAGCACAAAGTCCAAAAGCAGTTTCCAAGTAGAAACACAATTAATACTGTCCTTTTTTAATCAAAGCAGTCAATTTAGCCATCTCTGCTAACTCAACTTTTGCAGCCATTCATCCATTGTAGAAATCACAATGTCCTTCCATTTTTGTGCATAGAGTAATCTTGTTGCTGTCAACATATCTAACATCAAAGTTCTCAAAAAAATTTCCAAGTTCTTTGTCCATTAGGTCTAAAAGAAAAGTCTTTGGTATTACTCCCCTTTCCCACCCTCAAAATATCATATTTTAATAAAATTTTCAGAAAAGGAACATAAATAAGCGGAATGTGAGATTCAAAGCAATTCAGCACTTGTTCTTAAACCCAAACTGAAATACACAATTGTAGTTGTTTTAGATGTATTTTTTCATGATCACTGAAGTGATAGGTAAATTATGATGTTACATATATTACACAGATGTTACATCTGTAACCAACTTTTTAGTTGTGTTTTAAAATGAAAAGGACAGAATCCACAGCTGGAAAGAACTGTCAACATCCAAAGACAATTTCTATTATTTTCATGTGACCAAAAAGGGTTTGGACTTGGTTAATAAGTAGAGGTATACAAATATTCAAACTGAAGATTGAACACATTGGCAACTGAATTGCCAAACTGAATCAACTTTTTGAAATGTTCACTCAGTTGCGGAGATATTCAATTTATTTAGAAATTTTTATGGGCTTTTTTGCATGGATTCACATCTTTTCTCTAAACTGATGATTTGACTGGCATAGGCCAATTCAAAAGCAACTTGCTTCCTATTCACATTTGTCCACAGGGTTCACTCTGTTTTTGCTAAGATAGGATAGTAGTCAATTTCATAAATTGCAAAACCTGAAAAAATGATTATCCATCCTAAAGACAGATAGGATTTATTAAAGCATGAATATATCACCTTTAACTACCTATATAAGACAAAAAGTCAAATAAAATTGATGTAAGTGGAAAATTAAAAGTTTAAACATAAATGCATCTTTAATGAAATTTTCTACTTCTTGCTGATATGTTAGTTATTTATACATATGGAATTACAAATCTTTTTAAACACCACAGTTAATAAATGCTACTACAGTAATTCGGAGAACCATAACAAAAACATGAGGTCCTAACGGATAGAAGCATTTGGACAAATATCTTGTAATACATTTTATTCCAAAGCTCAAAATATTTCACATTTCAATAATCAAAGCCTTTTCTAGGCAGCTGAACTTCACAGTAATTTCAGAAACTACTAAGAGTTGCATTTACAGCACAGCATGTTCAAATTAGACATGCAATTCCTTTTACTGTCTTTTTGCTAATTAGGGTTGCTTGCCTAATTTGCCATGCATCATGCTTACTTTTTAAAAGTTTCTCACTTTGTAGTTTTTGCACTTTGATAAGCAAAACAGAAAATGTGCAGTTACGGAAGTTTTCTGAAAGTCAACACAAAATGTGTTTTCTTAGCACAGCAAATGCAGATGAAGGAAAACCCTTGTTTCGGTGAAAAGTTTTACTATTTTCAGTAGCGAGGCTCCTGGCGTAGGAATTAGACAAGAAATATAAATTTTCCTTTATAGTTCAGCATCTCCAGATTTCTTTCATGTCAAAAGAAACCTGTTGATTTAGTGAGATGAAATGCCTATCTAGTCCAGCATCTTTTGCCCCACAGTAACTGATGAAATACCTATAGAAAGACCCACCCTCCCACCCATACTTTTTTCCCTTTTGTCTTTTCTAGTATTTGATTCTGAACAGACTGATTGATGTACTTTTTCTAATTCACTGTTTCTCAACCTTGGCAACTTGAAGGTGTGTTAACTTCCCAGAATTTCCTAACCGTTAGCTGTGGATTATACCCTGTACTGAGGAGATCTCCTTGTGGTAATTCTGAGTAGCTTTGAACCGTGAAGAAACTTTTTTCCTTTCTTAAAGAAAAGGAAGCCACAATGGAAGGCATTTTGTCTGCCTATGATCCTAAGCTGGTAGTGCAAGTCATACTGCCTTAGTATTTTAGGTGATAGAGACCCTATCAGGAAGCAAAAGTAGTAATTCTTCTCTTGCCTTCCTTGCCATTTCAAAATGCTCAGACTGGAAATTTTAATACATGCAGCAAGGTAACTTTTAAATGCTGTATTTAAATCATAGTTGAGTAACAGTAAAATTTAGTGAATCAAGATGGTGAATTCTAGTAGGCACTACATTCTATTGATTTCAATGTAATTTAGGGATATTTACCTTTAGGCACAATTCAGAGGAAAGGCATATGAACATACTTAGTATATACAGAATTATCCCATGCATAGTCTCCTTCAACTCTCCCTGAAAACTCAGAATATATTAGCTAATAAATTCTGTGAAGAAAATGTAGCATACATACACTGGAATCAGCAGCTGTTAAGAGAGCAAGCAACTCTAACTTTTGACTCTTTAATTGACTGGAATTTGCATCATGGCTCCAAAAATAGGAAAAAAGTATTGTAATTTGCACATTTCTGTTTGGTTAATCAGGTCTGAGAATTTTATTCATTTTATTCATTTATAAATTAAAGTTCCCTGTATTATTCTATCTATTGATTATATGATTTTGAATCCTGTGTATGATTAATCCATGTAACATTTTTAAAAGATTAAAAAAAGCAAACCAAAAGATGGAATTTTCTAATGGGCATAATTACTCCCCCCTTTCCAAAAACAACAACAACAAAAAAAAAAAAACCCTAAGTAGGATACTGACTGTATGTTCAAAAAACTCAGAAACTATTAAACCAACTATAATACATACCTTAAAAGACAAGGACTGTAAGAGGTAAAACTGACTATTTATATTCCAAATAAATGGAAAAGGTCAGAGATAGATTAAGATATTAAATATCAGAAGAGTGAATAATAAAAATCCAAGACATTTTGGAAAAAATATTTTCTGGTTTACTTCTTATGAAACACCTGATCTACCTAAGAGTTAGTCAAGAGAAAATAAACTCCATGTTTATATATATAAAGTCATATATAAAGTGAAGATTATCTTTCTCAACCGGATTCGTATTATCCTATGATATGCTAAAAGCATGCCATCTTTGATTATGAAACACTCTTCTCAATGCCCCAAAAAATTTAGGTTAATTTTCTCTAAGTTACTATTTTAGCATGAATGTTGATTTATGTAAAAGTAATTAGATTACTTTGAATTATCTGAATTATATTTGAGGGACCATATATCTACTTATCTCACGGAACTGGCATGTTATGGATCCTGTTTACTAAGGAATGTCAAACAACGGGATCCAGAAAAAGAGCTGTTTCTGCTGTGTGCTTTTTCAAGAGGCAACTGGACTTTTTCTTTGAAGACATTTTGCTTCTCATCCAGGAAGCTTCTTTAGCTCTCTGGCACATCATTTCCCTGGAATTTAAGATTGTTATCTACTCTTCTGGCCTTTAAGAAGGGCCTTAAGACTTGCTTTGCCATCTTGTCTTGAGATTAGATAGTGGTAGTGTGGATTTTGGTGCATATGTACATATGGGAAATATCCATTATTTAAAAAGTATTATATGAAACCACAAGAGGGAGCAGTAGCAAGATGATATTCCTATTTTGCAGTAGCCTCTTTCGTATTGGGACAGAAGAGACATGTTATTGTGACGATCTACTCACTACTGTATTATATTCCTGTAATAATACCTGGCAAAATGAAATTAATTAGAGAACATTATAAGAGTATGGTGCAGTCTTTCTACCTCATTCTAATACAACTTTTGTATTTGTTGTGCTTTACACTGCTGCAACTAGTGCAACATTACACAGTTGATGGTCATAAATTTCTTAAACGAATAAATATAACTAAAAAGTGATGAACACTGTCCTAATATTTTAGTTCTCATGCTCAGTCCAATTAACCAGAAACGTGGAAATAACTTGAAAATTCTTAACAGTTCAGTATCAATTTAGTATAACTTTCTTCCTCTACCCTTGCCTTTCCAGCAATGGCACAATTATGCCATTCAGGGCTTCTCTTGAGTTTGACTATAGAAGCACTAACTCATTCTACCGACACAGGATCAAAAGAAATGACTAAAGAAGACTGCAATGCCTATGTAAACATATGTCCTAAGCTTCCTATCTCGTATCCACAAGAAGTAGTAATCTGTGCATAACATATACAGTCAGGTCCAGAAATATTGGGACATTGACACAATTCTAACATCTTTGGCTTTATACACCACCACACTGGAGTTGGAATGAAACAAACACAATGTGCTTTAACTGCAGACTGTCATCTTTAATTTGAGGGTATGTACATCCAACTCAGGTGAACAGTATAGGACTTACAGCAGTTTGCATATGTGCCTCCCACTTCTTAAGGGACCAAAGGTAATGGGACAATTGGCTTCTCAGCTATTCCATGGCCAGGTGTGTGATATTCCCTCATTACCCCAATTTCAATGTGCAGGAAAAAGGCCCAGAGTTCATTTCAAGTCTGCTATTTGCATTTGGAATCTGTTGCTGTCAAAACTCAAAATGAGATCCAAAGACTGTCACTATCCGTGAAGCAAGCCATCATTAGGCTGAAGAAACAAAACAAATACATCAGAGAGACAGCAAGAACATTAGGTGTGGCCAAAACAACTGTTTGGAACATTCTCAAAAAGAAGGAACGCACCAGTGAGCTCAGTAACACCAAAAGACCCGGGAGACCATGGAAAACAACTGTGGTGGATGACCGAAGAATTCTTTCCCTGGTGAAGAAAACACCCTTGACAACAGTTGGCCAGATCAAGAACACTCTCCAGGAGATAGGTGTATGTGTGTCAAAGTCAACAATCAAGAGACTTCACCAGAGTGAATACAAAGGGTATACAAGATGTAAACCATTGGTGAGCCTCAAAAACAGGAAGGCCAAATTAGTGTTTGCCAAACAACATCTAACAAAGCCTTCACAGTTCTGGAACAGAATCCTTGGACCAGAATCCACTCTGGTACAAGATCAACTTGTACCAGAGTGATGGGAAGAGAAGAGTATGGAGAAGGAAAGGAACTGCTCATGATCCTAAGCATACCACCTCATCAGTGAAGCATGGTGGTGGTAGTGTCATGGCGTGGGCATGTATGGCTGCCAATGGAACTGGTTCTCTTGTATTTATTGATGATGTGACTGCTGACAAAAGCAGCAGGATGAATTCTGAAATGTTTCGGGCAATTTTTGCTCACATTCAGCCAAATGCTACAGAACTCATTGGACGGCGCTTCACAGTGCAGATGGACAATGACCCAAAGCATACTGCAAAAGCAACCAAAAAGTTTTTGAAGGGACAGAAATGGAATGTTATGCAATTGCCAAATCAATCACCTGACCTGAATCCCATCGAGCATGCATTTCACTTGCTGAAGACAAAACTGAAGGGAAAATGCCCTAAGAATAAGTAGGAACTGAAGATAGTTGCAGTAGAGGCCTGGCAGAGCATCACCAGGGATGAAACCCAGAGTCTGGTGATGTCTATGCGTTCCAGACTTCAGGCTGTGATTGACTGCAAAGGATTTGCAACCAAGTATTAAGAAGGGAAAGTTTGATTTATGATTATTATTCTGTCCCATTACCTTTGGTCCCTTAACAAGCGGGAGGCACATGTGCAAACTTCTGTAAATCCTACACCATTCACCTGAGTTGGATGTACATACCCTCAAAATAAAGCTGACAGTCTGCAGTTAAAGCACATCGTGTTTGTTTCATTCCAACTCCATTGTGGTGGTGTATAGAGCCAAAGATGTTACAATTGTGTCGATGTCCCAATATTTCTGGACCTAACTGCATACTTGTGTAAAAACCATCCACTGAGAAGCCAACCATCAACATTTTCATGTTTTAATGTTTACAATTGGCTTATCTATGGATGGTGTATTTTTAAGGGTATTTTGATTAAACGTTTGAGAATCTACTTATCCAGAGATGAGCTTATCTATCTATCTATCTATCTATCTATCTATCTATCTATCTATCTATCTATCTATCTATCTGGGTATCATGATGGGGGGGGGGATGATAAAAACACAAATCTATTGAGTATTCAATACTACAATAAACCAGAATAAAAGCATTTAGCAATAAAACAATTTAACTATTGTTAGTTTAATCTGCCCAAAGTTCCTTTTGCTATGAGCAACTCTTATGGTTCAGTTTGAAATTTACATTTACTGTACAACAACATATCTGAAATTTAGCAAGTATCTGATTTGATACCATTAAAAAAAAATTAGTGTTTGGCCTAGTAGTTAAAGCACCAGGCTAGAAGAAACCAACAGGCTTGAGTTCTATTTCCATTTTAGGCATGAAAGGCAGCTGAGCATCTGATTCAGGCCAGGATGTCAGGCTTAAGTGACAAGACAATCCCTGACACAACACTTGGCTGAGCCAAAAATAAAAAGGTGGATTTTACACTTGTGTGAAAAATACTAGAAAGAGTCTCATATCTAGTGTCTCATATCTAGCAGCAAAAGAAAGTTAATTATTGTGTGCTGAGTACTCCCCTCTGGTTGGATCAAGGATCCCTCCTCTTTCTTTTTTATTTCACCTTTTGCTTGTGAAAGGTTTATCATTCAGGAAGACAAATATGTCAATAGCAAAGAGACACAAAAAGAAAAACATTCTTTTCTTCCATTTCTACTTCCATAGCACTTTGCAGTCTTAGATAAAGTAAAGAAGGAGTAAATAAAAATCTGCTTCCTCTTCCCTTTTTTCACCCCCATCTTTAAGAACTGAGTTTTTCTGAGTCAGAAAAGTAGAAAAGGGAGTAAGGTAAAGATAAGTAAAAGGAAATAGTCTTCATGAATAGTGACTACCCACACTCTACCAAACAGCCAATTAAATTTTCCATCAGGATACTGCGATGGAACTTTGCTTTCCTATTTTCGATTTCTATTCAAAAGCACTTCTTGTTGAGATTAAAAGCACAAGTACAACACAGAAAACTCAAAACTGTTTCATTATTCAAATAATAATGTAAAACACTCCACATTTTTTAAAAAAATATACAAATGACTTTCTTCCTTATTAGTCATTCATATTAGTAACATATTATACTCTACCATTAATTCTAAATATATTTATTTATTATTTATTTATCAAATTTATTGGCCATCTTACCACAGGGTAACTCTGGGTGGCTATATTGAAAATAAATAACTCTTCTATTGATTATGCAATATGAAGATTCACAACCTTAACTATATTGTAAAGAATGATTGAATTTGTAAAAACTATCAAATTATGCTTCTCAAAGTTAATTTCGTAAAATACATTCCTTTTTACAATCCTTAGAGCAGCTTTTAAGGGCATATAATGAAAAAGGGGCATTTTTCCAACCGTAACTCTTTAAGTAGGAACTTGCTGCAGTCATTAAAATACCTACTGGATTCAATAGCTTGATTTCTTTGTGAATATTTAAATGAACCTGAGTTAAAACAATTCTTGAAATGTCCCACATATGCAAGTACTTACCACTGCCTAATCTGAGAAGCAGGACATCCTGTAACCGTCTGTTCAAATCTCTTAGCTCCTTCATTTCTGACACTAATGTCCCATACTCCTTTAACTTTTTTGCTTGTTGAACAAGCTGCCTTCTTGTTCTTTCAAGTTCCTGTTGAATGTGCCTCATTTCTTCCTGCTGTTGCTGATAGCTTCTCAGCAATTCTTCATAAAGAACTCTAGGAACTACAGCATCGTCCATATTGTTCATTCTGTCTGAAGTCTCCATAAATGTTGCCTCAGGACTGGAATTACTACTGAGACTCATTCCATTTTGTTTTTCAAGGCGCGCAACAACTGCTTCAATGCTTTTATGTGTACCTTCATTCTGTTTCTTTCCATCTTGTCTCTGTATGTTACAACAAAACACATTATTAATATACTATGTCATACAGCAATCTATAGGGTTCAACAGTTAATGAAATTAGGAGCACACTACAATCCTCAAGGAAAGAACATTTAATGAACATCGGACCAACACAGTTTAATAACCAGAAAAGGTTACATAATAATCATCATCTAAGTCTAAAAAGTATATGATGCAGAGTTAAATGAATCTGAGAGGAAATCAGCAACAGTGGGAATGCACTGATACATTTACCATTCCCAAATATTATTTTTTAAAAATTTGTATTATCCAAAGCCAACCTTTTTTTGGGGGGGGGGGGGGAGAGTTTGAGAAAATAGGAACAATTCAGACATCACACTAAACTTCAAGAGAGACTTAGAAGTATTCATTACTGTAACCACAGGTTATATCTGAGAAGGCCAAAATGCTTATACAAATTATCGTTCATCACAATAAGTGAACTACTCTCTCAGTCCCTCTAAGGAGTTGGTGCTGTTAAGGTGAATTCCCAACCCAGGTAGACATGGTGCTGAACTACAGCAAGAAAGTCAATTAATATTTAAGGACATACATGGCTGTGCAGCACCTAGTATGGCACACAGGCAGCTTTGAGCTTTGAGCATTTAGAAGAAAAAAGGAGAGCCTGTTTACATGAACTCTGAGCACTCTTGACTTTTTTTTTTTAGTTTGTACCATTTGTATAGAGTGCATTCAACATTAACCTGAACATATTTTTTAATGATTAAATACTGTGTTGTACCATCCCATCATCTGGAAACTTTAGATTTAGATGACAAATAATCCCAAAATTATGTTAATAATATCCTGGAGAAGACACTGATAGAATGCATTTAAAAGCAATGTTTATAGCTTGTTATTTAAAGATAATTTTATACTGATTTGCCTAATTAAGCAGGCATCAAGGTTCAGAATAATTAAGAATTTCACAATACAAGGAATTAGTGGAAGAAACATGGTATCTATTACTGTGCAATAATCAGCCAAACCTCTAAAAGATATTTCCAAATCAATTTTACCTGTTCCCCTTTGCCTATCAATACTAGTAAAATACGAGGTTCCATGTAAATATAGATTGCCCCAGCTAAACATTATACAAAATTGATAAGAAATTCAAAGTGTATATATTTACAATACTTAAGTTTTAAAATAATGACTACGTGTTTTATTTGAAAACAGGGTTATTTGGCTCAAGGTCATAATTATAGAGGAAACAGCATATATGAAGCTAGAATATGCAAAGAATAGCAAAGATAAGTCATGTTATATCATTACAGTGTTAAGTTTATTTTAGTTTTAAGGAAACTGAGATGTGGATAAATGAACAAAGCTTATCTCAATATAGTGGCATTTCATTATTCAATAATGTCTTGAATGTCTTGTATATCTTTATATTACACATATATCTAGAGATATCATCAGTCTGGAGAACTGAATGTATTAACCTTATCAAACTGAGTTTGTTTTAGAACAGTAGGTGGAGGGAACATCTGACAGGGAAGGCTGTAAGGAACCCATAATGCTTAAATTATGCTAAGCTTTCTTTCTTTTCTTTTTTTCCTAAGAATTGCTTAGGAGAAACTTAGTAAAAAAAAAACGTAATTATGAGGTGCATTGGGAAATTCATGCAATACTATACTAATAAAAGCCTGAGTTCCAAGCATGTTAATATACCTGCAATATTCACGCTGAATATGTTGAAGATGGGCAAGTTGAAGGAATTTGCAATATTCAATGCAAAACTTTGTCTGGAATAGAGTCAGTCTAGTTTTACAGTATATTTTGTTCTAAAAAGAAAAGATATCCATGATAAAACGATGCTAAATAATAAGTTAAAGAACTAATATATACAAAGGGAAAGAATTTGTCAACATATTCACTGTGAAATGTAAAAAACGCATAATTAACATTTTTGTCCATTCTTTCAAGCAAAACTGATTATTCCAGAAAATTTTAAAAGATTACATTCTACTGATGTCAAAGTATCTGCTCAAAAATGCAATTATTATCTGCTTTTAAAAAGTATCAAAGTAGACACTCATTCTTTGAGCAATTAAAAAGCCTAACTCTGAAAACAATCACAATCTGACTGAAATAAAAGCAGTAAATTGTTTTCCATTACGTAATGACATTCTCTGCCAACACTCTTTAACAGATCACAATGCAGAGTTCTTTAAAAGCAACCCTTCTCTTAGGGAATAATTTCTTCTTGCCTTGATATAACCATTCAGTACTTTGATAAATCACTAAAAGACAATTCTTCTCTTTTTCCTGTTAGTCGTAAATATTGTGTTGATAATTTTCCAGAAATTGGTGTAACCAGTTTTAACAGCCCAGCTTTTATCATTAAATTATAGGATGTTCTTTAATTTTAAAAGCATGAACATCAAGCTAAGCTTTCAATAAAATATAATAATTTTGCATTTAACATTATTCAACATTATGCTAAAGTGTAAATTTTGAAACAGAGCAGCTGATTCTTCTCCCATATTAAAATCCTTTTGATGTTTGTGAACCTACAGAAAGTCACAAGTTACGATTTTAAAACTTAAGCCTCTTTCCAATGGTAATAACAATATTTTTACACTTTGTAGGAGAAAAATGTACTTAGCTAGCACACTACAGGCAGTCCTCAACTTACAACTATTTGTTTGTACAACTTTGTTTGACCAAAGTTACAATGGCACTGAAAAAAAAAGACTCATAACTGTTTTTCACTTATGGCGGTTGCAGGATCTCCATGGACACATAATCAAAATTTAGGCTCTTGGCCATATTCATGACGGTTGCAGTGTCCTGGGGTCATGTGATCACCTTTTGTGACCTTTTGACAAGCAAAATCAATTGGAAAGCCAGAATCACTTAAATCTGTTACTAAGTTAACAACTGTAGTGATTTACTTAACAACTGTGGCAAGAAGAGTCATAAAATGGGGCAAAACAACTGTCTTGTTTAAAAACAGACATTTTGGACTTAATTGTGATTGTAAATCAAGGACTACCTGCATAAATAATCTGAATTCTGTCATGTTTATGTTGTTACATTAATGGATATTGTTCTATACATGATATTCTGCTAAAGACTGTCAATTGAGTTTTGTTTTATTTATTTTTTTGTGTAAAATTACATTGATAGAAGATTGTATTTAAGATATTTATCTGCCATTAAATTGGGCATTATTGGAGGACCATTTTCCATCACTTCAGACTATACAAAACTGTCTTGAACAGCTAAAGGGTGCAAAACAAATCTAAGTTCTTTTAGCTTCAGTGGAAATCTCCTCACTTAGAAATGGAAATAGTCTTCTCCACCCCTCAAAAACTGAAATGTTTGTATATAGCTTGAATCCAGACAAAGAGATGGTGGTGAAATGAAAAAAAAAAGTGCATAAAATAAGAAGAGTAATGCAATAAAAATATGAAAAATTTATAACTGTACAAGTGATGAATCAGTTATAAATAAGATACAACAAAGTTAATAATTTGGGTAATAATTTTTTATCATAACTGAAGAAAGAGTATTTGTTTTAAAAACATAGGTTATATTAACATGCACCAACTTCTTAGGCTTACCCAATCAATGAACTGCAGGAGAGCTGAGGTTTCTGGTTCAGTTCTGCCTATGCTGACTTTTTACTTCAGTGTCTGATAATTTCAGCAATGAGAAATCCCTGCTCTTGACAAACCACTTAATAAAAGAGAAATTCCACTTTTTAGACAAATCCAGTAGCAAAATTTGGATTATAATTTTGTTTTTACCCCATCATATCAAAATGTAGATGAGTATTTTAAAAAAGAAAAGAAAATCTTTCCTTTAGATAGCTGATCAGGAATAAGTCCAAAAATATATTCACAAAGGTTGTTCTCATCTAGAGTTATTCTCATTGGTTTGTGTTTGAAATGTCATTAAAACATGCCTTTATCTCCATACCATGAAAAAATGAAGTGGCATGGCTGCTATTAGGTATTCTAATCAGCAAAGTGAAAATCCTTCTTTTGGATATTATTACTAGCATTTAAAAGAAATTTGAACGTGAAGCATCCATATTCAGCAAAAAGTCAATGAATTACCACTGAAGCTTTCACTAGAATGAACGGCAGATGCCAATATACTATAGCTATAGAAAACATGAGCTACTACTGGTTGGCCTGGGACCCCGAGGGGGGTGCTCACCATGTCACAACATACAATATTGGTTCTGCACAGCAGTGCTCAAGATTCGTTAGATAATGACCAATGATATAAACTAGACTTAATGAGTACCTTGAGTTCTCTGGAGTTTGATATAGTCTTCCACTATTAACCTTTTATTTTTCCTTACACTTATTTAATGCTCCTACCCCTTCCTTTAGATTCTTTTAGACTCTTGTTCTTTAAACTTTGTTATTTTTACATCTTCCAGCTTTTCATAATTTTTTGAGGCTCTTGATGATTTTCTATGCTTCTTAATTGACAGAACCAGACACTCAACCCCACTCCACTTAATTCTGGTCTATGACCATTTTAAAGATTTGATTTCAAAAGTGTGGGGAAAAAAATCTGATGAAAATGCAGAATGTTTCAAAGTTGGGTTAAAACAAATTTACTGATTGCTGAAAACAAAGTTAACAACCTTGTTTTAGTAATAAATCTACTAAATAATTTACATAAACTAACTTAGAATATATATATTCTAATGTATGTATGTATGTATGTATGTATATATATGTAATGTTTAACCAGAAATTAAAAATGACTGGATACAGTGATGGTAACCAAGAAGCTTTTTCAAGAATATTGCAGGGATTTTTTATTCTTAAAAATAGAAACAGTTAAAAAATTAAATATAACCCAAATATCACCAACTAATGCTATTTTTTGTATTCCTAACATTACATATGCTGTTTCTCTTTAATGTTGGCATTAAGCTATAACTCAATGAAAATACAAGCAGCCATATTCTCCATGTAAGTACTATAGATGTGCAAGTATTTATTTCCCATCCAACCTCAATGGAATTAAGAGGGGGCATATTCCAGGAGCACCAAGTACTAATACTGCTTAGACAGCTAATGCTTCTTTCCTCAGAAACCCCACTTACCTCGATAGAAATATGGCTGAATATTGCACAGTGCCCAATAGCAGGCTAAACTGGGAGAGCTTTGATGTGTAATATGTAACTGATGAACCAAAACTGCTCTCCACAATTTTATCACATAAGCAAAACCTGGGGGAAAAATCATATGTTATACACATTTTATACTGGTTGTCATACTTCTTATTTGTATGGTGCTTCATATGGGTTTCCTTGTGGTATTCATTGAGCATTCTCATATTGACATTAGGCAAAATGTGTGAATGCTATACCTATATATTTTTAAACAAGATGGTTGCAAAAAGTTATCTATTGAGTAGGTTTTCTCAAACTATGGGTTGAGATTCCCTAGAGGTATCACAAACAGCTTCGAGGAACCCAAACAGCAACACTCTCAAACTCATTCTGGGCATTGTCTGCACCAGGCAACTGAAATATTGAAAAGTATGGGAACTACTATGATATACACATTAACATTTCATTATTGAAACTAAGTACATGTAGGTACATGTATTTCCTACCCTAAACTTAATGAAATCTTTATTTTTATTCATATAGGGGTCACCTGCATTTATTTATCATTTTATAGACACAAAACTTTAAATGTATTCTAACAAGAAAACAGGAAAATATTTTGCAGGGATGTTTTCTTCAAACTCAGTGAATTTTGCTATTAAATCTACTTTAAAGAAAGTTCCCAGATGGTAAGATTAATATCACTCTGTACAACCTACTATTTAATTGACTATATGTTTTTCATACACACAAGAACACATACACACCATATATAATGCACTTCTTTAACTGTGTAGCTTGTTATCCCAACCAGTCATAGAGAACTTAACTTGACACTCAAATTCCATACAAACATTGTGTCCCAGAGGAGTGCCTGAATATTTGACACACTTTATGTTCATGGAGAACTAGAGCATTCTCTGATATAACAGAGCTACTGCTTTATTCATTTTGTTACCCTTCCAAATTCAAACAAGTTCAAATAAAAATAAAGACATATATGGTTCTTAAAATCGTTGCATATGAATTGTAAGTATAAAAAAATGCTGTCCTAGTTATATTTCAGCTTGTCCACTATAAAAATATTTACTCCTGAAAATGAAATAACATCACTACAAGAAATCTTGTTGCACAAGCTACTATAAAAACAAGTCATCTTTTTTAAAAAAAAGTAATCACACCAGTTTTAAAAATAATTCCAAATAACTCAACTTTGCTAACCCAATATTTGTTCGTATCAAACAAAATGAAAATAATGTCATAAGAATATAAAGGAGAAAGGTATAGACTGAAACATTCGGGACTCTTGGTTGTACAGTATTCACAACATTCCAATTCTAATCCAATATTTCAATGTATTTTTGTACATCAAGTCCCATTTTATTTAATGGGATTTAATTTTCATTAAAGGTGCATAAAAATTGCAATCTGCATTTCTGTATACTAAAGAATGAAAGAATCCCTGACATTCTGAAATGGATTTGTGGTAGAATAAAGCACATCCAAAATTAGAAAAAAGCAAAGAACAAACCAACAAACAGGCTTCAATACCTTACAGTGTCTAAGTTCCATATCTTCATCCCCATAATCTGTAATTTCCCCTGTTTCTTCTAGGTGATTGAGAGAGAGCTTGGGGATTTTAATTTTCTTCTGCATCACACTGTTTTCAAGGTCTGTTTTATCTTCTGCAAATTTACATAAAAATATTTTTTCACATTTTTCAAACTGATTATTCAAATACTGTACGATTGAAGCCAGACCATTTAAAAAGTTCCCATGCTTGACTATTTTCCATATGCAGTGATAATCAACTGCTCCAGAACTTTTTTTTTTCCAAAAATAGAATGCGCTGCAGCCCTTACACAGAATTTGAAGAATATTATAAAAATATTAGGGCTTCCAGAGATTGTTAAGAACAAAGCTAAAATCCAAACTTAAGCACAATATTTTGCAGATGATACTGGACCAGTTATACGTTTTCCCTCAGTGCAACCTAATTCAGATTTAAGATCCAAAAATGGAGAAGAATATTCCTCATTCTAAAAATACTACATGTATTTTGATGGCTCCCCATTTTCTCATTTCTTGCTCTTTCAAACAATAGTAGAGTAGGTTGCTCAAAGTCAAGATGTTTGGAGAGTCTGGGATTTTATTTTTTTCTGCAAATATGGGAAAAACCCTAACTTTAACCTTTATAAGCAGTGAAAAGAGAAATGCCTCCATCCTTATATATTCTCTGCTGCTTAATGCAGCAGCAGTACTGTACTAGCAAGACTGCAGAAAATGTAGGGAGAAAGAATGTATAGTTTTTCCCTGCCAGAAATTATGTCACCAATCCAGCTCAGATTAAGACTAGGTATTTTCCAGACTTTTTAGAAGCCCAATTTAAAATTAAAGTCCTTTCATTATGTACAAATATTTCAGTGATTAGAATTTCTTTAGTGTCTTGCAATATGTTGCTTTTTGTGTAATGTGCCTATTTATATTTTTGTTAGTTCTGTGGATCACACCTGAATTTTAACAAGTTGTCCCAAGTAACCAATTAATTAAAAGGCCTTTCAGAAATCCACAAGAATTAAATAGCAATCACTGTTAACTCTGTACACAGAGCTACTAAAATTAAATACAATTATTCTTTCTACCAAAAAGATGAGTCAAAATTAAATCCCAATATTTAGGTTTAGGAACGCTTTTATAAAAGTAAAATTACTAAAGCCAATCACAGATGAACTGAGAGGTACAATAGGAGCAATAAGGCAGTATATTTTTCCAGGCACTAAAAGTAAAAAATTTTCTGACCAAAAAAAAAAAATTGGGATGGTAATATAAATATTACTTGCTCTCCTATTTCAGCACAAGTTTTTCCCCCTTCATGTAATATATTGGCTAAGGAAAAAGCCAGGGAAAATGTATCTGCTTTTTGAGACAAAATGTATCCTTTTGATTTACTTAAGTACAATTTGTTTTTTCAGTTCAAAACATCTCAATTTATCTA
Organism: Masticophis lateralis; assembly: GCA_030761175.1. Taxonomy (NCBI): domain Eukaryota; kingdom Metazoa; phylum Chordata; class Lepidosauria; order Squamata; family Colubridae; genus Masticophis; species Masticophis lateralis. Next base: position 153,409,772 of record JAUDYJ010000003.1, on the reverse strand, counting down.
TGTTCTAGAGGGCAAGAAATTAAAGTCATCATTATCAGCTGATCTTTAGGAATTTGTTAAATGTGGCCAATTCTAAAGTATTGCTGACTGACTCTGCTACTCCAAGGGTACACCCTATAAACCAAGTGCAATTTATAATGATAAATTGAGAATTAATTGCTTTAGAATACTTCAAAAAATATTTAATACCACTAGAACAAATGCACTGATTCATCTAGTTCTACGGGTGCGCACCCAAATTTACCACTAATAATGCACAAAAGCCTCAAGAGAGACTATGAAATAGCCCAAATGACATTCCCCAAAATAAGGATGAATGGAGTGATTTAATTCTTTAACATTACTGTGCTATACCACAGCTTCCAGTTCAATTTATATTATATCATTGCAACCGGTTTAAAAATTTAGCCCAAATTAGATATGGAACTTATCTCAGAATTGCCATTCTTTGCCACATGGAATTTTCAACGATCACAAAATAAAGAAAAATATTTAACATGGCATTTTTTCTTGTAACGAAAAATGAACTACTTCCCAAAAAGCAATCAGAAGTTGAAAAAAAAAAGTTGTGCAGAAAATGTAAAGGTGCAGAATTAGACTGACAAATCAGGGCCATGTTCATCCTACTTTGGGAAGATGTTAAATGGAGGTGGCTCAAAGAACCTGAGGTATGAATCTCTCTTTGGATTGGTTTATTGACAATTATCAAATACATCAAATGTATTCTGATTTTCTTAAATGTATTCTGCATTAAGCAGAATCATCTATACTGTATTTATTACAATCACTTATAATAAAACTCAGTAGTGCATTTTCGATGGTTCTGGTTTATTTTTGTTTCAGTATTTTTTTACTCTGGCCTGAAAATGTAATATTACACGAGAAGTATATTTCTATCTTTGACCAAAAAGAAGGGGAAATGATTTAATTATTTCACATAGAGCCTGTGATCTTCTTTAAATTGATTTTACCTGTTATTTTGTACAGTTTGTATGAAATAGGGCATATGTTCCATTAACACTAATAAAATTGAGCATGATTGGTAAATATTCTATCTACACATTCTATGTTCTATATTGCAAGTTTTAACAGCCCCTCTACAAAGATCCATTTTTTTTTTGAAACAGGTATTTATTTCAGAAGTGGCTTATGAAGAGATATATGTATATCACTTCAATTGGAAATATCTCAGTTGACATTTGCTACTGATACAATGGCAATCAGATGTAATTAAAATGACTATTCCAATTAGACTTGTAAGAATATTAATTACATATCTTGTTGATTTTTCTTTGTCCTTGATTGAACATCCTAGCCTGGGCTGTTAGTTTTACAGTAGTTCACCAGCATCTAGAGATTCTTGTCCTTACTTTTAAAGTAAGAATTCACCCTGGAATTTTTGAAGTATATAATGTTTCTATATGTAATTATGGGGTTCTTTTCTGTGCTGTTTGTTTCTGTTCTGAGTGTCACTATTCATTTTATTGAATTATTCAATGAACTGATTCATTGTCCATAATCAAGTAGATTGAATTGAATTTGATAAAAGGAAGCAAAACTACATTTTATACATTTAGATTCCTTTATCAGATATACATATATGGAGGTAGCATCACAAAAAAGATGAGAGCTATGTGTACTTTTAAAATGCATTTCTGACTATCTTTTCTCCTCCTACAACTTTGTTCATGCCTCCAAATCTACTTCAGAGGGTTTCTCAACCTAGTAAAACATATCTTCAGAACATACAAAACAGTAATGGTAGGAGGGGAAAAATTATTCCACCAACAGCTTCTGTTTCCCTGGGAAACATATTCATATGGTGGCAACCTACTTTATTCTGTGAAAACATAAAGTCAGAAAACTGGGTTTGAGAAATACAACAAAAGACTGAATGGTAAATTAACTTAATACTTTAAATTAGTATTTCTAAAGCTATGCAAATTAGAGTTTTATTAATATATTCTGACAGCTTTACAATGATGAAAGAAATACATTTTTAAATAAAGTGTGTTTCAATTATACTTATTATTAACTGACTGATCTTCAAACTCTACTTTAAACAAATTGTACCAAAGCATATATGGGTACATGTTTTTTGGGGGGAGGGGAGGATGCAGTAATGAAAAAAATTACAACCTACTGAGCTCTAAAGAATTTGAAACCACTATTTACTTAATTGTTGAAAAAGGCTCAGTTTTTAAAGTTTCCTACTTATTTGTTACATCTTGCCTATTTTCCAAAATAGTTTACATAGGAACACCCTTATTTAATCCTCACAACAACAATCTCTTCAGTAGAGTGGTCTCAGAAAGATGATCTAAATCTATCAGTTTCCAAAACTGAGAGCAGACATAAAGTTAATCTCTCCAGTTTTAATCCAACACCTTAACCATTACACTAAGTTTCATTCTTCAAATGAAGAATGTTATATTTTAACATTTTAGTAGCATAAGAATTATGATCTATCAATAGCAATTACAATTTTTATGACTACTAGTTACTCAAATTTGTAAAAATCTGCTCATAAATATATTATATTAAATAATCACTGCAATATGAAAGTCATTTAGAGAGAAGCTTGTCTTTCTGAGAAAAATATTTGGAACATATCAGCAGATGCATCTTTTAAAAGCTTGGTGAAGCCACTTCAAAATCCCTTTTTAAAGTTTTAGTACAAACACAGAAAAGTGGGAAACGGCCTTGAACTAGCAATATGGGTCTTAAGAAATATGGTGTTTTGATGCTCTAAGCTAGGGATGTCAAACTCACGTCGTCACAGCGGTGTCACGTGATGTATTGGGACTTCCCCCCCTTCACTAAACCGGGCATAGGCGTGGCCAGAATGTAATGCATCTGGCTTGAGGGGTGGGAGTTTGACCGCCCTGCTCTAAACAATAGGTTTGGAGAGGTGGTTTATTAAGTTAATTTAGGATGATTTTAACGGCCCTAATCAATGCCTATATAAAGTAATATACAAATAGCTGGGTGTTTAATTGCAATAATTATCATGGATCCCTGCTTTTTAGCTCCAGTGACTATGGCTAACTTTGAATTCACTTAGTATAATTTTCAAGAGTTGATACTGCATATATTCTTGATTAATATCAATCAATTCCATTAATCCAAGAACTAGAACACCTGGTTAAGTGCAAAAATATAAAATGTATTAAAAATAAGTTGAACTGTTTGATTTTTCATCATATTTCTAATTTTATTTTAAAGTAATGAAACTAGCATTTAGAAAGTATTTCAAAATATTTAAGTCATACTAAAGCTTTGAACAATTCACAAGTTAGAAGGCTTTAGTACAATAAAACATACTATATATTTATATATAAATATATCATATATATTTCCCCCAACTCATCTTCAAATCATTATTCCTTGTCATTGGCTGACTAGGTGTCCTTATAAACAAGGTCTTAGTTGCACATAATTTAAGCCTTATTGTTTTGATGGATTTCAGATTCAAGCCAAACGTTTAACTATTTGCAAAAGCAAATAAAGCAACCCCTTTTTGTCCAACATCAGAAATTTGTAAGAATTCACCTGACATAAGAGCCCTCTGGAAAATATTACACAGAGTAATTGCCACATACAATCTCCACTCAATACCCTTCTAACTTCACAAGCAAGAGATCAAGAGTAGCACTGGCAATAAACAGTGTATTAACAGGTTTATCCTGGACAATCTCTGATATAACCTATATGTGCATAAAATGAGCCAAGTCTTGATCAAGGGTACTTGGTTTATCAAACAATTTTACCCAATTACAGGTAATCCTCGACTTGCAACCACAATTAAGCCCCAAATTTATGTTATTAAGCAAGACATTTGTTAAGTATTTTTGCTCCATTTTACGACCTTTCTTGCCATAGTTGTTAGGCAAATCACTGCAGTTAAGTTAGTTACAGAATTGTTAAGTGGATGTGGCTTCCCTGTTGGTTTTGTCAACAGGTCACAAAAAGTGATCACATGATTCCGGGACACTGCAATCGAGATAAATATGAACCAGTTGCCAACCATCCAAATTTTGATCACATGACCATGGGTATGCTGCAACGGTCATATGTGTGAAAAATGGACATAAATCACTTTTTTTCAGTGCCGTTGTAACTTCAAACTGTCACTAAACAAATGGTTGTAGATAGAGGACTGCCTGTATTTCTGGGAACCATTAGGTTCAAGACAAGTTAGGATCTGGTATAGTTTGACAGATCTACCCAGTTTGCAGAAATGGGGTGAGATCATAATTCCACCAATAAAAGTTGTTTTGAAATATGCTTAGAGATAGAGTTCATAACTTGTGGGGATGGAGTAATACATTGTAATATGAACTAGGGTTTAATATAGATACAGACTCAGACAATATAGTTTATTCTAATTTCAGTGGTATATTTATTATATTTCTACCTGTCAGAACTGTAAGTTTGAATTCCACATCCTCTGTAGAAGCAGGGGAACAACATATGTATCTACCTAATTCGGTATCCTTGGCACTGACTGGAGGCATCTTTTCAAGTTTCCAAGTAGGAATTATTCCAGCCCTGAAGTTCTTAATGATTGAATCTTGGGCATTCTACATGCAAAACATAGTCACCACTGGGCAATAACTTATTTAATATATGTATCTGAGAAGGAGGGGTTGTGATTATATGTATAAATGCATATTCTATTTCTGAGAAGCTTACTTTGTATATGGTGAGACTTGCCTAACAACCATGTCTATTTGTTGGAATGGACCTTCCTTATGGCTGGACAAGAATAGGACTATATTATTTATAATATATTCTAGAATTTTATGAGAGGAAATATCTTTTATTTCTTTAAGTAAATTTTATTTTGCAATTATAGCCAATACATATATTTACACTGCAGTAATGATCTTTATTACAAAACAAAGAAAATATTTCCCACTGAATCTTACTAGCATCATTTTCCAGTGTTTTATTAATTGTAAAGAATCCTTTTCTGCATTTAGATTTCCAGTATTTTTACACAGTGTGCAGTATTCATATTAAAAAAGATGGTTACTACATGTTAAGTACAGAGCTCACCATCAATATTTTTAAGAAAACAGAAAAGTAATTTTACTTTTCTTTCAATAGTTAAAATTAAATCACTGAGTGTAATCTAAAAGTCTATTTGGGACAAGCAAACAAATGGGAAAGGGGCTTCTTTTGTATTTGAATTTAGAATTAATTTCCAAAATGAAATGAATTTAGAATTCATTTCCAAAATGATGAACAGTGGTGATGAACAAGAATTTAGATTATTTTCCAAAAGAATTATTCATAGATATAGCATAAGTTATGACAGCAATGTAAAACCAGAATGTTAAAATGGAGTATGTCTTTAAATAACACTTATATAAGGTCATACTGCAGAGACTGACTTTCATAACTTGCTTAATGGTTAAGTGGAAACATTTCGTTCCTTATAGTGGGAATAAAAGCTACATCTTTGGACTGCTCCAAGCAGGGCTTTTCTTATGCTTAGTGTTCCCTCTTTTTTTGTGGCAGCCACGTCTCACCCTAACTTATTCTGCCAGAGACCACCTGACTCTTCCTATAAATGCTCACGCACACCTCCCACCCGAGTTAAGCCAAGTTCTTCCTAGGAATTCCACAGAGTGAAATGTCCTCTATTTCTTACCCAGATAGGTCCTTTATTAAAAAAAAAAACCAATATCCCACTTTTACAGTCTTTGAAGGAAGCCCACGCCAGGGTTCAACGCGCCCTCACCCGGGCAACCTAGTGTTCACGTCCTACTTTTATAGCCATTTCTACTGGCACTACCTATCACCCCCCCCCCCCCCCACACCCTCCTTTCCTACCTAGTCCAACCTTCGCAAGCGCTGAAAACGATGGAAACGCCGAAGAGGATTTCTCTCTCGTGTTCTCTTACGGCGGAACAAGCCTATTCCTCGGGGAAAGGGATGGGGGCACCGAGAGAGCCCGGTCCTACCTTCATCTAGGCCTCTGCCACACCAGGCCACCCCCATCCACACCCCGCCTGCCACTCTCTCCTGGGGATACCCGAAACCCCTCCCTCCTTGAGAGAAGCGGAGCCAACAGCAACCACTCGCTGCAGGCCCCGCCGTGCACATAAGGAGTCGCAGGCCCCTTTCCTTCCCTTCGCAGAGGGGGGAAAGTCTGTTCCCCCACCCCTGCGGCCCCGCCCCGCCCGGGTCCTGCAAAGAGCTGGGAGGTTTTAAGTGGTCTGGCCTCCAGATCGCCTTCCTCCCTCCCTCCCTCCGCCCGCCCGCCCGCCGCCAAATCCCTCGGTGCCTCACCTGCCAGCGCCAGGATCTGGGCCTTGTGGAGCGGCGGCCGCTCTCCCCACTCGCCGGGACTCTCGTCGCCGTCCTCGGGGTCGTGAGCCGGGCTGCGGTAGACGGTGTAAACCTTCTGGTTGTCGAAGTCGAGCCGGGATTTGGGGCTGAAGTCCTGCACGCACGACACGGGCAGCGCATAACACACGTTGTCCTCCAGGAACCGCACGAAGGCGTACATCATGGAGCGGGGCCGCGACCCGCGAGGGGGGAGGGGAAGGGGGCTGAGGGGCGAGCGAGCCGGCTAGCGGCGTGAGGTGGGGGGGAGGAGGCGAGAGAAAGGGGGGCCGCCCGTCTCTGTGCTCCCGCAACCCCGGCTCTTCTGTTATTGTTCCTGGAAGCCCTGCTCGGCGCTCGGCTGAGCTAGTCTAGGCTGCAGAGCCTTCGCTTCTTCCCAAGGCAGCCGGGATTCGGGCTTCCCGCGAGCAGTCGAGCGCCGAGCGAAACGAACCTCAGTCTGGCGTGCAGCTCGCAGAATTGGCCGACGCGGGCGGGAGATAGTGCTGCCACAAGCAGCGGCAGCGGTTTCTCTCTCGGGCAGGAGGGGGGAGAATTTACGGCGGCGGGCGACTTTTGGGAACGTAGCTTTGGAGCTCATTGTTGCCGCCGCCGCCACCGCGCCAGGCCCGATCTCTCAGCAAAAGAAGGGCGAGCGGAAGGCGGTTTGCAGGCCGGTGCAGCGGCTGCTCTTCCCTGCCTCCAGTTACTGAAGCGGACCTTTCTCCCTCTCCTCTTTTATCCACCTAGCGTGGATAAAGCTCGCCGAATCCAGCCCTCTCTGCCTGCCCGTCCTGTTAAGACGGAGAGGCTGGGTGGTGACTTGGGGAAAGGGGTTTTGCAGAGTTTTCACGGCCGTTTCCCAGGCGAAGGGGAGCAGGCGACCTGTTTTTGTGCAGTTGACCCATAAGGCGGCTTCCTTTGGGCGATGCACTGCCTTTAGCCCTGCAGGTTGGATGGCAAGAGTGCAAATAACGGGAAGCGGAGACGGCTTCTTGTGAGCTCTGGGGCAGACAGAAAACAAGCCACCGGATGGATTTGCCTCTGGAAAGGGCAGTAAGGGAGCCTGGGCCCAGCGCGAAAATGCCAAGAATGGGCTTCTCTTATCCTCTACCACACAGAGAACATTTGAGTCCAAGAGGCCCATCTAACAATAAAAGAAAAATTGGGCTCTTGCAAAGTTTGGTTGCCTAGTGAAACCAAGTAGATGCTGCTTTTTGCCACCTCCTTCCACTCAGACAGGTGGGCCCAAAGAGGAGAGGCTTGTTGTTTTTTCTGTCACCATAGCAGCCTCCCTTTTTTTTTTTTTTTGCCTGCCAATATAGCAAATCTTGTTGAGTTGAGAAAAATTAAGACCTTGGGCTTGATCGTTGATACCCTGGCAAAGACCCTTATCCATCTTTCTCTCTGGGTGATCCCATTCTATAGCATATACTTTATCTTCTTAGGCCCACAAATCATTTCTCAGAGAAGTCACATTTTGCTCAATCAAGAACATTGGCAGTTCGTGACAATTTCACTGAAAAAAACAATAGTGCTTCATTTGCACTGCCTACTTACTCATGCTTAACTGAACCATCCTTTATTCAGTACAATTATATTGGTTCACATGACATACAAGCTGAATAATTATGCTGACTAGTTTGTAGTTCATGTACCACATAAGCAGAGCTAAAAACTGCTTCAAGACAGCTTTACTAGACCAAACACCTACACTTGACAAAACAAGAAGATAACACATCCACATCATGCCAAAAGTCTTTCTAGTCAATATTCTAGAGCCAAATTCACCACTTGGCCCAGTGTATTCTTTGAACCCATAAACTCAGTTTTCAATAGGAGAAGGTTAATACTAACCCCACCCCCATACATCTGTTACTCATTAGTCAAAGGCTCTGTAGCATGAATCCAGGATCCCCAATCCAACTGTTGGGCATATGCAGGAAGGAAATAAATAGCATTAAAGGCGTGGGACCAGATAATTGAATCCCTGTCTCTTTTTAACAATTTAACATGCTTTTAACATGCTTTGCTTGCATCAAAAAGATGAGAGGGCTTCAATCGGTCATAACCACTATTTTTATGCTATTGACTTACCTTGTGGATGCCTCTACTAACAGAAAAAGTCATGATTAGTAGCTGTTTTTGTAGGTTTTCCAGGATTTCATGCTGTTCATTGATATTGAAAGGAACAATTAACCCTCATCTAAATAGTTCATATGATATGGGGAATTACCTTAATCCCAAAGAAGACTTAAGTCTGGCACTAAATCTAATTTCCCACATTAAATTAACTAGACTGTTTGATTCAATTTTCTTGTTGACCTGGTGTGCTTACCATCCTACCTCCAAGATCCAGTTAAGTATTCTACGTGGGAAAAATCAGATATAATTGTGCAGTTTTGAGTATCTAGGCTCATCAGTAATCCTTACTCCTGCAGTTAGGATCACATTACAGTAACATAGTTTGATTTTTATTTAGTATGTTATATACGTCCAGGCAATTGTAGTTTATGAAATAGAGCAGGGGTGTCAAACTTGTAGCCCCGTGGGTCAGATGCGTCATGCTGGCCATACCATCCCTAGTTTAGCGAAGGGGAAAAAATTTGTGATATGTTACATGGTGACGTGAGTTTCACACCCCTGAAATAGAGTAATATGAAATTAATACTTATTGCATATATATACAGCTTGGGTGGTAATTACAAAGACTATAAGTATAATTTTCAGCAAAAAAATCTGTTGTGAGCAAAAAGCAAGCTTTTTCACTCTCAGTGAAGAATAATAACACATCTCAGATATTTTTTAATAACATCTGTAAAAAATGTTTCATACAAAACTTGTCCCATACTGTCCCATATAAATACTTTTTGTAAGTTTAAAAAAAACACATAAACAGGATAAAAAAAGGAAACATTTGTTCAATTATGACAACAGATGTATCAATGATCTGAACAATTTAGATAAATTAACAACAAATGGGCATACAATTGTGTGAGGATTATTAGTTGAAAAACGGAAATAAAATCCTTCAATCTGTAAACTAGCTTTAATTTTCATACTTTCAATAGCATGATCATAAACTGCAAAATGTTACATTAATATATATTTAGATGTGAACCACCAATAGTTTCTTCCTTAGATATTTCACTATACATTTTTTTTATGCCAACCTATAAGCAAGTTCCTCTTTGTTCAGTAGGATTGCAACTCACCAGCATGAAACCCTGATAGGATCTATTATTTTTGTATATGAGTACAGTAGAAAACAGGACTACTTACTAAGATAAGCATCATAAATCATTTTTATATAAAAAGCATACTATAAGAAGTTTGATATGGAAACCGTATGTGCCCCGACCTCCACTCATGTGCATGACCCCGTGTGTCCCCATGCGTGCATGCCTGCCTCACACGTGTGTGTGACTCCCATGCATTGGCTGTGCATGCACATGCACCTGCATGCCCCTCGCCCCCCGTGCATGCACAGCAGAGACCTGAAAACCAGGTGGCCGACAGGAGGCACACTCGCATGTGCAGCAGAGCTGAACTGGGGCGACTGCTCACATGCCCACAGAGGGCTTTGCGTGCCACCTGTGGCACGTATGCCATAGGTTCACCATCATGAGTATAGAGTGTACTGTGTTCTATATTTGTACTTATTTTTTTTTTGTAAATTATTGGTCCATCTAATTTGATACTAACTATTAACAGTGGAGACTTTGCCAGCTTCCCTTGGAAAAACAAGGTCTTAAATATAAGAGCATCTGCATGTAAAGCAAAGGCCCTCTCACTGAGCTTTTCTTTCATCTTGGAAACACTGAGAAGCAATCTATAGGGGTACTAATGGAGCATATTAATATACTTTGCCAGAGTTTGGAGCTCACAATCAGTTTTTCTAATAAGATTGTCCATGATCTATACTAGAGCATTTTTTAAAATGAGAAGTCAGTCTGACCCAAAGACCCACGGACCTCCAGCAATGGCAGCAATACTGAGTTCACTGCCCAAGGAGGACAGTGATGTAGCACTAAAGCCAGAATGGCACACTTGGCAGGGGAAATATAGCTATATGAATAATTCCATACACAAATCATTCCATATGTGAAACAGCTTGGGGTGATCCACGACCCTACAGAAGATTCTGCATTTTGTTCAGTCCAGACCTGAAACATTTAATAAATCTAAGATAATCTGTTTTCCAAGTAAGAGGTGTTTGGAGACAGACAGGAGGCTTGTGGTTTTGCCCAGACTGCTATCTTGCAAATTTCTTGGCCATAAAGTGTGTGTTCTGTATTGAAAGCATGTTTTCCATTTTGTTCCGTGAATGGAGAAACTGACTGCCTCCTGATTGGCTAAGGGAGATGAGCCTAGCTCTCTCCCCTATTTACTTTACTTGCCTTAAGCAAGCAAGTAAAGGCATTTTTATTCAAGCACTTAAAAACAGTAAATTTTAACTGATGTGATGGAGGCTGGTTTTTTTATTGATGATAAATTGTAAACTGCACTTTTACTTTTATTCTTGCTAACTACCTGAAAGTTTATGACGATTCACCATCACCAACTCACCACAGCCAATTTGCCACAGCTACCTTGCCATGGAACAACTCGCTGCGGAAGAAGAATTACACTAATGTCAAAGAAATGATGGAATAGAATCATTAAAGAACAAATGCAAAAGGAGGAACAAAATGAAATGCGAATGACAGAAACTGAAATAATTTTTTATTTATTTTAAATAATTAAATTGAATTGTTAAACTGTCCTGTGGCAAGTTGTCCCACGGCAAGTTGGCCTTGGTGAGTTGTCTGTGGTGAGTTGGCCATGGCAAGTTGTAGCAACTTGTCCCATTCCAACTATCTGATGCACCAGTCAGAGAGAAAGCCAAAATAAATAAATAAAAGCCCACCTTCCTACATTTAGTAACATATTTTAACTTCGTTTGCAGTTTAGCCTAGGTTCTATTCTCTAGGCAATAGACAAGAGTTGGATGTCACTGCAGCAAAATTCTTTACTATTACAAGCCTTGATAACATAATGGTTGAGCTATATCGCTTCATCATCAATATCTGCACTACACCTGAAATTCACCAAGAAATTTACCAACAAAAGAAACATTTTCAGTCTTTCAAATGGATTGCTGTCAAATGTTCACAAACTGCACTATAACTACCATCTATTTCAATTTCCCCTTAAACCTACATATGAGAGTGGAATAAACACACTAATATTTTGCAGAACTACTGTATACTGCTCTACCCATCTCCCAAAGTGAGTTTAACAATAACTTCTGTTATTTGGCTCATCCTAGCAAAAATAGTTTCCCAACTATTGCAACATGTCTGTAATAACAGTGATTTTACCCTGCAAAAAACTATTAATGTTAGAATGATTTTTAAAGTAAGAATTGAGTAAAAAGTATCATAAGCTCTTGCCTTTCTTCCCTTTTGAGCAGGTGGGGGGGAACTTTGCTGCTGCCCACTGCTATAACAAAAGTCTGAATTCACTGAATTATTTTTTTATGAGCAAGGAACATTACCATCAGGGAAGTTTTAAAAAAATGATTTCCCAGGAATGTTCTGGAGTATAAAGTATATGTCTCACATTGTCAGTTATATTTACTGGGACTTTTCTACATTGCAGAGCTGAAATGTTCTGGAGTTAGAAGATACTGGTATGAAATGTGCTATCTCTAATCCTTATTATTCCTATGTTACCTGTGTTTCAATGGCAACAGAGCCTAACAAATATATAATTTGAATTTCCCTTTGACTATGTTGAAATAAGAGGGGGAAACACATTAATTGATGACTTTAAGCTTGGGGCCTTTTCTCATTCTTGGATTTAAAGACCAAGCCAAACATGCATACTGCTGAGAAAAAGTATAAAAATATTGTCAGAGCTTTTTCATGCCATGATTAAGGTACCAGTGGGAAAAGAACTAAAAACAGTTTTTTTAAAAAAACACCAAGCCACTTTCTTACAAAACGTATTTAATTTCCTATCCTTTCCAGAAGGGCTAACAAAAACTAGGAATTGTCACTGTGATTCCCCCATTCCCATCTTTGAATTTATTTCCCAAATTTGCAGTACAGTCTAAATGCCTAATTAGTCAAATGGGAAGTAGAGATTTTCTTAATTAATTTGCATCTGATAACTTTTGTGATGACAAGTCCAGGTGTATCACAGGATACTTAAATTATTTCAACATCTAAAGTACCTATTTGCATCAGGGACATTTATATCCTATAGGAACTTAAAACATTTAAATTATTTCCATTAGTCATAAGTGATGATGTGAAAGATTCAAGAGACTTTCTGCACTTCTAAGTTAAAGTTAGGATTGGAATTTGGCTGTCATAAAGAAATTTCAGGCTGCAAATCTAAATTGACCTCCTAGGCATCCAACTCTCTCAAACATTATTATTCCTACAATTTATAATGAGGCCAACACTGGCTCAGTAGGCTCAGGAAGCCAAAGAACTGGTTTCTGGGACAGACCTCTGCTGTTTGGAAACAGCATTAAACATACAGTACACTAATCATAACCCACTAAATAAGCTGAATGGTGGCTTATGGAGCTATGGGGTAAATTAGGAGAGCTAACTATTCCCAAAACCTGAATTTTGGGGGAAATTGGTTCTTCCATTTTATTGTGCAATTCCCATAGTTATCAACCGGATTTCAGCAGGATCTAGAGAATTACAAGATACAACAGTGCCACATGCTGTAGCAACTCTTTCCACCTGGAGAGGAAAAACATTTGGCAAAGGAGAGTATATAGTGGAGAGGACACCATCCTGAACTTGTTAGAAGCATTGGGTGGGCACCATTCCACTGTCTGCCCCACTCATTATTGACAGAAAAGTTTTCAAAGCTGGTCTTGTAAACCTTGCATCTGCTACAGGTTGCTTCAAGAAAAAAAACACAGGAACAACTAAGGACAACTTAGACTGCCTCACTCATGGGTTGTGGATCAAATGAAGTTATCATGAGAACAAGGAAAGTTGGCAAAGCAGATTTGTAACATGGTTAAATGCAGTTAGAGAAAGGCCTTTATGCTTACTGTTCTTTAACAGTTAACAGAACAAATCTGAAGTAATATTGGCTCATTATTTTTATCAATGTTACTATAACAACCCATAATACAACAAACGTAAGAGCAATATTTATTTCTCTGCTGGTAAATATATCTGTGGCTATAGATATTGTGATCTTTTAAAACTCTGGTCTTTTCAAAACTGTGGAGTCTAGACGGTGATCTGATCTCACTGATCTTTTCCATTCAAGAAAAGTTCAGAGGCATTTAAAGCTGATAATCCATTTCATTTCTAACACTTTATACAAGCATCTACGTAGCTATATTCTAGTGTTTTCAACATGAAATAAATGTCATTATCACAGCAGGCCAAATAACACTTCAAAATAGTTTTGATTAATATGAGAATTCCAGTAGAGAGCTTGAAGGGAGGCAGTCTGGAATATGAATAGGTTACAGTAATATTGTGAACATCTCCTTAGAATTCAGAAATAATAGCTCTTAATAAAATTAGAATGACGTATTCTCAAATACCAATATCACCATATTGCCATACCCCAAATAAAGCATTTAAAAATATCACATTTATTTATATCTGCTAAGGTGAAACTGAAGAACCCATTCAGATAGAGGAATGTTTTAAAAAAGTGTTATAAATCAATAGATTTTTCAGGATTATTTTAAAGGACAATAGGGTTTATAGGAGTATACAAGGGATCAGGGTATCTGAGGATCGGTGGAGGTGTCAAAAAGTCAAGAAGATGGTCTGAACAATGCAAACAAAGCCTTTCCTGGTTTCTGTGTGGATTGTGGCCCAGATAAAAAAGAGGCAGGCTTTAGTCTCATGACAAACCCACCCACCAGTATTCCATTTAGGAAGCAGAGACTGAGTGATCCGTTGAATGTTATTCAAAGGACTATCAAAAGCAATCTGACTAACAAAACACAAACATACGATAATGGACTGTAAGGAGAGAAATAAAATGTTTATTTAAAGAACAGCTTTCCTCATGGAAGTAAAGCAATTGACGATTAACAGAATGAAATGCAAGGTGTGTATGAAACGCTCCATATATTTTCTAATGATATCCTCTTTTCACAATGGGAAAAGTAAAGAAGATGGAATTAAATGGAAGAGGATGGGTGTTTGGATAATGGTGTGGAACTGTTGCAAATGTAACTAAAAATTGGGATGTCTGGTTTAAATGTTCATTACTGACTTGCATTCATTACATAATCTTCTCTTTTATTATTTTATCTTTCTGCTAATTTATTTTAGCCATCTATAGCTCTTCAATTAGAGGACCCTAGAACAATTTACCAGAGAAGAAGGGAGGGGGAAGGAGAGAAAGGAAAAAGTCTTTAAACCATCACAATAAAACTAACAAGCTTTAAAAAATAAATACAAGAACTGAAAGCAAAATATATTGTTACAGAAGAGAAAAATGCCTACGAAGCAAATAATCTGAGCCTGACATATTAATTTACAAATACTTGGGAAAGCAGGTTGCCTTCCATTCTAAAATAAGACAGTGGGTGTCCACTGAAACATAGCTGAGATACTATCCCTGAGATGGATTTACTCCTGACTGTTGCATTCTTAATTGGTAGGACCATGATCAGAATTGCCCTGGATAATTTTAATGCATGAATTGAATAGTTCTCAAGAAAGTAATACTTTATATCTATCTTCCAAACTATTGACAGCTACTAGTGTAAATATCTACCATTGTCCCAGAGTTTGCAAGGAACCAGTGCAGTATTTTCAAGACTCCTGTTACCTTATTTAGCTGTACCCTACATCATGCCACAGCTTCCAGATTTTCTTTAAGTGTAGCCCCACATAGAACATTTTACAATAATTTAATCAAGATATTATTAGAACAAAGTTCACTGAGATAAGATTATTTTACCCAGGCACTATTGTAATGGGTATATCAGCTAAAGCTTGGCATAGGCCCTCCTTGGTATTGAAGCCAACTGCATCTCTATCAACAGTTTAGAATCAAGAAAAATGCCAGGTTATGTGCCTGTTGTCAGCGTTCCAAAAAAAAACCCCAACTTCCAAAGCTGACATCTGTCCCATTACCTGAAGGACTATTACCTCATTCAGTTCAAGCTACCATACCAGGCACAAGAAGAAGAAAAAGAACTGTATCTAGTAAGCAACATGCATCTCTCATAAAACATGATTGGTTCCACAGAAATTTATTCGGACCAAATAAAGAAATTATAGCAGTAAATCCAAATATTCTGCATACTTAGGAATGCACTAAAAAGATGGAACAATTAGGCATGTTCACACTAGGATATATTGCATTATTTTATTCAAAATATTTACTGTAATATGACTCACTGTAACTGAGATTGGGATGGTTGCTGATAAATTGTACTTGTTACCTTTTTCCAGTCAATTACCCCTTCTCTACTTTAAAAAAACAAATAGTGAGAAAATATTTTAAAATGAAGCTAGAAGCAGAAATTGGGAACAGTTAAACACATAGCAAAGTGTATGTGTGTGTGAGTGAGAGTGAAGGGGGAGGGAGGGAGGGAGGGAGGGAGGGAGAGAGAGAGAAAGAAAGAAAGAAAGAAAGAAAGAAAGAAAGAAAGAAAGAAAGAAAGAAAGAAAGACTTTATTTATCCCAAAATGGAGTTAGAAAATGTTGAAAATCACTTTTTGTGAAGGTATCCTAAAGGAATGCATTTTTCTATTGGCCTAAGATTATATGAAAAGAAACACTTACAGTAAGTGTGTCATAGTCTGTAATACCTAGTGTCTCTCATCCTCACAAAATAAACAATAGTCCATTTAACATGGCATAATTAACTTCTACCTGGTTGTATGTGCAATTAGATTTTTAATGCTTAATACAATTTGAGTACAAGTTGGCAGTAATTTATGATGTGTTCAACAGAAAATGCACAGTGGGAAATATTTCTAATCCACATGCCTTTTCCAAAATTAAATTAGAATTTCCTACATGAATGTGCTGTGTGCAACATCAGAGGTTTTGCTGGCCTCTTCCATCTGGACTGAAAACTATTGGCAATTTTTACTTCTGAATATACAGATTGTGCGGCATATCAGTTGCTTGGAATAGCAGAACTAAAATGCTTGGGCAGGCAGAGTTCAGATGAGGAAAACAGAAAATCCTTTTAGAACCATCTCTGCATGATCTGGTTATTCTTAGATGAAATATCAAAATTAGGCTTGTAAAATTCTTAATCTTATTCAGAATTCACTAAATCCACATATTATAAATAATGTCAGTTGTGGAAGTGTAAATATACAAGGAGTCCTCGACTTACATCCACAATTAAGCCCAAAATTTCCATTGCTAAACAAGACAGTTGTTTAGTAGCTTGACCAACTTGACAACATTTTTTGCCATATTTGTCAAGCAAATCACTGCACTTGTTAAGTGTGTGATGTGCTCATTAAGTGAATTTGGCTTTTCTCATTGACTTTGCTTGTCAGAAGCCAGCTAGGATTGTTACAAAGGATGATCACATGACCCCAGGACAATGCAACTGTCATAAATGCATGCCAATTTCCAAGCATCCAAATTCTGATCACATGACCATGAGGATACTGCAACAGTCCTATGTGTGAAAACCAGTCAGAAGTCACTTTTTTCAGTGCTGCTGTAACTTCAAATAATCACTAAATGGATGGTTGTAAGTCAGGGACCCACAGTCACCGCTGATATAATTCAAATTTTGGAGTCGCAACAACTTCGGAAATTAAGCGTCTTGATAAAAGCCTGTGATCTGAGTTCCAGCATAATTCTTAAAATATAAAATAATTCAGCTAAAAGGCCTCCAAAGCAAGGAATGTCAAATTAATGCAACAAAAGATACAAGAGAAATGTTGTAAACAATAAGCAGACACAATAGATATGATAAAAAAAACTAGGCTGATATCAAAAGAAGATTACAAAAAATAATGTGCAAATTTTCAAGAACAGTGTGCAAACTGTCAAGTTTTCAAGTATACTTCATCCAGCTAGATATTTTTTAAAAAACAGACAAGAAGAGGAAGAAAGAACTATGGCTAGAACTATGGGTATTGAAGCTATGTCTTCACCACTTACAATCTTAGAAATACAGGGCCAGTCTATAGATATGCTAATTGGTTCCTATTAGGCAAAAGAAAAAAAATACTGAATCAATTCCTAAAACATGGGATGGAATCAAAAATCACACACCATAATACAGCAAGAATAAAAGCAAGTGTCATCAAGCTAGAGGATGGTACATATCACATATACGTAAATAAATAAATAAAGTTCTTACAAGGTGAACCAGGCTGCTCCGTCTGTGGGGGCAACAGACAGAGCAGCCTGGCTCAACTTTATTTATTTATTTATTTTTAACAACACTTTCTGTATAGCTGTCACCTGTGACTGACAACTTTGGGGCATGTGCCACGAATGGCAGATTTCTATTAAGAGCTCCTTATAAGAATTAATCTGATGAGTTTGCACAAAAAGTAAGAGCAATGTCCTTTTTAGTTCAAACATTTAGGAGGTTAATACTTGCTGAGAAAACAGAAGATGAAATGCCAGATTTTCTCTCGTTGCGGTTTCCCAATATGCAAGTTATATTTTGTTTTTAATATAGCCATTTATTAATTATCCTTAAATTTCTATAGTTGGATTAAGCACTGCTGTCTGTGTAGGTTTTTAGGATTTACATATATGTGAATTTTGTGATAGGTATTTAGCATTTACATATATGTACCATGTCATATTCAGTCATGTCCAATTCTTGGTGATTCTATGGGCCAGGTCTCTCCACATCTTTCAATTTTGTACTGCTTCTTTGAGTTATTCTGTGCTCTGGCTGGTGTCAGCTTTGATGGTGTCCAGCCCTGTGTTCTTTGGCAGCCTGGTTTCCTTTTACTGCTCCAAATATAATTGCTTTCTCCAGTAAATTCTCCTGCATGACATGGTCAAAATAAGTGAGACACAGTTTTATGATTTTTGCTTTCCAGTGACATGTCAGGTGTTAAGCGCACCAGTACTTGCTTGTTAGTCACCTTTGCTATCCCAGGTTTATGCAGAGACTTTTTCCAGCACCACAGCTCAAACAAGTCAATTTTCTTTCTGTTTTGCTTTTTTAATGTCCAGCTTTCACAACCATAGCTATGGGGAAACACAACAGAGTGAACTAACCTACATTTAGTTGCCGAGATGATGTCCTTGTTTTTTCATATTCAGCTCATGTTCATAATTGCTGTGCGACCCATTGCAATCCGATGTTTTATTTCTATGCTGCATTCACCACTTTGAACTACTTGTGGTCCTAGGAAAGTGAAATTTTCCACACCTTCCTATCACTTCATTGTCAATTTCTATTTTGATGTTTATTGCTTGATCTTTTTGATGTTCAGAAAGAGACCAAAATTCTCACTTTCTTCTTTGATTTTCTTATTCAGATGTTCTAGGCCTTCTTTGGTTTCTGAGAGGAGAGTTGTATCATCAGCATATCAAACACTGTTGATGTTTCTTCCTACAATCTTTAACCCCATTTTTGATTCTTCAAGATCTAGCTTCTTCACGACCTTGGCATGCAGGTTGAATAAGAAAGGGGAAAGAATGAAACCTTGCCACACTCCTTTCTCTATCTTAAATCAATTGGTGTCTCCCTATGGTGATTGCACAGTGGTTTCCTGATTTGTATACAGTGATTCCACCAACTTTACCACATGTGCTGGTACCCCCAAGTCTGGTAGGGCTTTCCATAGCTTCTCATGATAACACAATTGAAGACACATGTAAATGATCTTTTGATATTCATGAGATTTTTCCCCGATTCAGCGCAGATTTGCAATATAGTTGTGGGTGCCATGATCCCTCTAGAAGTCAGCTTGAATATCTGTAATTCCCTTTGGATGGTTGGTGGTAGATGTATAATTTTAAGCAAAATCTTGCTGATGTGAAGGATGAAAGAAATTGTATAATAATTAGAGCAATCTTTAGAGTCACCCTTTTTCGGCAATTGAATGAACACTAAGCATTTCCAATTCTGTGTCCATGTGTTGGTTTCCCAAATTTTCTAATAACTGTAGGTGATTCAGATCTCAGTAATTCTACAGGGATGGTGTCAACACTTGGAGTCTTGTTGTTTGGCAGTTGGCTCATCACCCATATGATCTCAAGGATGGCCAATAGTATTTCTACTTCACATTCCTCATCATCCTGAGCTTGTGCCCCTGCGTATAGCTCTTCTATATACTCTCACCATCTGTTCTTGATGTCTTGTTGGTTGGACAGTTATTTCCCTTGTTTGTTTTTAATGATGCCTTTACAATCAGTAAATGATTTTCGGATCTTTTTGACTTGCATAAATGCATTCCTAGCGTGACCCTTCATGAACTCCACTTTGAGTTGTTTATATCACTTGTCCTAGTAAACTTCATTGTCCTTCCTAGCTGCCTTGGTTGTTTTTCTTTGCTCAGCTATTTTGTTGGTTTCATCGGAGAGCCACTTGCATTTTTTTTCTGGCTTTTTGTATGGTATGTGTTCAACTGCAATTCCAACAATTCTCGAATGAATTCCCTGCCACAGTTCATCACGCATCTTCTCAGCATTGTTCAAACCTATTTTTCACCTCAATTGTATATGTAGTAGGGATTTTGGTGACATAGAACTTCTTTGGAGACACAGCCTTTTTGATGGTGCATAGTTTGACTTTATTCTTTGGCACCAACAATTCAACTTAATCAGCACTTGGACATGTCTTAAAAGCAAGGACTGAACTTGTCCATTGATGACTGCACAGGACATAGCCAATTGATTAAGGTGAAGTCCATTCAGTAAGGTCCAAGTGTATAAGCAGCGCTTGTGCTGTTTGAAACATGTATTCATGACGCTAAATTGATTTTCTTGGCAAAATTGTACCAAACAATCACCTGCATCGGTTCTCTCATCTAGTGCAGAGTAATGCCTGTTTCTGCTTGTTTGCCAACTTTTGCACTGAAGTCGCCAAGAATGTAAACCATGTCTTTTTTGAATACTTATTTCAGGGTTTCTTAGACCATGGCATAAAAGCCCTCTATTTTAAGCTCTGTTGCAACAGCTGTTAGGGGCATAGATTTGGATAACTGTGTATTGAGGGGCTTAGCACAAATTCTGATGGTCATAATTCAATCATTGACAGCTGACAAGCTTTTCACTGTTCTAGTAAGTTTTTTGCTTACAATGAACGCTACTCCATTTGTTTTCCTGGTATCATATCCTGCGTAATAGACAGTAAAATCCTCAGACTGGAAAAAGCCATTGTCTGAGTGTAACTCACTGCCATCAAGGAGATCAATTTCTAACCTGATCACTCTCATTTTACAACATCTAATTTACTTTGACTCACTCTTCTGACATTCCAAGTGACTATTCAATGTATCTCTATACAATATAGCTATGGAAACTAATCATGAAAAATCTGCATTTTGTTCTCTTTTGTAACCTAATTAATAATGTTAGTAAGATAAACTATCTTATTCATCAGAAAGCACAAAGTATGCTGTCTGCTATTTAAATTTTCTATAAACATCAAAGCCATACATTTGAATAAACAATTTAATGTACAGTATATATATCCTGATTCAACTCGGTATTCTAATCCTCTTCTACTTAGAATAGCATTCAGCAAGTTGATTGAAAAGGTATACACCATTCAGAGTCTCAATTGGAATATTCTTGCAATATATTGTTCAGTGAGAATAGTGCATGCAACGTAATATTACTCTGTCCCTATGCAGGCTTTCACACACTTCTATTTCTTTCTGATGCCATATGCAAAACAACACTCTGATGTTTTGAAATATATAATCTTTGTTGCAATCGTATTGTACACACAGATGGGAAACCAGAAATCAGTAGGGAAAAGGAAATACTGTTGAATGAATTGCATTAACGTTATTAAATTCTTCTTTGCCTTCACTTCTTGAAAAACAGTAAAGCAGTTTAAGAGGGAAGAGAAACTAAATGCAATGTAAATTTATAGTTTGACCCCATTTGTGCCCTAAAGTTATGAAGATTTGATTATGGGTTTGTCAAGTATGAGACAGTTTAAATTGCCTGATTTCTTTCTGTATTATCTTATCTAAGTATTTAGAGAAATTGGTATTTTTAAAAGTGTAACATTTTTATGTAAGGATGGGCCTTTTAAATACAATTTGTTACTGTAACTGAGTGCAGGTGATTATTGAAAGAATATGATCACATCTCTCAAGATACAAAAAATTTTATTAGGTGCTGACAGTTCTCAGAACATGAGTCAGTTTTAGGAATTTTTTTTTTCAAAAGGGGTTAGGTTTCTAGATCAGTAGCTATGAATGGTGCCCTACCTTTAAACTCTGCCAATACAGATGTAAATGCACATATCATTGCAAGCCATAACTTTCAATAAACTATTATTACCAAACATGATTTCACTAAAATAAAATAACTGGAATTGGTGGCAATCATTATCATCATTAACCACATCGGTTGTGTTTGCAGAATGTTCTAGATGTGAATATATAATTTACAAACTACATCATATTTGGCATATCATGTCAAGAAAATTCAGAGGTACAGAGCACAATATCAAAGAGAAGGAATCATGTTTAGTGCAAAGATCGTTGGGTGCCTGCAATCAAGAAAAGAAGGCCCCAAATTAATGGATAATCAAAAAAAAATTAACTATTTTTTATTTTTTATTATTATAACATAAAATGACATTACAAGACATACAACATTTATATATATACTCTCTTAACGGCTATTTCATGATGATCTAATATTTACATTTCCCCCTTTTTCCCTTTATATTATTCAAGTTTCTTTTTGTCCCCTCTCTTTTAATTACAGTGTATTTATTATGACCTATATTAACTTTATATTTTCTATACATTGACATATTCATTCTTTCCTTTTTTACATTTCACCCCTATTTTTCTTCTCTGTTATTCCTGTTCTCCAGCCACTTATACCATTTGTGCCAGATTATATAATATTCCGTATCCTCTTTTTCTTTAAGCTCTTCTGTTAATTTATCCATCTCGGCACACTCTAAGATTTTTTTTATCAACTCTTCTTCTGGTGATATATTTTCTTTTTTCCAATTTTGTGTGTATACTATATGGGCAGCTGTTATAATATGTAAGATCAAATATTTTATTTCCTTGGTGTATTTTTCAGTAAATGTCTCTGGTTTTCCGCTCATAGGTTGTTCTATTATTTTCTCTAGCCATTCTTTAATCTTAGCCCAGAACTTCTTTGCAGCTGTTAAGTCTGCTCATCATTCTTTTAAGCACCGTATTTTTCGGAGTATAAGACGCACCCTTCTCCCCCCTAAAAGTGGTGAAAATTTAGGTGCGTCTTATACACCGAATGTAGCCCCGTCCACCCACTGGCCCCCACCCTTTGGCCTCTGCCTCGCAGCACTTACCTCCTTGCAAGCAAAGAGCAAGAAAAAACAGCTCCTTTCAGCTTCAGCACAACCTAATTAGCACAAGTTGATTGGATCAGCCTCCCGACTCAGAGCTGATTTGCTCTCAGCTGTTTTGCGCAGGGCTCTGCTGCTTGCTGCAAAGAGGTAAATTGCTGGAGCAGATTTTTTCCCCCATCTTTTGATATTCCAAAGATCCATCAAGACCTGGCTATGTTGTCAGGCTTGGGCCTCCCAAGAACCAGAGACTTCTGGTTTTCAAATGGCTCAATTTTTGAGGTGGCCATTTTTATACTCTCTTTCCTATCTGGTCTCGGTTGCTGTATTAAAGTATGAAGGATAAATGTTACATAAAGGACTACTTTATTGTCAATAGCATCAGTTCAAATTTGCTGAAACATAGAAATGTATAAAACAGTATAATTTACAAAGATGTCAGTGTTGGGGCAAAGAGTGACTATACTGAGGTAAAACAGAGAAGAGCCGAATGTCATTCCTGACTCCTGACGCGTTACAAATTTGGCTGAAGTAATACACTGCCTGAAAGGAATAACAGAATAAAAAGAAATTAATGGTAGCACTGAATTTATTCTGGAAATGTGTAACTTTCCATTCTCTGGACAGCTATCAAGTGAGAATACTTATACTTTTCTCTTGGTGTCAACATACTCCAACCAAAAAATATTCTATAGTAAATAAACTTTTCATGTGACCTTTGTGATTAGAACACATGGCTATGAAATTATAAAGAGTCTTCATTATGAGGTAGATTAATATCAAAGAAATTTAACAGCACCTAGAGACAGAAAAATCTGTATCTTTGGATTTTTCATTACTATTATAGATGGAAGAGTAGTAAATATGATTTAAAATTCCTAAACATGTTAATACATATTGTTGATCTTTAAGTTTCTAGAAAATCAAAATTGAGAATTATGTCTCCCAAGTGAGAACATGTGGAATAAAATAAAGATTTAAAATGAAGTAAATTATTATATAAAGTTTTAACAAAGATCACAGGAAGCATATAAAAGCAATATATGGAATGGCAAAGTCAACAAGAAAGTTGTGATGACAAGGGTGGATGAGGATATATTTGATATATATCTATCGTCTGAAATTACTTCAGTTTTATCACCATATGTACTTGCACCATTGTGTCCTATAAATTACAGCCCATGTGTTGCCTGACATTTCATATTTTAGGATTTTATGCAAAATACAGTAGATTTAGATTATATAAAAACTACATGGGCTAATTTAAATTACGGGCAATATTTGTCAAACTTTTTAATTGTAATTAAACAACAACTGGACTATAATATAGTACACAGCAAATATAGGATTCCCATAGCTGTGCAGACATTGTGAATACTGATTCCCACTATCCCTACTCATGGCCCATTCTGGCTGCAAGTTTTATGTGAGTTGGAGTCCAACAGCTTTTTAAAAGACATACTGTTTTAGTCTGAGCTTAGGAGGAAACTATCCATCTCTTTGCATTGGATAAAAATATCGCTAGAGAGCTCTTTTTTTTTAAAAAAAAATGTTTAAATACATGCTAATTAGGAATGTGTCTGCTTCATTATTACAAAAAAAATCCCACACTTTTTTTGTCACAACTATGAGCCATTTTGTTCATTGTCCCAAAAGGTGGGGTTTTATATTCCCACAAAAATTGATTGCATATTTTTGATAACATTCGAAGTTATTTTCATATTATCCTACAGTGGTAAATTCACATTTGGGATGTAATTAAAACTGCCAAGTCTATTGGGTAACTTACGTTTTTCAAATATTTCCGACATAAATGAACAAAAGGGCACCTATCATTTCTGTTGTAGAAAGTTTCTAAATGTAAGTCTATTGTATTATGTTATACTGTGTGACACATGAAGCCACAATTATAATAGCCAAAAGAGAGAGAGGGAGAGGGAGGGAGGGAGGGAGGGAGGGAGAGAGAGAGAGGGAGGGAGAGAGAGAGAGAAAGGAAATATGGACAATATAACATCCAGATATTGTAATGAAGGAATCTGAAAGATCTTACAATCTAATTTTGGAACACAGAATGAGAAGGACGGTGACTTTAAATAAGAGAGACTGGAATTTCATATTTGTTCCTGCTTTGCTCCATATGCTCTTCCAAGATGAGGACTAGTTGGATACTGGAAGCAACCCTTTTTATGGGACTGCAAGCTATGTTAGGCTTTTCAATACTAACCATATTTATCCTCACTAGTGGGATATCTCTTTTGTGGCAACTACTCCTTGAAATTCCTTCTGATATTTAGGTAGTTCCTACTAATATGTCTTTTAGAAGCCTATTAAAGATTCATTTCCTCACCCAACTTTTCCCTGTATGAACACTATCCCCACACTTTTTAATGTATTTTATAGAATTATAAAATGCTTTGCTGCAGTTGCACTAGTTTTTATTTAATTACAGGTAGTTTGTCAACTTACACAATTAGAACTGTATTACTGGTTATAGTCAACTTATGACTTATAGTCAAGTTGAGGCGTCCGCATAACTGGACCCAATTTCATGACAATTGTATTTGCAGCAATCATTAAGCAAATCACCATGATTATTAAATGAATTTGTGATCATTATGCTGCTGTTGTAAATGTGAACCCATTCTTCCAAATGGGTGTTGCAAATTATGGTCCCATGACTGTGGGACTCTGCAACCAGTTGTAAAGATGAGCTGGTTGCCAAGTGGACAAAACTCAGTCTCACAACTGGGTGGGAATGGGGTGGGGGAGTGGCACAACATTTCACAATGGCCAGAAGCGCTTTATGGATCATAAAGCACCCAGGTCCTTGAAATTTATATGGTCATTAAGTGACGGAATATAAATTGAGGACTGCCATTATACCCCTTCCTATAATATTCTTATTGTTAGAAATTTCTTCAACATATTTCTTTAAGAATCTATTACAAATTACTTGAAATGCATAAATAACTTATAATATTTTGATTTTATGATAATTAATATTTAATTTACATAATTTATATTGTTTTTATTTCTTTGTTTTATTGTTATTGCAGTTGTGGTTTCTTTTCTTTTCTTTTTATTTATTTTTTAATTAGATTTATATGCCGCCCTTCTCCGGAGACTCAGGGTGGCTTACAATGCATTAAGCAATAGCCTTCATACTTTTGTATATTTTTTATACAAAGTCAGCTTATTGCCCCCAAAAACTGGGTCCTCAATTTATCTACCTTAGAAAGGATGGAAGGCTGAGTCAACCTTGAGCTTCGAACTTGCAATGATTGCAGATAGCTGAATGTTAATAACAGGCTATTTAGCCTATTGAGCTATCTGAGGCTCTATCTGAGGTTTTAGCTGCTATTTTTTCATTTAACCTTAAAATGAAAAATAATTTGTACTATTTTTAAGTAGAGGAAAACTGTTTTAAAGGCCATTAGTACATAAATAAAATGGTCTTTTGATGCAAAGGTTTCATCAACTGTGGCAAAATTCTCAAATTTCAGCTTATTCCGTTGGATGCTAGCATATTATTTAGCACTTATTCAAATAAGCTGAATGTAAAAATAAATATATCACACAAATATACTTACCTGTGAATAGGCCAAAATCGTAAATGAGATTTAGAGATCCTAAAAATCTCTGTGAATTATTATGCATTCTCCATATTTGTAATAACTTTGTGTATATAATTCCTTCCAAATATAAGCTTGATTTGTGCATAAAAATTCCTTCCAAATATAAACTTGATTTTATTATCAAGCTTAAAATATATACAAATATGAAAAAAATGAAAGCAACAATTATAATTGGGTTAATCCATATAAAACTTCAAAATCCACATCTTTCTCGAGCTCAACCAAAATGAGACAGAAAAGAAAGCATGATTTTGAACTCTTCAGAATGTTACTTTAGGCACAATGATAAAAAAATGCAAAAAGATTAGTATGAAAATTGCATTATATCTTGCAGATTTTAGGACAACATTCACAAACCTAATTCACAGTGGAAAGTTTGATAGATCAGTTTAAATCTTTCATTCATGGATAAGAAGAACAGTTCCTTCTCTATAATGTGAAAATTCCCAAGACTTCCATTCCATTTCCTTCCCTATGAAAAGATCACCCTATGAAAAACCAAGAGAGCAACATAGGTTGGCAAGTCTGTTCTTTATATCTCAAGGAATTGATTTGAATCAGAAAAAGATCATTGTGATATTTTTTAAAAAATGAAATATCACTCTTAGCCAAAACTAATATCTTTTTTAAAAAATACAGGGAATAAATTGTGACAATTCCAATTAAATACTTGAATATTGGCAAAACCAATATGGTATTATTATAACATATCTCATCTTCAACATACTCTGCTGGCAAATTTCATAACTGTATGCTCTCTCCTACCTATATTGTACAAATTGTAATCAGAGACAAATCTAGCTGAAACATTTTTTCCCTTCTTTCTCTAATATGTGTGCTGAATTTTCTCCTGCAGAGAAATCTGACTGCATTTTTCACTGGAGGAAAAATAACCTATTTTCAAGTACACACAAGGAAGTGGCCTAATATAAACTCAACTGCGGGCTGCACTTTCTCAAATACTACAGAAATCCTATTACCTAGAGAAATGTGATATTACATATGGGAAACAGAATGGTACTAAATGCCAGGGGCTCTACAGCTACTGTATATATTAACAGTTGGAATCAGTATAAATATCTATGTTCCCACAAATTGTGATCAATATTAGGTAAACTGTTTTAAAATTGAACTGTTTCAAGTTGTAAAAATGTACCTTAAAGGGAACACTTCCATTAACTTACTGTATATGTTCCAAAAAATTAAAAATAAAATCAAGTATTTTCCTGAAGCTAAAATAATGTTGTCTACCTGTATAAAATGAAGATTTCTGTGCTGAATAATTGCATTATTGCAATTATATGTAGATAAAGTTAGTGACTTTTCCTTCTATTCATTGCTTCTCATATCTCATATCATCTTTTCCTTAAGGTTTCTTATCTCTTTCTTTACCATAGCTTAACTTAATTGTCCTCCTAAAACTGATGTCCTCCAAATATGATAAAGTCTCCATCCATCATGGTCTGGGACTGGATGGATTTCTCAGAGTTCGGCCTAAGGTATCTGGGATTTTTTTATACTGAAGAAGGCTGCCCTAAACTGATTTTTTTCCTTTCTTATGGATACAATGTAGCATACAATGAAATCATGAAAATAAAAATGGAAAATAGAGTAAGCAGATTAAAGCCAATAAATATTTGGGTAAATAAGTATTTGTGATTGTTATAACAAACCATGTTTACTTGCATTCTGTTCATTGAGACTTACTGTCTAAGGAATCTGCCTTCCATTTCAGCTAAATTTAATAATATCCATGCCAAGATTCGGTAGGCAAAGCAGAGCTTAGTTCATTCTAAAATAATGCTAAGGAAGTGATTCTCACAATTCTCTCTTCAGCCATTTCTGCCTCTTAGAAAAGATTACAGACCTGGAGTAATATAAAAGGTAGTTAAAATAGGGCAAAAAATATTTATCATGCTAGTGAAATGGAAACACCAGAAAGTTAAGATGAAAGAATTCCACAAACAAAGAAGAAACCTATAAATTGATGCAAGGAAGATTGGAGATACATATCCGTACTTTATTTCCTGCTTCCCTTTGGCCTCTGGGCCCAATCAGCTGGTAGCAAGTCCCAACCAACAAGAAACCATTGGCTGCTTTGGAACAAGACTAAAATTTAAAATCTCCTAATGGCTGTAGCCAGTGATGAAAGGACGAGAGAATAATTTGGATAGCTCCTGGTGAGGTGGGGTTGGGTAGTGGGCACCAGTGGTCAATGCATGAGACTCTTTCTCCCTGGAGGACATGTCAATATAGGGGGTGGAGGTGCACTTTTCCTCACAGTCCATGTCTGCCTTTCTTCCCCCTTCCCACCAACAAAATGGCAGTTGACAGGTGAACTCTCTCCCGCCTGGAAGGAGGGGCTCTTGTGGAATGATGGACTGGGAAATGGTGGTACAATATTCCTTGTGATCTGTTGGCTCTCTTGATTCCAGCCTCCTCCCACCAGCAAAGTGGCAGGCAGGCAGTTCCATGGATCAGCTGAGAAGGAGAAGTAGCTTCTTCACTGGGCTTCCTTGATAGTCATAAAGAGAGGAGAAACAGTGCAAACTTATATTATATGGAAAGAAGATTGACCTATTGAGTTATGAGTTGTCTGGTACACTACTAAAATTCTTGTTCCTATAACCTTTAATGGGGCGAAATGGTGCATCATATATTTCCTATGGTCAATCCTTGATGTTTGATCATGCTGTACAATTCATCATGAGCTACTTTCAAGGCAGATATGTCCATGAATTGTTAAGAACTTTTCCGAGTATATTAGAAGTTCTGCATTGTTGAAGGCACTGAAAAATCTAGTAACGAAATATCTCTGAAACAATTACCTGGGGGGAGGGGGGAGGATTACGGGTGGTCTAGTTTTAGTTAGTCTAAAATATGTCTCCAATTTAAATGACTTGAAAATATGATATATAGCAAAGTGAGCGCAATCTGTGTAAGCCAATTTTAAGTTTGGGCACTCAGTAATAATTTAGATGCTGGTTTTTAAGGAAAGCTACAAATTTTATGCAAATGACAGTTGAAGGGAGAAACCATGTTAATATCGAACAAGATTTCCTATACAATTGAAGAGATGGAGAATGCAGACATGCTGAAATCCCATATAACGACAAGTTGATAGCTGAATATGTTTAACAGTTGCATTATTATTATTATTATTATTATTATTATTATTATTATTATTATTATTATTTGTTGCTGCTGTGAAACTGTCCTGCATTCAGTTTTGATGAACTATAAAAGTAAGTTAAATGAAACTAATAAATACTGGGGTGGAATGTACAGAATATTTAGGTCCTCGACAGCTCCTAAAATTAATGCACTATATACATCCATCTACATAAAGTGTGAGGGTCTGTGACTTCAATTCTTCATTCATCCCATAAAATAACATATCCCTACCTGCCTCTGAAGAGTCTCAATAAAGAACAAAGCTGGTGTCACAGTGTCTCCTGGTGGGCATTATAACTGAAAACTGCCACACAGAATATATACAAGAAATAGGAGTGGAAGTCATGTAAAGCCCTGTACATAGGGAATGAAAAAAGTATCTCTCTGTTCTGAGAACTTAAAAGAAGGCCGACTATATATATGCCTTTCTGAAAGCAAGTGGTTCTACTGTAGGTTTCAGCTATTAAAAAGAACTATAATGTGGTAGCTTTTAATCACTTTTGCTGTGATGATCTGTTCTATGGTTCATACATGTAGTGTCTTGAAGAGCAGCCACTTCCACTTCAACATCATTAATGTAATTAATACATTTCATTGTTTTTGTTCTGCCTCAGCTGCTTAAATTGAATTCAAACACAGAAGGATTTTGTTAGCTAAGTGAAGAAGAAATGTCAACCCAGATACAAAATTTCTTCATTATGATTCTTGAATTTGATTGTAGCACTGAAGCAAAATGTATTTGTCAGGATAATAGGAAAAGAAAGGCAAAGGAAGGAAAACAATGGGAGCTCTTTGTTATTTTAAATAATTGAGTTGCTATATAATATGATAGATTTCTTCTCTTGAACCTTAATGGATAGCAACATAATCAATAACTGGCTGTAATATTTTTTGTTCTGCTTCATCCACTATAATTGAAAAGTAAGTCCAGCAGAACTTTGAAACAATTTATGACGTAACTCCCCCCCTCCCTTTTTAGTTGTTTAAAATTATTATTAAAATGAAGATAATGTTTGTGGGGTCAAGATAAAGGTAACTGATATTATAATAACCTTTCAACAAGATGTTTTATATATTGTGTATGACAAGTGTACAAAGACTAAAAACTGGGAGCTTCTTTTTTGGATCTGTTCAATTCAGTTCAAGTTTTGTCCAAAAGATTAACAATTAGCTCCCAGGTTGTTAATTATACTACATTCTCCTTTTTAATCAAATTCAATATTCTCCTTTTTAATCAAACTCAACTTCTGATGATTTTAAGGACATATTTTTTCAAGAACACCCATGAAAATGGTTTATTGTTACAGGATGCTGCTTTAAATTCTCAGATAAACCCTATAGTTCTAGAATTTTCTGGTGATTTCCTATCCAAGTACTGCCAGATTGAACATGTACAATCTGTACATCTTGTACAATATACAATCTTATACAATATTGTAATCTTGGTGTACAAAAAACAAGCCTGACTCGGTGGCTCAGTGGCTAAGACACTGACCTTGTCAATCAAAAAGGTCGGCAGTTTGGCGGTTCGAATCCCTAGTACAGGTCTTCTGCGTGAGCAGGGGGTTGGATTGGATGACCTCTAAGGTCCCTTCCAACTCTGTTACTGTTACTGAACACAACTTAGATTTTTGAGAACAACCAGGGGTGATGAGGTGCAGTCACCTAGACAGAAGAAAAAGTCCTCATCCTGGAAATAGTGTCAGATCTGAAGCCTATTTTTAGGATAAGGACATTTGCTTTTCTCTTTATTAATATACTTGGCTAAGTTTTAAAAGGGATGAGTTTGTCTCACTTCAGTCACTTCAACATCTTTTTATGACTCAGCTAAAATAGTACTTTGGAAGTAATCTAGAGCCTTGATTACTGTTCACTGAAACTATGGAAATTATGCCTATGGCTTCTGTAGAATTGTGCTGAATTTCATTAATCTGACTTTTCATTTCAACCAAATTCATTATATATTCTCATCTGTCCTTTTATAACTTCATTGACCTCAATCTAGTAAAATTTACTACTTCTCACTTACTTTGAATTGATCAAACTTATCTGAACATAGGTATTAGTTTATTATTTCTAAGTATGCATACTCTGATTACTCCTGTTTGGTTCATTTGTCAGGAAGACTAACTTTAGGAACCAACATTGTCTTTTGTGGCTACTTCCACACAAGCCAAGAATTATAAGCAAACAACAAACTTGGCTTCAGAATCTAACTTATTAAGGAAAACCAAACACCATATTTGAGTTTAATCCCAACACCGAGCTTTTTTATTCCTGGTAAATTCTGACAATTCAAGTGCTCCTACCATGGCTGGTTCAAGATATTTGATGTCTGAGGTGACAAAGTAACACTCTTTTTCATTCCATTTTTCTACACAATTCAGGCTGATTGGCAGTTACATTAGTATGGGGACATATCTGCTGAAAATTGGAACAGGCTAATGGGGGATGGAGTTCAAGCAAGCTATTGAACATGACACTCAATTCTCTCCCCCAACATATTGCAGGATTTTCTATCAGAAACTCACTCTGCTTAACAGAAGGTCTGGCTCTGTCTCCTATTGTCAACTAAAGGGACATCAAGTAGCAGGCACTAGCAGCTTGTTTCTGCACACAGGCCTGAAATTATGGGCGGGTTGTGTGTGTGTGTGTGTGTGTGTGTGTGTGTGGTTTTTTTTTTTTTTTGCATAAATAGAGACTATTTAATCAGACAGATGCATCAACAGTGCTTATTATCAGAATATTATTATTTACCCTGAAATTGACATAACCTATGCCCATCTGTTTGGAAAACTTTGGTAAAATCTGAAGAAGAAAATTCTTATTTCTTTTGTACTATGTAATGAAGTGTAAAATTATGATTCTATGAACATGACATGGATTGTGTTTTTGTTTTTGAGTAAGTATGTGAATAGCATCCATTTTGATTTATTTATTCAGAATGGTTGTTGGCTCACCTGAACGTCCCTTTTCTTGGCGATGCGAAGCAATTCAATGGTGGGTTCTGTCATATTTGGTTGATAGGGACTGAGTGTAGTGTGTCTTTAAATTTCTTTGTCTGACCATGCCTCCTTGGTTTCGTTGTTCTCCAGTTATTTCTTGAAGACACCCACGGAAGACATGACCTAAGGAGAAACACAACCCCCCCCCCCGGCAGCCTGAGTAGTGGGTTGAATTGCTTCGCATCACCAAGAAAAGGGATGTTCAGGTGAGCCAATGTCCATTTTCCATTGCGATGCTATGCAATTCAATGGTGGGATATGCCCAAGCACAAAGTCAATGGGAGGGAGGCTGGCTGGATCCCGGGAACCCAGGAGAGTGGACAGACTGAAGTACCCTCCGCCCAAAGCAGGCCTCCGTCAAAGCAAAGGAGTCCAATTTATAGTGTCTAACAAAAGGCGAGAGGGATGTCCACGTAGCAGGTCAACAAATGTCCAGCACCGATGCCTGAATAGACCAGGCAGCAGATGTAGCCACGCTACTTGTGGAATGTGCCCAGACCCTACCCAGAAATTTCTTGCCCTAAGAGCTATAAGATAGTGAAATGCAAGCTTTAATCCATCTGGCAACAGTCTCTGATGATACCTTCTTCCCCATGGATGCAGAGTGAAAGGAGACTAGGAGTGCTTCTGATTTGCGAAAAGATGCATCCTGGCAATATAACAACACAAAGCCCGCCAGACATCCAGCATGTGCCACTAGATCTCCAAAGGGTGTCTAGGCTGTGGGCAAAAGTCGGGCAGTATAACCTCTTGACCCCTGTGGAATGTAGAGTTCACTTTTGGCATGAAGGAAGGGTCCAACCTTAGCACAACAGTGTTGGGGTGGAAAATGCACAAATCACTACGTATAGATAGCGCCGCCAGCTCAGAAATTCTCCTTGCCGATGGAATGGCAAGGAGAAAGGCCAGTTTGAAGGACAAAAAACAAAGACTAACTGATGCCAATGGTTCAAAGGGGACAGTGGTAAGGGCCCTTAACACTAGGGACAGATCCCAGGAAGGGTAACAATGGATGACAAGAGGCCTGAGGTTAGTGGCCCCACTCAGAAAACCTCTAATTCAAGGATTGTGAGACAGAGACTGAACATCACCCGGAACCAGTACAGTTGACAAGGCAGCTACCTGGCATCTCAGTGTTGATGGGGCAAGGCCTTTGGTCAGACCCCATTGTAAGAAGGCCAAAATGTCAGATATGGTGGCCGATGTGGGGTCAACGTGGCTGTTGGAACACCAGAGGCAGAAGGCCTTCCCTGAGGCATCGTAGATTCTGATGGTCGAAGGACGCCTAGCGACCTGGATGGTGTGAATGACGTCACCTGAAAGGTTGTCTTTCCTCAGGCGGATCTGCTCAAGCACCATATGGTTAATTCTAGCCACTGGGGGTTTGGATGAGGTACAAGCCCCTGGCTGAACGAAATCCGATCCTGAGGAATGCACCAGGGCCAATCCACGGAGAGACTCACCAGATCGGCAAACCAGGAACAACGAGGCCAATGAGACGCCACCAACAGAAGCTCCACTCATTCGAACAATAGTTTGCAAATCACCTGTGGAAGGAGAGGGATGGGGGAAATGCATAAAGCAGACCCGGAGGCCACGGACAGCGGAGGGTGTTGTGGGCCTCGGCCCCCCTGCAAGGAAACCTCGTGACAAACCTGGACAGTTGAGCATTGTCTGGTTGGGCGAAGAGATCGACCAACGGCTGGCCAATCCTGTGGACCAGGTCCTGAAATAGAGCTGGATGTAGCCTCCTCTCCGATGGGTCCAATTGTTTCCTGCTGAGCCATTCTGCCCTGATGTTGGCTGCCCCCGAGATGTGTTCCACCCTCAGTGACAACAGGTGACTCTCTTCCCAGTCCAGTAAAGATTCTGCCTCCATCATCAGTGAGCGTAAGTGCCCCCCTCCCAATTTATGTTGGATATGTTGTCGGTTAAGACAAGAACATGTCGGTGACTTAAAGTGTGTTGGAAATGTACCAGAGCGAGACATACTGCTCTCAGCTCTAGCAAATTGATATTGTCCAGGCAGTCTGTCTGAGACCAATGTTCCTGAACTACCTGAGTCTCTAGATGGGCTCCCCAGCCGTAGAGGCTTGCATCTGTCGTGACTACCACTCGGTTAGGTTCGTGGAATACACACCCCTTCGACAGAGCCCCTGACACCCACCACTGGAAGGATACATGTACCTGAACAGGAAGGGATACATTGGTTGTGGACGAGCCGTGTCCTATTCTCTGAAATGGCAGGAGAAGCCTTGAGTGTCTGTGTGATCATGGCACTACTGACAAACAAGAGATAAATTTTCCAAGCAGTTGTGATTAGCTGAGCAAGATCACACATCTCAGGGACAGAATGTGATGGACCAACGCTGTGATGTTCTGTTGCCGGTCGGGTGAAAGAAAAACCTGGAGCCGCTCTGAGTTGATCGTCGCTTCCAGATGTATGATGGATGTGGTGGGAATCAGGTGGCTTTTCTGGAGATTTATGGAGAAACCGTGGAGATCCAGGATATGACAGACAGTCTTCAAATCCTGTTGAGCTTGCAGGTGGGAAGGAGACAGAATTAAAATATTGTCGATATAACAGAGGATGCAAATAGGGACCAGACGAATTGAGGCAAGAAGTTTGGTGAAGGTCCGTGGTGCTGATGAGAGGCCAAATGCATCGCCTGATACTAGTAATGTCTGTTGGCATACGTAAACCTGAGATACCTGAGATGATGTGGATGGATCAGTACATAGAGGTATGCTCCTGGAGATCCAGGGAGGTCATAACTTCCCCTTTCGGTATACAGTCCAAGATAGTCTTGAGGGACTGCATCTTGAACCTCTTGTAACGAATGAAGTTGTTGAGGTACTTGAGGTTCAAGATGGCCTGCCACCCCCCTCCCAGCTGACGACTTGGCTACCAGGAACAATATGGAATAAACTCCTGTCCTTTCCTGACCTGCCGGTACTCCTTCTATCGCCCCTATGTCCAGCAGATGCTGGATCTCTGCCTTCATGTTGTCTCACCTGTCCCTGTGGCGAGAAACTGGAGACCGGATGAAAAAATTGTTGGGAGTGGTTCGGAATTCTAACAGAAGTCCTTGTTCCACCGTCCGTTGACCCCAGGAGTCAGATGTGGTCATTTCTCACTAGGGTAGAAAATGATGTAGCCACCCCCAATGGGAATGTGGGCCGGGGAGTCATTTGTCCCATTTAGTGGCCCTAGAACCTGTGATTCTAAATGGTCGTTTGGAGGTAGATAGGTACCTACCCAGGTCCCTAAAGTCCTGTCTATTGATTGAACGATTAAACCCTTGAGAGAAGGACCTATTATAGTAGGACACATTGGGCCCTGACTTTGCACAAAAGGGCTGCCGTTGTCCTATGATACGGAGCAGATGCCAACTTCCATTTAGATTTGGCATCAGCCTTCCAAGGCTTAAGCCAAAGTAGCCTGCAAGAGGTTACAGAGGAAGCCATTGTTCTGGCAACAAATCTAGCTGCATCCAACAATGCGTCCGCGGAATACTCCCTGGCAGCTACTAACTTGCTAAGATCCTGCTTGATCCTGATGTCATCGGGGGGAAGTCTCTCCTGTAATCGGCGAAGCCAAATCAGAGTGGCCCTATTAAAAAAGGATGCAGAGGTTGCTGCCTTCACTGCCCAAGCAGCTGCTTGGTGCGTTTTCCTAAATGTCACCTCCACCCTTCTTTCATCCAACTTCAAAACCTCTACAGCATCAATAGACAAAACTGTAGAAGATGACAGGCTGACAATTGGAGGATCCACAGTTGGCAGACCAAGTAGCCCATCTAACACCAGATCAGCACAATATAGTTTCTTATCGTGCCTGCTAGGAGCTGACAGAACACCCGATGAGTCCCATTGTTTTTTGATTACTTCTTTAAATAGCTTAGGACAAGGAATAAAATCCTGGTTGGGAACAGGCACTGAAAACAATTCCCCATGAGGTTGAACTCCTCCTGGGACTTGGTCAGCAGGATTCACAATCCCATGTTGGTTGCTATTTTGGCCTTTCTAAGAAGGGTCTTGAAGACCACAGGCCAGAATAAGGTGGAGAACACTGGTCTATCCGGCACAACCTCCTCATCGTCTGAGAACTCAGGATCAACCTGTTCTCCGTCCCCAGCCCCGGAATCATCACTACTATCACTTGCATTTGCACCTGAGCTACAGGAGGAGGAGCCATAGGCATCTGCCAAGTAGGGAGGCCAGGAGTCCCCTGACCTCCTTGATGCAACCCAGAAGCGATAGCCTTGGCCAAGGCATCAGTGAAGAGAGATTGGAAATCAAATTGAGGGGGTCAATCCAGCCCCTCCTGTGTGCGGAGACCTGCAGCAGTTGGGGTAAAGGTCGTTGATGGCCCTGGTCTATTAGAGGTAGAAACACCTTGGGAAGTTCCATCAATGTCCCCATGTGAAATAGCAACAGGTATTTGAGGAACTTGTGGAGGAATTACATGACCCTGAAGGTCCACAGACTGGTGGCTTACAGGTGCTGTCTCCCTAACAACTGGGAGAACTTCCACCCACTCCTGAGCTTTCTTTTGTGCCTTTGAGAATTGTCTCTCCAAGGCCTTGTGTCTTCTCTGTTCTTCCTTGTCAGTGGTGGAAGAAGCAGAATGAAGTCTGCTGGGAGTAGACTTTGACTTGGAAGAAGAAGACTTAGAGACTTTTTTGGTGGCCTTCTTAGGTCTGGGTTGAGCTGGGGCCTGTTCTGAATCTGAAGAAAATTCTTGGTCAGCCATGTGGAATACAAGTCGTTGTCAGACCCTGCGAAGCTGACCGGCAGTGACAGAGAAAATATTAAAATGTATAGTCAAATAGTTCCAAAGTCACTGATATATACAAATGCCTTGCCAAATAAAGCCCCCAGAAAACAGGTGGGAATTTCAGATCCCTAAAATGGCTGCCAACTCACACAATGGTGCCCCAAATTGGTGCGTAGCACAAACGCCTCAGTCAGATCTTCACTATTCACAAAGCGATGAATGGTCCTTTAGTGAGCCTGGTGATCCCAGCACAAGAAGCAAACTGCCCCTTAAAGCGCTGCGAGGCGATCTAATTCCAACAGAGTGTGACTTGGAGCCCGAGCCAGTACTCTGTAGCCGCCCAGTCGAAGAGGGAGCAAATGGCAGCAGCGGTAAATCCAGCGGATCATAAATTCTGCACACACGCCGGTGGCCGATCAATCAGCCTTAACAGACTGTCCAGAGGTCCTTTCAAAGGAAAACTCTGATCACTGCTCAAAATAAGCCAAAACTGATGGGGAGTCAAGCCGGATCCCAGCAACATGCCCACGCCAGCAGCGGATGACTGGCTGCAGCTGCAGCAGGTTAAATCCACTCTGTTTCGCTCCCTCAGCTTAATCCAATTTCTTTTTTTACTATCTACACTATCTACACCATAAAACTATATACAAAAATTTTAACTATTAACACTAACTACTCTAACAGAAAGGAAGAAATCTCACAATTAGTGAGGACAGCTAAAACAAACGTCCCTATACCACAGACTGAGATAAATAACTGGGGACCAACGAAACCAAGGAGGAGGCGTGGTCAGACAAAGAAATTTAAGGACACACTACACTCAGTCCCTATCAACGAAATATGAGAGAACCCACCATTGAATTGCATAGCATCGCAATGGAAAATTGGTTGACAGCTAATATCTTAAAAAGAGAAGAATGATTAATAGGATTGTAGAACTAGAAAGAAGCATTTAGTCTGAATTCAGCCTCCTGCTTGTATAGCTTTTTCAAATGAATTAAAATGCATACATCTTGCTCCCTCAAAAAAAAAAAAACTCGTATCATTTTATTTTATTCACCCCCAGATGCATCAAATGAATTTATTTATTGCTTTTAATACAGGCTAAAATGCAACAAAAGGAGAGTGACATATGATCAGCAGGTAATATTAACAAGCTCTCCAGTGTTCTGAAAAACCAGATGGAAATTATTTCTGCTGAAATGGGTAACGGCAGGCCTCTAAGAGGCCAAAGAACAGCCCATTTGATGAGGCTTAATGCCTTGGTATGGAGAAAGTTCACAGCTATCTTTTGGTGCTTTGCTCCGGCAGATAACACCACTTGACATCGAAAGACAGCTCCTATTTCATAGAAATAATTTCCAATTGCTCAACAATTTATAAACAAAAAACTCTGGAAGACGGTGCTACTTTTAGAGAAAATGGGAAGTATGATTTCACTGATAATGTTTGACTACAGGCAAATACATGCTCTGTATTTGTAATGCTACCTAAACCTCATAGCCCAAAAATGTTGATACCCATTAGCTCTAAAATCAGACATACCATGATAATTTATTGAGATCAAGCATAAAAGCAGGAAGAAAGCAAGAAGAATGTAAGCAGTACTAGGAGAATAACATAGTTTTGTGTACTAGGAATTCTACGCTATGTAGTTATCTATAATGAAGGATCAGATCTTAATCCAGATCTTAATTTATCATGTTGTTTGCCAAAATGGACAACAGATGTCTCTGGAATTCTCTACTTACTCATTTATTCCTATTCTTTGATTTATTTTTTTAAATAAATTTGCAGCTCAACAATCACTAAGATTGGCCAAAAGCCATAAACAATTTGTCAATGATCTCTAGAAAATCCAAACATCATTGACCATCTCCATTCATGTGTTTTCTGGTGCCCTTGTGTAGGAGGTTAGCACCCATCCCTGTCCTAGGAGAATGATTTTTAGGAAATATTAAAGGCAGAATATTATATTTCCCTGGATGAGAAATGGATAAGCATGTTTTGAAGCAGCTCCCATCTTCCTGCCCGCACCCTTTGTCAATGGGCCATTAAGACCTGGGCCAGTCTATTCTACATAACAAAGATCTACCTCTTTCAGGCAGAGCCATAGTAGGAATTGCCAAAAGGTCTAACAAAGATAGGATTAGCCCTCTACACAATAGCAGCAGAAACTCACCACATGTGACCTGGGAAGCATGTGATCGGGGAAACACATGTGACCATCAGCCAGCAAGACTAGCTGAGACCCCCCACCCACTGGAAGTCTGACAACCAATCAGGATACTCTTTCGGGCCCCCAGGAAATGCAAAGCCAGAGAGAGCATAAAAACATGAAAACTCCCTGTATCTGCCCTTTTCTGTTCAGGAACTCAAGCCATGTGATCCTGACCATCATTAAACCATCTTTCCAAGCAGTCTCCATGTCTCCAGTGTCTTTTTCCCCATTTGGAGCAGAACCTAGAAGGATGTTTCTTCCAACACTTGAAAACCTCCCAAGCTTTGAGATGCAAAATTTAGTTTTCTGCTATCTCTCCTGGTTTTCTTTTCTCCCGAAGCTTGTTTCTCTACGTGCCTGGTTAATATTTCTTTAATTATTGTTTCTACCAAGTAGTCTGGAGCAGGTGTTAATCTGATCTCTAATGAGTCTTTAATTTTTCCAATCTCCACTGACTCCTTGTTTAAACATTGGTGTCATATGAGCTACTTTTCAGGCCTGCAATATTGAGTCAGAACTGAATAATAAACTACACATTTAGGCTAGAAAATCAGCAATTTCACATTTAGGAACTCTCAAATAGATGCCATCGGAACCTGGTAATTTACCAAGGCATAGTTTTTAAGACGTTCTACAACAGGGCTGTCAAACTACAAACTCCCGCCCTGCAGACTGGCTGTGTCATGCTCTGGTCATGCCCATGCCTGGTTTAGCAAAGGGGGGAAATGTCCCAATACGTCACATGACGCCATTGTGATGATATGAGCCCCTGTTCTACAATATCTTCTCTTACTATTTAGTCAATTTACTTTTAGTATTCCATCTCCCCCATCATTACTATTTGTTCTCCATCCTCCATATTAAGGAGCGATGCAATGAATTAATTTTCTCTGCAATATCCATATCCTTCTTGAGGGGGATTCTGGGAGTTAAAGTCCACCCATCTTCAAGCAACCAAGGTTGAGAAACACTGCTCTAGTGCTTGGACTTAACGAAAATCCAGTACAAGCTAAAGAAGAAGCTTTCCCATGTCTTGTTGATTCCTTGCAACTCAAGCAGAAATTGGGATAATAGGGGTGGTGTCCTTTTTAAAACTTATAAAAGTTGAAGAGCAACTTTCGTCATCGAAAAAAATGATGCTTTTTAATACAATGGATTTGTTAAGAGTTGGTGAAATCATTTGTTGACAGTTGTAAGACTGACATCGATATCAGGGAACAAGGAGCATTTTAGAACAGATGGTTTTATAGCTTCTTTCATGATATTAGGACCAGTGGTGGGCTACTGCCAGTTCGGACCGGTTCGGGCAAAATGGTAGTTGCGACCTGCGGGTGGGCCCGCTGACCCGCCCGGGGGCGATCCCGTCCTATATTGCTGTGGTTTTGACAGCACATACATGTGTGGAAGGTGCACACGTGCGCATTGCCGTGGTTTTTTATGCCACACGCATGTGTAGATGGCACGCACCAGCAAATTGACGTGTTTTGTGATGCTGCACGCATGCGCGTGTTCTCACATTTCCGGTGCTGGGTGAACCAGTTGTTACAGTATGTGACGCCCTTATCTAATTAGGACTATCATATTTGGGTTGCAAAAAAAACCAGGTATTCCACTGAACTTTCTGTGTTCCCTTGTTGCCACCTAGCGGTCAACTGGATTTCTATAGAACATATATGGCAGTCATAATGCACATTTCACATGCTGATCTGTC
This sequence comes from Masticophis lateralis, assembly GCA_030761175.1. NCBI lineage: Eukaryota > Metazoa > Chordata > Lepidosauria > Squamata > Colubridae > Masticophis > Masticophis lateralis. The sequence continues at coordinate 153,368,439 of JAUDYJ010000003.1, read as the reverse complement.
CTTTCTTCCAGGATAGATCTCTTCTTTATGGACAGAATGGAACATCGCAAGTACTCTCCATATCCATAGGGCACTAGTCTGGAATATTCCATAATTGTCTTTCATATTTTAAAATGTTAATCAGTTTTTATAATAAAAATCTTTGGGAAGTCTCCTTTGAATAACTACAATGTGATAATTAAACTACAATAGCTAAATCATTGTTCAGTCAAAAGCTCTTTTCACTGTGTAATGGATTTAAACTTCTTAACAAGTTCCTAAATGGACAACATCCCCCAAATCAAGCTGTTGGCATTTAAAATACATTCAAATATATAAAGGACAGGCTAGGCATTCCTTTTAAAAATACATTTAAAATAGCATTCCCTTATCACAAAATCAGCTGGCTATCGGATGCATGGGTTTGTGGTAATCAATATACAATATAATGCAAGTTTCTTCCCCTATCTTCAGACTTACAAGGCTTGATTGCAATCTGATGTGGAATGTTTTAATTATCTACAATCTATATTATTATCTACATACTATAATGAATAAAATATATTTGTTATATGCAGAGAGGTTACCAGTTTTCTTCAACCAAGTACCTTCCACAAATTATATGTTGCTATTCCAACTTCTAATTCTCAATCAGGTAGCTAAACCACTCTACAGGAATGAATCAAGGCAGAGAAGTATAGAAAAAGAAGAGCAAAAACAAAGAGAAGATCTATGGGCCTAGGGAACTGCATCATAGACAAAAGAGCATTTTGATAAGGGCCAGTCTGGTAAGATTGCAAGCTGTTAAACTTTTTAATCAATCAATCAAACAACCAATCAATCATCAAATCTTACAGACTTACAGAATTACAGTGTATAATATATATATTATATATTATACATAATATATAATATAATACATAATATAATATATATATATATATTATATATTATACATATATAGCTACATATAGCTATAGATATATAGCTATAAAGATATAAAAGGTACGTAATAATTATAATTATGATAATAACTTGTCACTACTTAAATCTTGATCACCAAACCTGAGTTTCGTGCTCCTTTTAGAAATGTGAGAATATGGTTCCACCATCTCATAATAACACCTGTGTTAGGATATTGTGGGAATTGATGCAAAGAGTATATAGTAAGTGAAAAGCTGTATACAAGTATATCATATTCCATGTGTTTCCATTATATTGATAGTGTAACATTGGAAATAAAAGATGTTGATTTCTCTTATTTTCCTACCTACTCAGAAATGGATCTCTCTTTCTGTTGATATAATGCAGCAATAAAAACTCTTGCAAGATCCAATCTGAGTTGGTCACCAGGACCAGGGGTGATCTTTTGGACTCATGCTGGAACCAGTGGTGAAATCAAAGAATTTTTGCTACTGGTTCTGTGGGTGTGGCTTGGTGGGCGTGGTGTGGCTTGATGGGTGTGGCAGGGGAAGGATACTGCAGAATCTCCATTCCCACCCCATTCCAGGGAAGGATACTGCAAAATTCCCATTCTTTTCCCACTCCTGGGAGAAGATTATTGCAAAATCTCTATTCCCACCCCACACTGGGGCCAGCCAGAGGTAGTATTTGCCAATTCTCCGAACTGCTCAAAATTTCCACTACCGGTTCTCCAGAATCTGTCAGAACCTGCTGGAAATCACCCCTGACTGGAATCAATCCTCAGAGAACTTCTCTCTATAGGGAAGAAGTTCCCTGAGAATGTGCTCCAGCACATGTCCGAAAGCTCAAAAGACTAAACCTTTGGTTCTGCTGACGGACCCAAATTGGATCCTGCAACATTATCCTGGGACATGTATAATTGCCTTCATTCATAAAAAAAACTTGTTTAAAATCTGATAAATTGTGTTAAAACTAAAAGTTGAATCTGGAAGTTACTTACGCTAATTTGAGATATCACTTGAAATGATGTACCTTAATGAAAGTACCTTAATGAAAAAAATTAATATAAAGAGGTAAGCAGGGAAAGGGCAGAAAATGTGAGTCTATGACAGCAAATTTTTATGCGGAGCAGCTGCAGAACAGTATCAGCATAAAATACTTCACTGTGTAAATTTATGGTTCCACAAACGTCCCTTTCCTTTAAATCATCCTCTTTGTGACTTGATATCTGCAAATCACCTTAAAACCTTGATAAGTTGAAATGTGAAATGTCAGAATCGGCCATCTAACGTTCATTCTTCTTGATAAACATGGAGGAGGATCTATCACATTGACACATGAGCCTTTGGAGGAGCCTGAGGTCTGGCAATTATGCATATGAACTAAGTATTTAAGTCTAATAATCAGGGAAGGGTGATGGATGGGTCATCCATTCTTGTAGGTCTAAAAATGTTTGCAAGAGCAAGATGGTCCCCAAGTGGCACCCACAAATTCTGGCCTTTCACTAATGTCCACATGTTGTGTCAGTATTTTTTCAAAACCTCATTAGTTAGACAGTGACCTTTGTTGCAGTGGCTATCAGGCAAAGCCCTGGAAGAGGCCAGCATTTGATTAGTACAGCAATTTGTTCATTAACTTCTGACAAGAATTTGCAAGTCTCAAAGACATGTCTTTCCTGAAAAGGTCAAGATCTAACCATGGCACAGGGCTACATTTTGCAGGAGAGGGAAAAGCACCTGTCTTGTAAATATAGCTAGAACACAAATAATTATGTTGTTATACAGCTCTTAGCTTGCGTTTCAATCATAGAAATATCCAAATTTGAATATTTTTTTGTCTCCAAGGCAGATAAATTCTAGCAGTTCAATCATATGTGAGTGAGAGGTAAGCCTCATTGAGTTCTATAGAGCTTATTCCCAGATAAGTGAATATAGAATTATCGCATTACATGATGAAAAATATACCTGACAGTGAATTCCCCTAACTGCTTTGCATGCTGTCCTGGGAAATATGAAGGTGCTTTTCAGTCTTAACTGTACATAATAACAAACTTTTCTACTATATGAAGCTGAAGGCTTAGAACTAAAAGTTGTAGTCATATCTTATAATATTAGAAACATTGCATCAACATTTAGGTTTGCCTCAAATCTATTTCCATTTCTACTAATACAAAAATTATAGGAAAATAACTTGGGCATATTCAACACAGACCATAGAACATGACTATCTTCCAACAGCTCAAAATCTATACAGTTCTATAATATTTTTATAGTTCTAAAAAGTTGGACCAGAATGAGCTATAAGGCTGTTCATCAACTTTTCTTCTATCTAGGGACAGCCAGATGTCTCAGCAACTATTCAATAATTCTTTCTCTTAGGAACAAAAACAAAGACAAAGTATCAATGCCAATACCATTGGCATTGATTTAAAACTGTTCATTCAGTGACACTTTGAAACTGCAACAGCACTGAATAAATACAATTGCAACCCATGCCTGAAGTTATAGCCATTATAGCATCCACACAGCCATGTAATAATAATTCAGATGCTTGGCCCACCCATACCATCATGGGATGCTGCAACTACCTACCTATTCCTCCTGCACAGTGGCACTCAGGACTATCAACAGCAGGAGAAAAATACCTGAAGGAAAGCAGGAAGTTGCATATATTGGGAAAACCTGAGTGTTAGGCAATTACACGATTCCCCATGGTTCATGCCAGGGATGAAATGCTCTGAAATCTGCTACTGGTTTGCTTTGCTACCAGTTTGTGTTGTGTGCCCATGCAGGCGCACTGCAGGTGCTACCGCGCAGTGGTGAAAATGGAGGATTAAGAAGCTTTTTCTGAATCTGCAAAAGTAAGTAAAACAGCGAGGGGGGGGGGGGAACAGCTGTGCCGCGCAATTTAGATTCGCTATAAAGCAGGATTTTCTGCACAGCTGATCTTTGGAAATACCTGTTTGTCCGAACTAGTAGCATTTTTTATTACCAGTTTGGGCGAACCGGTCCGAACCAGTGTCATTTCACCCCTGGTTCATGCACCTTGGAGAAGACCACCAGTGTCATTTCTCAATGGCAGTGGTGGCACTATGACTGACATAAGGTCATAGGACAGCAAAGATGACTAATTCAGGCTCAGACTATGTGGTCCCATTGCCGAGAGCCACACTGCAGGGCTGGGCTGGGTTTATCCTTCTGGCATCAATATTACTGATTCTTCTAACTTGTCCACTTTTTTTTTTCTGTTTGTGTTTAATGAAGTGTACATACATCCCCTTCTGAGGTAAATTATTCAGTTATCATTTTACAGTATCATGATACTATCATGCAAACAAAGGTCTTCATAAACTTATAATACAGGTAAAATGGCAATCATTGCTAGGGCATGAGGTAAATTTGATGTACAAAGGTATAAATTTTATATCTGTCACCCTGCAAATGTGTCACAACTGAAGAAAAATGATGTACTGAGAAAACACATACTGATTATGGCAGCTTAACAAAAGACTTGAAGCCACAACTGTTTTACAGGGGAAGTTCTGGGTTCAGTACAATATAGAGCAGCTGGTCTGAAACATTATTTTCTGGAGACACAGACCATTCAATTACTTCTTTATTGGAATTCAAAAGCTGTAGTTATCTCTTTGGCAGGAGCTGATAAAACCTTGCTTGCTATTACAGGCATTGGGCAAAATGTCAGAAGCCCATAGTACATGTAGAGAAAATTTGACCCAGTTTTGTAAAATCATAAGGGTCAGAGTCTTACATTAAATCTAGTGGGAAAAATCTGTACAAACTCCATTTGATGTACAATGTTTAATTCTAACTGAGTTTTACTTAGCTATTATTCATTTTCTAAGCTATCCTTGCTGAATGATACCCATCATTTGCTACGTAAAAAGGAGTAACAATGGATCACAAAATAAATCTAGAAATTACTGTTGTAATATTTTCAGCTGACAGCCATGGCATTTAAAAGAAATGCAAGGATAGTGACTATAATGTCTACATTAGGTTACTAACAGTAATAAAATAACATAGCCTTATAAAGGAGCATAAAAATACATTTAAAAATTGTCTTATTTCAGTAAAAGGAAAACATAGGAGCAGGGCATATATCGTTCAGATGGTACTTGCTATGGTTATTTATTTTCTCAAATATTTATTTATAGCAGTATAGAAAGTATGTTTTTCATAACAGTGCCATAATGTGTTCACTGTGGTAGAAATGCTTGCTATTTCTCCATGGTTCCATCCATTATAACAATACTGGATTTCAAATCAAGTGAAGGCAGAAGGATGACCCGGAATCAATTGCTTTACAATCAGATGCAGCAACTGGAGGAAGAATATTAATATGTTTTTTTCTGTCAGATCCACGTGCATAGATATAATGGTTTGGGTCCAAATTCACAGATACTTAGAATGCATTAATTAATTTTATATCCGACATTTTCTCCAGGAGCTCATTTTATCTCCACAATAGGGACTGGACCAGTGGTGGGATTCAGCCAGTTCACACCACTTCGGGAGAAGTGGTTGTTAACTTTCTATGCAGTTTGGTGAACTGGTTGTTGGAAGAAATCATTAGGGCGGAGAACCGGTTGTTAAATTATTTGAATCCTACCACTAGACTGGATCCATGAGATTTAAACTATAGCCAACCAACTAAAATGGAACAATGTAGGATGGATGATTCCACTAATTAGGTAGATTCACAGATGCTTGAACAATTATACCCAATGCCCTTAATGATTCTTTGTCAATGGGGGTGGGGGCAGTAGTGGGTTTCAAAACCCATCACTACTGGTTCGCTCGTGGGCGTGCAGGGACTTTCAACACTTCTGCACATGCTCAGAAGCGTCTGGATGGGTGGGCGGAGCCTCCCGTTTCCGTCACTACTGGTTCACCCAATAGTGAACCGGTAGCAACCCACCACTGGGTTTGGGTGGGAAGGTCTATTCAGGTTACTTAGATAAGATTGGGGGTAGCTACGTTAATCTCTGGAGAGATGCTGTTCCAAAGGAGAAACACTGTGTCTGAAAATTTGTGAAAGGGATCTGGCATCCTGGTAGACTATAGATTAAGCATGAACCAGTGGTGTTCCACAAGTGTCAAAAAAAATATAGGTAGACTTCATTTAGCAAATAATTCGTTGAGCAACCATTCACAATTACGATGGTGGCGAAAAAGTAATTTTGTGAAGAGTCCTTGCATTTACAACTTGTGCAGGTCTGTAAAGAAAGTAAAATCTTATTTTTCACTTAGTGACTACTTTACTTAATGACTGAGTTGCTGGTCCTAATTGTGGTTGTTAAATGAGGACTATGTGTAATACAAACTTGGGCTGCATCAAAGAAGTATAGTATAAAGATTAGAGGAAATTCTATGTTGGTCAATATCCATTATATACAAAGAAACTGGAAAAAATGCAGAAAACTATGAAGATGATCAGGGGCTTAAAAGCTAAATTCTATGAGGGACAGCAAAAGGAACTGGATTCTGTTTAATCTAAAGAAGAAATGCCAAAGGGAGAATTCATACATGCTTTATTTTTTTAGATAAATCTTTGAGTTGTGAATGATATCACAACTTTCACAATTGTTTATATATGTGGAAATAATGTAAGTTTATATAAAATTGAGGTCAAGAAGCTGAATGAAGATATGGAAATGCTTAAAATTCCCGGTGTTAATCTACTAAAAAAGAAAAGTACAGAAACTCAAGGGAAACCATTTTCCATGAATCTGTATAGTCAGTTTCTGTCCTTAGGGTTGGTTATTTAAATGGAAAATAGTGAAGGATTATAAGTGAGCAAATACAACCTAAAAGCTAATAGCAGTTTGAGCAAGTATTATACGTGTTTTTTATCACAAAACAATTACTTCTAATTTTACTATTTATTGCAATATTTCCTTAGAATATGCTTGTAATTCCATTATCTTTAGTTTTCAATTTATTGAAGCAGATTATTCCTTAATGTAAAACAATCTCAAATATGTACAGTTGCTACTTTCCCATTCTGCTGAGTGTATCATTACAGGGACCTGTGGCTATATGAATGGAGTTTATATTCATAAAGCAATTCATCTTGAAATACTACACTTTTGCCTTATTCCTGGTACAACTTTATGCCCGCTTATGTTTTATGCAAATGCATTTTATTTTTGTAACGCTGATCTAATCCAATACTCCAAAAGAAACGGAATATTGTACAATAAGAGCCAACATTGCTTCATTCCTTAAGAAACAAAGAGTGATAAGGACTCAAAGTTGTTCCAAAGAATTCTTCAAGTGAATAAAAACTGGCCACTAAGCCACATTAGTGTTTCCAGTTACATGATCAGTTGGAACTCCTCAAGTACTATCATACAAAAAATATGGAAAAAAGGAGAACTTTCATAAGGACACATTCAAGCTGATTACTAGCTCTTCAGAATGCCATCATGTCTATGGCAACTCTATGCTGAGACTTGTAATCCCCTTCAGGAGAAAATTCATGGAATACCCATGTAAATATAATTGCACATTATACTTTAATGGTACAATGCTGGTTTAAGAACTGTGGTGGTGCAGTGGTTAAACTGCAGTATTGCAGGCTAATTCACTGCTCGCTGCCAAGAGTTCGATTCTGACTGGCTCAAGGTTGACTCAGTCTTCCAGCTTTCCAAGCTAAAACGAGGACTCAGATTGTTGGGGCCAATATGCTGACTCTGTAAACTGCTTAGAGCAGAGGTCTTCAAACTTGGCTGCTTTAAGACTTGTGGATTTCAACTCCCAGAATTCTCCAACCATCTATGTTGGCTGGAGAATTCTGGGAGTAAGTCCACAAGTCTTAAAGCTGCTAAGTTTGGGAACCCCTGGCCAGTGGTGGGTTTCAAATGTTTTTACTAGTGGTTCTGTGGGTGTGGCTTGGTGAGAGTGGCATGGCTTGGTGGGCGTGGCAGGGGAAGGATACTGTAAAATCTAGATTCCCACTCTACTCCAGGGGAAGGATATTGTAAAATCACCATTCCCTCCCCAATCCAGGAGATGGTTACTGCAAAATCCCCATTTCCTCCCGATCAATTGGGACTTGGGAGGCAGAGAATAGATGGGGGCAGGACCAGTCAGAATTTTTACTACCGGTTCTCTGAACTACTCAAAATTTCCGCTACCGGTTCTCCAGAACTGGTCAGAACCTACTGAAACCCACCTCTATCCCTAGCTTAGAGAGTGCTGTAAAGCACTATGAAGTGGTATGTAAGTCTAAGTGCTATTGTTATTTAAGTGGTATATAATCTGCCTACTCAGACTATAGTCTTTGTTTATTCGGAACTTTGTCACTTTAATCAATCAAATGTAAGTTGCTTAGCAAGACTATTAACACAAAACAATATCATAAAGATAAACAGAATAAAAACATGTCAAATAATCCAAATCATAACACATACAATCAATATAACAATACTGTTACAATTAATAATATAAGGCAATATTTCCTTCTTACTTCATTACAACGATGTATGGCTGGCTCTACAATTCACAGTGAAATGCTATAGCCAAAGTATTTTAATGGCCAAAGTTGTCTGTGACAGTGCATACAATTAAGGGTGTAATATAAATCCATATATTTGAAGTATACTATGACACTATTTTTCAATGTAAACTGTAAACATAGTGCAGATTTTTTTTAGATGATTTATATGCTTAGATGCTCCAGGATTGTGAGAGTCTTCAAAAATCAACATTTTCAACCTTAAATATATATTCAGAGTTGAACTAATTGAGGAAAAAAATCCATTTAAGAACATTCGCATAAGATAGAATTTATCTTCCTAGTGATCTGTTCCATTTTCAGAGCAATAATGTTTGGAGCCAAAATTTCTTTCCACTATTTAGTTAATAACATCTAAAATTAACGACCTGAAGCTAAAATCTAAGCCAAAAACTAATCCTTTACTCTGGTAAATAATTTTCCATTAGATCCACAGGGTCATTTAAGGTAGCTTATTATTTAATCAGAGTAGAAGATGATACAACAACTACTTTAGCAGTATATCCATAGTACTGGGTAAATAAAATTTGTTCAGACTGATATTGTTTAAAGTTAGTAGAATATTATGGATTCATAATATTTTTTTATTATTTTATTAATTAAAATAAGCAGGCACAAATCTGGTATGCACCCCACAGAAACTCTCCAAATTTTACTAACTCATGTGAGTGAACATTTAAAAAAACAAAATTACTTAGGAAACAACTTCATTAATTTGTGGCTCTAAAGGCTTTGAAGATGTCATCACAGCCTTGGGTTATGGTGGATGGAGCTACCATATTGGATGAGTCTATGTACATGTTATATATTGAGTGGTTGGATGCCATTTTGTTCACAACTATACCACACTGTACTTTTGTTATCTTTTTTTGATATTCTGAACCACCTAGAGCAGTTTTTGATTTATATTAAATCTCATATAATTAATAATTAGTACCTTAATAAATAGATTATATTTAAGCAATGCTATGTAACTTATATTAAATTTAAATCAAATCAAATATTTTTGTCCAGGCTCTTTCATTGTTTCTTGGAATCTCTTCAATGTGACAATTCTAGGCCAAGAGCAGCTTGAGCTCAAAAGTAACTTATTTCCTTTGCCATAAAAATAAATGTGCATCCCTATTCTTGTTTGATTGATATGTTACATTGGTATCATTAGTCCTTTAACTTAAAAGCATCACTGTCTACCAGTCACTGAACATTAGGTAATGTCTGAAGTCTATGGAAGCTCTCTGTAGACACCTCATTTAGGCTTCTCTGTTTGAAGTGCAGTTGATTTCATTAGGGTGAAATAGATTTCATTCTCTAAAACATAGTATCTTTTTTTATGAGATTCCTCAGCCTGTTCATCTTCTAAGAATCCTCTGTTTGTCTATATGCAGGTCATAATAGCTCAATAATTGCTTGGCTTCCAATTTAGACAGCAGCAGTGGTTTCTAATTATTTTCTTTGCCACCTGTTTAAATGGAAGAGAGAAGTCCAAAATGATAAGTCATGCCACACTGTTATTAAATTTGGGCTGTCTCTGGCTCCACTGAAGATCTGATTTGCTTCCAGAACTGGCAGGAGCTGAACCCCCTCTGCATTTCTTATGTCTTCAGCCTGAATCAATGTGTCTGGCACTATTTAAAATGCATATACAAGCAGAGGCTTCTGGTTCACTGTTTGGCCAATCCTAAGAATCCCACCATTTCAAGGTGCTGGTACACCACCACCTCATGTTCTTTCTTTTGGCAGAAATTTATCTTCTAACTTTGGCATTGGTTCTCACTCTTCCTTTTGTACTGGACTTGGCAGCTGAATGACACAGATGCAGAGCTCCTTTTTGGTTTCCAAACAGTGGGGGGGGGGGGCGGGGGGGGGAGTCTGATTCCAAAGATTGCAGGCAGAGCTACTGATTTTGTCTGGGTCAGCTTCAGCCTGTCAAGGTTAGCTGATTTGCCTTTTAAATACAATGTCTCTTGACCCTTACACAATTTTGAAAAAATTAAATGAAGCTAAAGGAATTTGGAAAGAGAATGAAAGACATAGCAGAGACATAAATGTTGCCTTTTGACCACTGTATACTATAGATAGTTATATAAATAGCTCTTTTGATTCTTATGAATAATTTGATTTCTTCCAGGTGCACTAACTGAGCATAGCAGCAGGACTAAGAAAATAGCCAGATACCTTCTTTTGATTACTAGGTTAAAGGTAAATAAGCAAAATCATACCATGACCCTCAAGAAGCTTAAAATATGGCAATTATTAACAACAATATATACAACATTTCGCTTTAATTTTTTTAAAAAAAAACAACTAAATAAATTGTAGCTCTTAAATATCACAGGTAAGATTAAATTTTCTAACTTTTCTTTTTGCTTGAATAAAAAGTTATCAGCTTCATGTGATGAACTATTCCTGGCCAATACCTACGGTTGAAAATTTGAATGTGCAAAAATATTTTTTTAAAGAAATAAGAACTCTTTACTTTACTTTTACCTTTTTTTGGACAAAGGTAAAGCAAACTATATAACTGAAAATTATGTGCTAAGATTACCATTTTGTATCCCCTCTCTCTCTGTTTCGAAGTAAAGTGGGATTGATTATGTGTGAGTATATATAAAATTAGTTTAGGGAGTTCTAGTCAACATCCTTGTCCTTTCCTACATAGAATTCTATTTACAAGTTTTTACAAATGTGTTCCTTGAGAATATATAACATTTACTCTTTTTAAAAGTATTGGCACTTCTTCGTTACTGTTTTAGCAATCTTTTTTTCTGTTAAACTGAAAGTATATGGACAGACTTAGAAATTGTGTTGAGATAAAACAGTGATAGTTAACAGATACTGTCAGTGTTAGTGTTACCACCTAACAAACCTCCCTTTAAACACCTCTACAAAGGCAGTAAGTTACTGCTAGCTATTTAACTGATGATGTTCTGATTTGTTGTGGAGTAAAAAAGAGATGCTTTGTGATCCAGCCAGTCAGAAAGGCAGATGTCTAAAACCTTTCTGGAAATTTCTGAGCACATCCAAATTTTCTTGAGTATTCTCCCAATTAATTGCAATAGTAGATTTGATCCATCACAAAATACCCATTTCCAAAATACTAGGCTTCAGTTATCCAGTGTTTCATTTTTGTAAGAATACTTGGGAAGAAAGTATGCTGCCAAGAAAGCAAAATATTAGCCTCAAGCATAGCTTGTATTTTCAACAGTGCTTCTAGGCAAAAAATAAATTCCAGTGGCATAGCTGAAATATAGGTTATGGCTCAAGGCTGGTGCTTTGCTTTCCTCTGCTCTACTCTGCTCTATGCTTGGTAACATGCCTCCTTCCCAATTGTTTTAATAATAATTTTTAAAAGCTAGAAAAAGAAAGGAGAAGGAGCTCTGTTGATATTTACTCATGATGTTTTTCCAGATAGAGTTACAAAACGTAAGTATTTAGGTCTTTACATGAGACAAATTTCCTATATCACCTTAAAATAACTTTCATCCTGTCAAAGGCAATGTCTCTTTCCAATCTTTTAGTAAAGTGGAATTGGCTGTGAAATTATTAACTTTATGCAGCATTGGGGACAACCAGTACTACTAAAAATAAATGTGCATAGCAAATTATGAAGAAGTACCCTTTGAAGAAGAAATAACATTTTGAGTTCCTTTCACAAGCCTGTTCTCCCAAAAGGCTAGTATCAAGCAATTCAATTTTTACCTGTCTTACATTTTACAAAATAAAAAGGTGCTGAAAAGAAGAAACATTTTTTGTTTGTACTGATCGCCATTTATTTTCAGCAATTCTGTCAACTAATGGAAATGATCAGTAGAAAAACTGCTTTTCCAAATTTGGGGGTGGGGTGGTGGTGAAATATTTAAACTGTTATAGCAAAAGGTAGCATTTGAAAAAAATGGTCTTTTTTCCTAGAGTGCATTGTGGCCATCTGTGAATATTTTCAACTTCACTTATTTTCTTCCTTTGACAGTACATGCTTTTACTTACTTTCCAATTTCAAGCAACACACAGTACATGATGACATCAAAGAAAACAAGCAAAAAACACAATTTCTTCCAGCAAAAAAAAAAAAAAAAAAGATAAAGGGAAAGGAAGGGGGAGGCCTCTTGTGATTACACTCTCCCCTCCCCAAGGATGAGTACACAATATTGCTGCATTATTTGCTAAAAAAAATGGGATAAGATGAAAAAAGGTTCTCCAGCAACAGAATCATATAATTGTATTGAAATCAATGGCTGTTTCAAGTAAAGAGGTAGTTCTAGACTTATGAGTATAAAATTGAAAATGAATGTTATGTTACGCTTATTATTTTAGAAGCCCTCTAGCAGGATATACTTCTAGTAGAAGCATCATTTTTTTATTCCCCAACAACTTGATATTTTGAGGTATATTTCCTGTTGTACTGGAGTTAATATATAGCCAACATGACTGATTTTAAGGACTATAACTTGATTGCCATCATTCTTACTGCTAATATATAGCATGCTTTCTTTTGAGAACAGACCTGTTCTTTCTGCTTGAAAGTTAAAATCATAGAATTGGAAGGGGCCATCAAATCTAATCCAGTGTTCAGTGCAAGTATTCAAATTAAACCAATTCATACAGATTGCTGCCTAGTCTCTGTCTGAGCACATCCAATGAAGGAGAGTCTGCCAGCTTTCTGGGTAATTGATTCCATTCTTGAAATGCTTTTATTGTTAGCAACGTTTTTCTAATATTCATTTCTTCCTGTAATTTAAATTCATTATCTGGTGTTCTGCACACTTTGGGATAAAAAACAGATCCTGAAATATCTTTTCAAATGTTAAAAGTCTACTCTAATATCACTGCTCAGTTGTCTTTTTTTTCCAAGGCTAAACATACCCAACTCTTTCCATTTTTCTTAGAGGTCTTTGTTCCTAGACCCTAGATCGTCTTTATTGCCTTTCTTTAAACCTATTGCAATTTCCCTAAATTATTTTTAAAATGAAATGCCCTCAAGTGGACACTACATAGATGTGGCTTGCATGCTACAATTGGATTTGTCATCTTTGCATCCATATCACAATGTTGATTCCTGTTCAGTTTGCAATCAACTACAATCTTTTTTTTTATGTAGTATTGTCAAATCCATTAACCCCCCCCCCAACCTATACCTATTTTTGTCTTAAATTTTAGTCTGCTACTTGAAGTCCATTCCTCCAGCCTATTAAGATGGTTTTGAATGTTATCTCTGCTTTCTGAGGTATAAACTAGTCAACTCAGTTTTATATAATCTATAAAGTTGGTAAGTATAGCCAGTCAGCAACTTTCAGAACACACCATTTGCCATCAGCATGGAGTTGGAAGGGACTTAAGAAGTCATGAAGCCCAAGTTCTTGTACATTGCAGCATTCACTGCATCATTAGCGAATCCACCATTAGCACCACTTAGCAGCTATTTAGCAGATGCCCTTCTTATCTTTCACAGCTCAGCAGAGAATACCTCAGGATACCCTTTTTCTCTGGTCATTCTCCTCCTCCTTCATTCTTTTTGAAGACATCGGGATCTAAGCTCTTCCTCCTTTATGCAAGCATCAACTTTACACATACACATGAATAGAATAGAATAGAATAGAATAGAATAGAATAGAATAGAATAGAATAGAATAGAATAGAATAGAATTCTTTATTGGCCAAGTGTGATTGGACACACAAGAATTTGTCATTGGCGTATATCCTCTCAGTGTACATAAGGAGAATAAAATACATTCATCAAGAATAAAAGATACAACACTTAGTGATAGTCAAGGTTACTAATAAGCAATCAAATCGTACTAGGAAACAAATAAAAACAATATAAACTGAAAGATACAAGCAACATGGTTATAGTAATAAGTGGGAAGAGATAGATACTAGTAAGGATGAGAAGAATAGTAATATAGTCTTAGTAAATAGTTTGACAATGTTGTGGGAATTAGTTGTTAAGCAGAGTGATGGCATTTGGGAAAAAACTGTCCTTGTGTCTAGCTGTTCTGGTGTGCAGTGCCCTATAGCAGTGATGGCATCGAGTGCCGGAAAGGTCGTGCGGAAACGTTGCACACGTGTGCACATGCTCGTTGCAGCCACGCTCTGGAAAAGCCAAACTTCCAGGTTCTAGTGCACATGCACGCCCAATGATCAGATGGCTGGCGTGCATGTGCGGGCCAGTTTTTGGCACTGCTGCACGTGCGAAGGATAGCTGATTGTTGCATGTGTATGTGCGCCAGAAACTCAGAAAACAAACAGGCAAGGCTGTGTGTGCCAGGCAACATGGCTTTGTGTGCCACTTTGGGCACTCGTGCCATAGGTTCGCCATCACGGCCCTATAGCGTCGTTTTGAGGGTAGAAGTTGAAACAATTTATGTCCAGGATGTGTGTGTGTGGGGGGGGGTGTCTGTAGATATTTTCACAGCCCTCTTTTTGACTCCTGCAGTATACAGATCTTCAATGGAAGGCAGGTTGGTGGCAATTGTTTTTTCTGCAGTTCTAATTATCTAAGAGGATTGGCTTTTTAATACAACTCCTATTATCTTGCAGATTTTGCCATTCCCCACAACAAGGGTATCCTAATTCATTTTCTATATTTGGGAAGGACAAAGGCCTTTTTCTTTTATTATTTCTCTTCTGTCAAGTCTTTCCCCTTTAACAATACCTTGGCAATCTAAATCAGTTAAAATTTATTTCGCTAAATCAGATTTTAACTGCTCACCTTTGGGTTTTGTTATTCATTTCCCAAAGTGCTCTCTGGGCTCAAGGTCGAAAACAAACTGAGAAGGAGAAAGAGGAAAATAGTGACAGCAGCAATAGGAAAAACATTATCATGTTATATAGTTAATTCCCTTGTTCACATAGATTTAAGATGGTACTGTCATTTAGCTTCACTGCACAACTTCTAACATTATAGATAACATTTTACTCTATTCATTGTGAGTACACCATGTATTGTTTTATAAAACTTTATCTTGTTATCACCTTACTTTAAGAAAAACTAGAAAGCCATTGATTGACCTTTGTTAAGTTTTCCTTGGAGAGGATTAGTGATATCTTTCCTCAAGTTCATACTGTTACCTTGTATCTCTCTTTTGAGATTTATGTTCCTTCTTCTAGTCATTTAGGCAGCATTTTCCATCTTCTAAATGTTCCTTTTTTCTAACACATTTCATGATATTGTGCTACATTGGTAACCTTTTGGCTTTGATGGAGCCTTTCTTGAACTGGTAACAATTCTATTTAAAATTTAACTATTCTGATTCTGTCTAACTCAAAGGAATCTTAGACAGCTTTGGCCATTTTGTCTTTCCTGATTAATTTTAGATATCCTCTTATGTACACAAACAACATGCAAATGTGAATAAGTATTTAAAGTGTACTAGGCTCTGAATTCAAGGAACTGTTTGATTGGCCAATGACATCAATGGGACTGAATACAGTCACTGAAGCTTTATACCTCAGTCAATGTAGTGGTACTGAGTAGCTTAATTTAATTGTTTTGAATTTGAAACCAAATTGCTTTCACCCAGAAAAGAAACCCCCAAACATTAATTCTTAAGAAACAAGCTCTCTTTGTCAAGGTAGCTGCTTGAAGTAAATGCTGCCCTTCCAGGGGCTTTCAAATCAATTGTGCTACAAAAGTAGCTGCCAGGACTAATAACACTTTTGTCTTGAATGTGCTGTGTATTTCCTCAGGATGTCACTTTTCTCATCAAGTAAACCTACAGGCACTCAAACAGTTTATGTCTAGAACAATACAGAATTAAATAACAGTTTCTTCTCTTGTAGAGAGATAAGCGAAGTTCAGACTGTTCTGGGTTTTAAAACAGAGATCCCAAAGAGAAAACAAAACATTAACAATTGATTAATTTATCCATGCTTATTTATTTATCTGAATAGCAAAAGCCTTTCATCCAACAAGCTTTTCTCTCTAGTATTAGTTGTCCAAGAGTCACTACATCGGAGGTGACAATTTTCTTCCCAGTTCACATACATTTTGGAACAAGAGTCTATGGAACCACTTTTAGGATTCCAGAGGGACAAGTCAACAAAGATGAATAAGAAATATCAACAGAAATGCAGTGGGATCATTTGATTTTAACCCAATCACGGTAGTGAGATGATTCAAGTTTATTACTGTAAACCTTTGTTTTTTTATTTTCAATGATGCAACTTCATTCTTTAGTAACTATTATGGCTAATGTTGTCAGTGACTCAGATTTCTATGAAACATAAAGAGTGAGGTGTTCTTTTCAAGAAGTAATGGTGCTCTTTTGAAAACCATCGATTTTTTAAAAAAAATACAGAACATAAGGGAACCGTATGAAATGAATGCTGTTGTTTTAGAAACAGCAGAGATTTCAGAGCCATTTGATTATGCTATTAGACTCTGGAAAGATCCAGACAAACATTGATAACAACACATTTGTTATACTATTATCCAATTATCTATTGGATGAAAATATTTGGCAACCCTTGGGCTTGGCTAATTATTTGTATCCAACAGATGATGCAACAATCAACAGCTTAGAAGCAATATTTGGGGAAAATATGAATAAATTCAGTAATTTAGCTTTACGGTGATATTTGCAGCATTTTACTTCAAAAAATAAACTTCTAGCACAATTTCTTGATTTCAAGGACATTACTATGAAATGGCTTTCTGTTTGCTGTTATTTTTGTCTCTCCCTTGATAATTTAATTATCAAAGCTATTTTTGAAGGATCAAATAATACAGCAACACTATCTGGACAAATAGCCTGAAGCTTTTTTCCTGCACTTCCTGAAACATTTCAGACAGAGTGCCTGGAGTCAGTCTTCTTCTAGTTTGAAAAATTCATTTAATCTTTTATGTAAAGATAATATTTTGATGCCAATAAGCTGTTTGTAAAAAAAAAGTGGAGGATTGGAAGGACAATGAATATGGTCTGCTATTTTATGCTGTTTTTCAATTGATATTTTGGCCACCTATTTTCACAACAAGCTCTATTGCAATAAACTCTAGTGCAGATAAAATATCTAGGCAGTTAAAAACAGAAACATAAATAATGCGGGGTATGAAAACACTGTTTATCTATTTGCACATCAGATTAGGATTAAGACAATACATTGGGAAGTGATAGCTCCTATCTGAGTGCTTGAGGCATTAGGTAGGATCCCCAGTGATATATGTAGTGAAAAAGAGACCCCTGTTACGTATGTATTGCTTATGTCTATATTTATGTTTAAAAAATCAATAAAAATATATTTTAAAAAAAGAAAAAGAAAAAGAGTTCCCTGAAACCAGAGGTGCCCTGATTTTGCTCAGCATAGAGTATTCATCAATGGGCATAGGAGCATTGAAATAGCGGCCTATTTTAAAATATCGTGCAAATTTGTCATCCCTAGCAGCAATCCAATCAGCTGAAAGCTAGCTAGGTGTGCAGAAAATAAGGAAGCTCTTGATACAAGATATTCAGATCTCAGCTTTAAATTTCTCCAAAACCTTGTGTTATGTATAATAAAGTTGTGTCCAGAATTTTTCCCCCACTATCTAAAACAAATTATAGAGTATCATATTTGTAATGTCCTTAGGTATTCTCCACCGGCTTCATTTGATGCTACTCAGCAACATACACACTGAGAGACTGTATAATGACAAGTGGTCCTTCTAACAGAAAGGTGCAAAATAAGTAAGAAAATTACCAGTACTATCCTGAGGAGAATCAATGAAACTATTGATGAAGATAGAAGTAACTTCAGAAGCTCACTCTGATCTTTTGAAGGGAAAAAAATAAAGGGAAACACTGTTGCTCACACGATCCATCCATCATCTTTCAGAGCAATCTAAAAATTATTAAAGGTATGAATTTACCAACATTGCTAAACTCCTGCTGGTGAATGAGGTGCCTTACCTTTTTTCTTCTTCTTAAAATTTCCTTTAAAAAATTATTTTCAACTGGAGGTGGAAATGCTTTTATAAGTTCCTTAGAGGACAGTGGAGATTGATATAGCAGGAGTACCAGGACCATTCAGAATGGATGAACTCCTCCTACTCTTTCTGGACTGCAAAGGAACATTTTCAGCCTAACCTAAGAAACACTCTCTAGCAACTAATCAGATCTTGACCCTCCAAAGCAGTGTTGTGTGTTCATGTGCAGTAAATCAAGTTATTAGTTATTATCGAGTTATAAATTAGCTTTCAGCTTCAATTATAAATCATGAAATAAAGTTATCCTGCAACTCTCCTTCCCTTTCAAGCATTAGAGGCCTGACAGAAATGAATTTACTAATTCCATCAGAATTCCAACAAATAGAAGTATCCCATTTTCGTATCCTATTCCTATTTTTGTATCCCATTCCTTGTTACTAGAGATGTCTATTCATCCTAGCAATTCTTTCATTCTCTTCATTTTATACTCTTGAATACATCTTGTTCCTTTCTCCCAAAGTCCATCAGTATAAGGCAGTACTGTAACTGCACCAAGATAGCCCGTATTTAAATGTAAAATCCCTATGACTTTACAATATAAAGAATGTATTTTGCATTATCTAATGATCTGAGGGGAGGAGACATAATGTGACATCTCAGTTGTTCCTAATATATCCAGAATTTGAACATGTCTTATATTAAACTGCATTTCTTTGTTTTAGATTGTGTCCTTTTATTGTGATTCTATACATTTTTTTTGCTTAGGTTAGTTTGAAAGAAATTATCTCCTGCTTAATGAGTAGACCAATTACTGTTCATAGAGGATGATACTGTCTCTTTAAAGGTTATTTGAAGGTTGATTGTTATCTTATTGCTTATATCTAGCAAATCTATTCAGGCTTATGAATGAATTTGACCTTTTTATAGTTACTGGAAGGAAAAAAAAATAACAGAACAAAAGTTAATTTAGGACTCTATACTACAACACTTTCCCAGAGAAATGAAAGGGCATTCAAATCGATACTTGTACAATAACACTTCTGATGAATGTTTGTACCCAATTTTCTCATTTTGTGAACCTGAGATTGGAAATTTTGAATAGTTTTCAAAGACCATATTCTTTATGTGCTGTGAAGTATGTGGTATTGTGTCCAAACAATGCAAGAGGATAATCATTATAGAAGTATCACTGGGCCTGAAAAGGTCAGTTTGTTGGAAATGTCAGCTTTCAATGCAACTATGCTGGACCTTCATAGGCAAAGATCCAATTAAAGGGACGTGCCAAGGTGCATAGAAACATAACAGTGACCCAGAATAATAATATGGTATTGCCAAAAGCTTTAAGTTGCTGTCATTTTAAGTATCGGCGTTATCTTTCCAAATGTCCTTTCTATGAATGTTATTTATCTTGATCATAACCCACTTTCTATCAGGCACATATGCACACATGCATGTACACTTCAGATTTCCTGTATAAGGCAAATGAAAAACAAAACACAACAAAATCAGACATTACCTAATTACAAATAATTTTATCACCCCCCTATCTCAATCTCCATCTAAGATCTATAAATACCAGCCAACATACTAGAACTGGATCAAACTATAGTTCTAACTATAATAGATTTAGAACTAAAAATAGAGTAAGAAAGAAAAAAAGAAACAGAAATAAAAGAGAAAACTAAAGTGCAAAAAGAAAAAAAAAGTAGAACAAAAATAGAAAATAGCATAAAATCAGAAAAAGCCTTCCAATCTTTCTATGGCATAATTACAATTTTAGATTTACATTTTCTCTAATTGTCAGAACTATAGTTAAGTTGATCTTTTTTCTGTTTCTGAGAATAAGGGGTTTCCAGTCAGCGCTAAACATATATATTGTCTTTTCTCTTATTAATTGGTCAGTTTGATCCTGAGGATGCTCAAGGTTGACTCAACCTTCCTTCCTTCCGAGGTGGGTAAAATGAAGATCCCAGATTGTTGGGGGCAATTCGCTGATTCTGTAAACCACTTAGAGAGGGCAGTAAAGCACTATGAAGTAGTATATAAGTCTAAGTGCTATTGCTATTGCTAAAGGAATATATATCATGCCAGAGTCTACTCTACATAATACATAGCTTTTCATCCTTTTATTTAGAACACAGTGAAACCAGCAATTCTGACAATCTAGTTAAATGTACTTCACTTAAAGAACATTTCCTTCTTTGAAAAAAAGGCATCCATCTCCAGAAATCCATTTGTAAATTGCCTTCATTATTTTTATTTTTCTCAGCATGCTTATCTGCTATAAACTATTCCCACAAGACCTTAATAACCACTTCAGTCGTTTAGGCCAAATGAATAACTGCCCTGGGCAGTAGGTGCAAGCAGAAAAGAAGAAAAGAGAGGGAAATCTTCCCTCCCAAAAGTATCTTGTAAATTTCAGGGAAAGCAGAATCTAAAGCTAAGGTTGAACCAAAGGGTTTTTGTAAATATTTCTGTTAAGGTTGGGATCATGATCCACCATCTGGCCTATTTTGATGACCACTTATGGACACTGATAGAAAGCATATATTTTTAGTATTCATTAAAAAATGGCAATCCCAAAATGCATTATTGTCCACATGAGAAACCTACATATACGTAGGAAACCCCCATAGGGACAGTGAAACAGACTGGTTCCAGGTTGGCAACCGACTGAGACAAAGCTGTACATTCACCCTTTATTTATTTAATCTAAATGCTGGATAGATAGATAGATAGATAGATAGATAGATAGATAGATAGATAGATAGATAGATAGATAGATAGATAGATAGATGCTGGATAGAAAAGAGATGAACATGGTTTTAAAATTGGAGAAAAAATATCAATAACCTTGGTACCGCAATCATAAAGCCCTTGGAAAATTCTTGGATATTCAGATGCCATTATATCTTTATAATTACCTACAAAGATCAGAATCTTGGTGGGACTGATCTTGGGGGGTGGGGGGAGAATGAGCCTGCCCATTGAGATGAGGTGGAACGGTATGGTATGGGTATGGGACAATAAGTTAGTCCTTAATACAAATAAGACCAAGAAGTATATAGTGGACTAAAGAAGGAATAGATCAGACAGCAAGCTCTTGCTTATCAATGGAGACCGAGTGGAGCCAGTTTTAAGTTTCTGGGTGTTATCATAAAAGAGGACCTGACCTGGGGGACTCACATTGCAGCACTGGTCAAAAGGGCCCAGCAGAGATTATACTACCTGAGATTTCTCAGGAAACAACAACTGAATGAAAAACTGCTGGTGGCTTTCTACCACTGCACCATAGAGAGTATTTTAACTTACTGCACCTGTCTATGGTTTGACAATTGCACAGGGGCAGATAGGACAGCACCCAGAGGGCTGAAGAGGGCTCAGAGAATCATTGGTTGCCCTCTCCCCTCTTTGGATGAGCTTTATAGCTCCTGGTGCCTTAAGAAAGTTCAAAACATTTTTAAAGATCCATCTCATCCTGGGCACCTTTTTCTTTTTTGAACTATTACCTTCTGGCAGACAGTACAGAATAATAAAAACAAGGACAAATAGGCTGAAAAACAGCTTCTATCCCAGGGCAATAACCATATTGAATTCTATGGTATAGTGCAATATTCAATTTCAATTATATAGAATGTAAAGGATGTATGTTTGTGTTTTTATTTTTATAGTTATAATGTACACTGAAGATGGCATTTAATTTCATTGTATCATGTGCAATGACAATAAAGTAAACTAAACTAAAGTAAACTAAATAGTGCAAGTGACTGTATTACCTGTGACATTCTATGAAAACAAAAGTTGGACTTAGAAAAAATATGGTAGGAAGAGTATTGATGCTTTTGAACCTTGGTGTTTGAGAAGGCCCCTCAGAATACCATGGACATACAACAAAAGAAAGAAATGAATCATCAAACAAATAAAACCCAAGTTCTCATTCAAAGCACAAATGACCAAATTCAAATTATCCTACTCTGAACACATTATGCAAAGATAAAGACCCACTAGAAAAATTTCTAATGCTGGGAAAGGTGGAAGAAAAGAGAAGATGATGAATGGGTTGCTAAAGTGGCAATAAATGCATCACTGGAAGACCTGAAATCCTTGGTTAGGGGCAGATATCATGGAGAATATCTATCTAAGAATCAAAATTGACTGGAGGGCACAAAATCAATCAATTACAGTATGTATCTTCAATCCAGACTTTTTAGCACCAATGAGAAGAATGTTACAACAGAATAAACATTTAGAATAGAATTATTCACCAAATATTATGAACAGAGAATTATTTGTTAAGACACATTTGGACTTATCATGTGAAACAATTACAAAAAGTAATAATAATTGACCTGAACGGATTAGTCAGGTCACAGCTATTTTTAAAAATGGCGGTGGGAGATTGGCCTTTGTTATTTTTTTTTTTTCAATGAAAGCAGAATAACAGGTAATGGGACTGATGATCACAAACAAGCTTTTGGTTAACTTCTCAGTGTGGAAAACTCACTGAGCATTTCTTTTAAAACTGGCACTTGCAACAGAGTTAAAAATAAAACTAAATCATCCTTATACCTGTGTGTTTAGCGATGTAGAAAGTAGAGGTGAAGCATCAGGTAATGCTGTGATTTAAATGACATAAATATGATGTAAGACAGTAATCTTGGCGCAAGCCTTCACAGGGTAGCAGATAGCATTTTGTATTCCCTGAAATAATGCTATTTGACCAAGGTAGTGTGATTCCTAGAATCAACCATAAGGAATTATGATGGGTTGACGGCTGACTGCATTAAGTGTATTCCATAAACCCAGCCAGTGAATTTTGATTCATTAATACTAAAGCAGGAGTCCTATGGGCATTTATTTAAGAGTGAAACGTAAGTTTTCTTTTACTT
Organism: Masticophis lateralis; assembly: GCA_030761175.1. Lineage (NCBI taxonomy): Eukaryota > Metazoa > Chordata > Lepidosauria > Squamata > Colubridae > Masticophis > Masticophis lateralis. The sequence goes on along the minus strand of JAUDYJ010000003.1, from coordinate 153,345,210 downwards.
GGTGGGACTTGCTTCCGAGGTAAATACACACAAAATCAATGTTAACCATCCTCTGGTTGACTAATCTCCTGACAATAGGTCGAGTAGAGAATATTATCTCCAGAAGTGCTTTTTACACCTTGCAAACAGATTAACACAACATCCTACTAATTTATTTGCTGTCTTACTCAGAGCATTCCCCCCCCCGCCCGCCTTCATTGGAGTCAGCCTTTATTAAGAAGATATTTAGGGGTCCATTTTTAAATACAATAGCTTTCAGTAACAAACATGCACAGTAATTACTCAAGATGGTATGAAAACCCATTCAGGATCCCTTGACGTATATTTTGATCAGAATCAATGTAGTATTAATTAGCATGGATTATCAAGAGTTAGAGCATGAGTTTCAGTAGAGAACAACTTTCTGTCACATTTTATTACCCTGTATCATTTTTACTAATAGGTATATTATAGCTCCATGACTTTGAGTTCACATTATTTTCATGCTTCAATTAGTAAGAAGCAGACAGAACAATCAAGACAGTAATGGGAATAGCTTTTCAGAGAATTCTTAAGAATGAAGCTTACTTTTTTTTCCTTCAAACCATATTTAAAGCTGTTCTTGTTATCTAATTTTATATGGCAGTTTCCAAAGCAATGATATTATAATGGCAAAGCAAACTTCAATCAATATAGTAGAATGGTAAAGCCCTCATATCATCTCATTTTACTCCAAGAGGGTTAGCTTATTATTTTCTAACCAGTGAAAATTAACTGAGCAATGCAGAAAAACTATTTCTGTAATTTAACACAATTTAACAAGTCAGAATCAGAACTTAAAGTCAGATGAGAGTTATGCATTTCTGAGCTATGAATTAATAAAATAGGTAGATTTATGACTACAACTGAGCCTGGAATTTTGGTTACAAGTCATTGCAGTCATTAAGTGGGTCATATCACATGGATTGATATGATTTTACGATTGTTTTTACAACAGTTGTGAAATTACCATGGTCATGAAGCAAATTGTGTGTACATTAAGCAAATCCAGTATATCCAATGAACATTTTTACAGTTTTCTGCAAACTGTAATCATGTGACCATGGGACGCTGTAACTTCTGGTTACAGTGGTTGCCAAGATTCCACAAATCACATGATTGTATGTGTGTGTTTGTGAAACAAACATGACTTTGAGGACAGGTCATAAGTAGCTGTTTTGAAATCCCTTGTTACTGAATAGTCATTAAGCAACTAATCATTAAGTGAGGACTTAATGAGGACTTAATCTCATAACTTTATGTTCATTTTTAAAAGAAAAGTAGATGTTCAAAATGTTACAGATATATTATTGTAAAAGCCTATTCATGGACTCTTTCATAAACTTGAATAAGATTATATAGAAAAATAATCATAAACTGAATAAAATGCAACATTTCTTTTTAAAAAAAATCCGTCAATCAACCCTCAAAATTAAGTTTTTGGCAATGAACTTGTAGAAGAAGCCCTAGAAAATAAATAATTTCAGGTGCTTCTAACTAAGAACCTACATTGAATCCAATGATATTAGGAAGCAAACAAACCATAAGAGACAAGGTACAGCAATTGAATGCTCTGTGCAGTAACCACTGTGTTCTTTGTCCATCTTGAGAGGACTTCAATCAAACCCAATTGCTTCTGGATAAAATAGAAGTGTTTCTTTGGTGAGTCCAAAACCTGTTCCTTCTGCTGCGTTCTAAAACCATTTCAATTGTAGGTGAGAAGTGGATTTAATTATCTCTCATGCTGAAGTTGGTATTTTCAAGACTAAAGAATATCTGATGTAATTCTACGAATCTGCCCAGAAAAGCATTAGACTTTCTTTTGTGTTGGTGACCTCAGACATGAATATAAAATAGCCTTAAGCCATGAAATATTTTCTTTTATCTCCTACAAAATTGGTGCCCTCTCATTGTTTCAAAGGCCTTAGACCGTGAAGAAATATAGCACTTTCATATATCACAGAACAAAATTTTCTATACACGCACACACACACACACACACACACACACACCACTACTTGAAATGACAAAAAGTCTGCTTCTCATTTCCAGACTACCAAAAACTAGAGAAAAGTAGTTTGATTGCATCTTATTTGTAAAAACAGATTACCCATTATAGGTTGAGAAGCAATATGATTTCAATTATGAAATGAAACTAAACCCAATGTTAAACACTTTATAGTGCTTGGATCTGAAGTAAGCTTATGTTCCAATAAATAAAGGAGCAAACTAAATAGTAGAAGTAATGAAGATATATTTATTGGTTATAAGCTGAGCTGCAAAGGATAGAGTCCTTTATCCTACTGCATACGCAGCTAAGTTACATAGTACTTTGATAACCAAATAGTAATAGAATCCCAGAAATCAATTGAGGTATTTCAGCAGCAGATGAAATTGTGCCAGAACCTCAGTAAGAGTAAGTGATTTTGTAGTTGTCATCAAAGAAGTCATTGTGATAGAAGCAGAGGAGTTGAATGTGAAGGGGCTGCCAAAATTGAGGCAGAGATAAGATGATCAAGAAGGACATATCAGAGCTTCCTACAAACAGCATTGTGTTTTGGGATTGAACAAACACATTGCCTCAATTTATAAGTGGTTTATTCATAAACAGCATCTTTTTAAAGTAGAAATGCACGCAGAGAGTGAGGACATGTGAACGCTCCAGAAAAAAACAGAGAATGGTCTTGCCTGAAAGCTGGATGTAGCACAGGCAGTTTAGAGTTCAATCCAGTCAAACCACAGGAGACAAAGTGAACTTAAAATACATTAAAAGACTATTGAAATAGAGTGAGGGGAGGTAGGAGAATTCCCTGAAGTAGGCAGCCAAGAGTCAACCAGCAGAGCTCCTATAGCAGTAATGCATCAGTCACAGATGGTTAGTTGGTTGCAGCGCTCCTTTGGCCTTTTTCCACCTGCACTTCAGTGTGGCCTAGACATGACCTGGCAACATCTTTTTTCTGCCATGTCTCCCCAACATTCTTAATCTCATCACAGTTTTAAACCATTCTGAGCTATATCACCATTAAGGTAATGTTTCCCCACTCCCAAGAGTAGTTTCAAGGTATATGAAATTTGTTGTTTTTTTATCACGCATCACCCTGGAAATGACTGACTTTGACCGGAAAGAAAGAATAGAGGCAGGACAGGGGTTAGCAACATCTTGCTATTGTTTTCTATAGACTCAAGCATGAGTTGAGAGCAATAGCTCAGTAGTGAGGAAACAAGTCTTGGCTTTCTCTTCCCAGGAGAAGTACAGAATCCAAAAGGGCTGTTTGGTCCTTGAGTCATGTGTTTACTCAACTTCTGCCTTCTCCTCCCTCCACCATCCCGATGGATCTCATGCAATCTAAGTTAATAGCAGGAGGAATATCCTTTGTTTGCTATACTTGCCTGGAAACAAAATCCCTGCACATATACACACAAAGCCCAATTGCAAGCCATCAAAAATAGCCCAATGGAGCCAAGACACTTTAAATAATGCTGCTTATTCTTTCTTTTTACCAATTTTTGCTCAAAAATGGAGGGAAATGTTCTCTTTTTCAAAACAGTTTTATAGAACATTGGTGTTTTGTTCTGACATCCCAGCACACAATAAGCTCCCAGCACACAAAATGGCTGTTCTGTTCTACCTTTATACTATTTGCTCTTTCTTTGTGACCACGTATATAAAAATCATTTTAAAATAATTGAAATAAAGCCAAACTCTCCCCACTTGATGGAGTAATGAATATCCTGACTGTTCTGTATCTTTCCTAAGAACTGGAGGCTTGTATCCTGTTCTTTCCTGTAATTCCCAGACACAGCAGAAAACAAAAACAGAACTCTTGTATGCACAGTTGACACTCTGTCACTGAGCTGTGTCTTCAACAGTGGATTTATTCTTTCTTAAATCTTAAGAATGATGATTTATAATAAACCATCTTCATATTGTCCCAGATTTTGACTGTAGACTGGATATTTGCAAAAAAGAGAGAAAGAAATTCCTCTTATTCTGTTTCTTTGTATGGACTGCAGCATCTATAGTTTGAATTCTCAAAAAGCATTATTTTGTTCTTCTCTTTTAAAATAATAGAACTGACAATAGAATAACCGAGACAAAGGAACAAAATTTATATATTGACTAGTCTGAGAAAGTATCTAAATAGTTGCTACTTAATCAAACATTTTTATACTACTTCATATAGATTTAATGGTAGAAAATCTTTTGTGCTCCAAAGGTTGATGGATGACAGCTCTCAGAATCCTGATCCAGTATGACTAGTGGTTCATAATTACACCATTCACATGTGACCAGCTGTAACTTTTTTTAAAAAAAAATCTGCATTAGGTATTGGAAATAAGATTTAAATTCTAACACTGATACACAATGCATGCACACCTTTAAAGAACATTCTCAATCAAGAAAATTCAAGAACCCATTATCTGATCTGTCTTGAAATTGAAAAGTAATTCAGAAATAGTTGTGATCTGGCATATATGTTTGATCTCATCAGAAAGAGCTCTCTGGGTCTTAGTATCCAATTGGGGGCTATCAATGTTGACTTCAGGATCAATATTTAAATCCAGGTTCTTAGCTACAAGGACAAACAACTTAAACCATTGCATTTACAGTAACTGCTGTGGTGACAAGAGATGATGTCAGGCCCAGCCCAAGAATGACATGTAACAATCCAGTCAAAATTCAGTTCTTCATTTGCCCATACTGTATAAACAGAATCTTCCCAGACTAAACCTATACCACTGTAACCCTAACAGTTATACTGGGGAGCTCTAACAAGTGGCTGTTCTAAATCTCTTCCTTGCTCTCCATTTTAGCTCCAGGTTGTGTTATTGCTTATCTATTCCACCTCCTTGGAATGTGCTTCTTCCAGTTCTCTATAGTCCATCACACCACCACCCCCATTGTAGATACAATCCATCACAATCCTGTCTTGATTCTACAAGAATCATACTGTTCCTTGAAGCACTTGCCAGAAAACCAAGAAATAGTTACATCCGAACAGTTAATAGCACAATTAAATTAGAGAGAGAGAGAGAGAGAGAGAGAGAGAGAGAGAGAGAGAGAGAGAGAGAGAGAGAGAGAGAGAGAGAAGTTAAGGCATCTTCCAAATCATACTATCAATTCTCCCTTGCCACAACATGGAAAAGTAATATAGGCTCCCTCTGATTTTTAGTAAATATCTAACACCACTGCTACAGAAAGTTAAACAGAATGTTTCTGTGATAGTTGAACATACCTTGTGAATTATAGTATATCTACCCTGCAGACATACCACTAAGATAACCCCGGGAGGTTTATAGAAATATCAACACTCAAATTCACAGAGTAAAGGTCTGAAGAGGCAGCTCCGTGAAAGGATAACTGCCCGGGGCTTTACCAAACACAATATAGCTGTCAGTTGTTATTATGTTAAAGATTTTCTGGGGAACAGTGTTTTTCATTTTGCATGTCAGAGAAGGGATAAAGAGACACTTTCAGACAACCATCTCTTTAAGAAAACATAGCGAAAAAACTGAGCTTTGTTTCGTACTCACCAGGGTTGGTTATAGTCAAGAGGTCAAGTTGCCGCTGTTGCTGAAAAACAAATGATAAAAGGAGTTGCTGTAAGATAACTAATTTTAGCAGGTCAGCTTAGATGTACAATGCTACTATTCTGACATTTGCAATAGAATTAATTGCAAGTTACATGGCTCACCATTATGAATGCCATGTGTGTCTAGCATTGACTTTTGAATGCTCCCTAATTTGTGTTCTTAAGAGTGTTAATAATTAAATTGACAATGAATGTATACACATACATCTCTGTTTAGATTTTTTTTTCTGCTTCAAACAAAGGAAGCATTTAATACATCAACCAAGGAGTAATATGATATGACTTAATGAAAGGAATTGATGCTCACGATTCTGTGTTCAAGTAATCTTAATTAACATTCTTAGTTTGAACTCTTTTTAATTATCTGTATTTTGTGTAGGTATGTCTGTGCATCAACATCTCTGTAGAACGAATGAAACTGAAGCTAATTAAAAATGAAAGGAAATTTTATTGCAGTTCCTCCAAAAAGTGGTGAGGTCCATTAGAAAGAATTCCTGGCAGATGATTATGATATGGATTCCAGCCACTTTTTACGACATTTATTTATGTTATTTAATTCATTACGCCAAAGTATAAACTATACATTACTGAATTTTCTTGTATCTGTTTACTAAAGATATGCCTATTTATGATGGCAGCACTCCCATCAAAGTAATCTGATGCAAAAGATCCATTTTTATACTACAAACTCAAATCAGTTAATGTAGTCTGACTTCTAAAGTATGTCATCACTAATTGTTGTGGGATTCCATTGCCACAACAATCCAATAGATTTGCTACAAGTATTGAGTGCTAAAAAATTTGTAGTTCTCCCATATTAATAATTGTTTTAAACAAAGTAGGGTGTGTTTTTTTTAAAAAAAAACCTTCCATAATCCTCACAATTCTTACATCTTTTTTATCCTTAGTTTCCAATATGCCATAGGACTACTCTCCAAGGATACCTCAACTGCATAAAGAATAAAAGTTGGATTTTGTTTGAAATTTGGGGTCTTTAGATCCAGCTCTTTGTATAGCCCACAGAGCCAGAAATATTTGAAAAGAAAATGTTTTTCTATTTATTCTTAGATGTCTTGCAGAAATATTTGTTTCAAGATATGATATATAGACCCAGAAATAAATAAAAAAATCCAAAACTTTATATACTTGTTTCTCCCCTTTTCATAGTATGATATTAATGTTTATTTGCCATTTATTTTTCTCTGTTAGGCCTCTTAATAGTTAGTGTTCTTTCTAAATTCTTTTGGTCCTACATTTATGTAGCACCAGCATTACAGAATACACCATCCACTTTAATTTATCTTTCCTCATCTGTTCAATAATGTCTGTGTTACTTTCATTTATTGTCAGGCCTATTGATCCTCTTCTAATCTAATTCTCATCATTATGCTGTCTCTATTCTTTTAGTGACACTTGGAAGTCCTTGAGAATGGGAAGCATGACTTCATGAGTACTAAACTAAAAAGTTCTCCTTTTGCCAAGTTCTGTTCATTCAGTCTCATCTTTGTGAACTGAAAGTTTCAGTATTTGTGTAATCAAATGTTATCTAGTGAATGAACACAGTTCCTAGATGCTACATGAATCTCTCTGACAAGTACAGGACTATGCATCATTTCGGATTCAAAGGCAAAAAAGATGCTTTAGAGCACCTGTCTCAAATTCCTAAAGTTAAATGTGTCCTTTCCCAGGATCATATGGAAGATGTGGAGGGTTGTCACACAATCTTGAGAAATGGTGCAGCTACTTTCAACAGTTGCAGATAAGTACATTTCAACTATGTGAACCAAAAATCTTTTTTTTTTTTAGCCTTTGGATCCTAAATCCTAGGACTCAGTTCCTCCTTAGAACAAAAATTTATAATTAATAGATACGTATTTTTCTGTCATGAAAACTCTGCTATTATCTTGTTCTTATAAATTTAACTTGTTGACGTTTCAGCACTAGGCAAATTATAAGATTGATTGATTGATTGCCAACAAATTGACGTTGGGTCTTAGCAACCATACAATTTTTCTCCATGAATAAAATGATATAACATCTAATATCTTTCATAATAAATCTGTGGTCCTTTCCCCATTGCCATTGCTTTCATTCCCTAACTTTTCAAAAACACTTTCAAATTACCACAGTCTTCTTTAATTAAGATGACCTGAAAACAACCACAATGTCACTTGACGCTATTGATTCTGTTAGAGATGATCCAACAGCCACTTGAGTTTTCAGAACTTCATGACCCACTGAAAAAAAGGAAGAAGTGGGCTACAGACAGAGAATTATGGATTTACTAAGTCCTTTGCTTGTTTGTACTCTTTAGAAATGTTCCAACTTTTTAGCTAATACATTATTAATCTGAGGTAATTTTTTTCTGCCTTTTTGCTAAAGTTAACACATGGAGTACATGCTCTTGGACTATACTCCTGGTAGGATATGGCTTTGCCTATGTACATAATATATTTCCTGTAAATAAATCATTTCTTCCTTATATAATAAAACCTTATATCTCTCTTTCTTTCTCTCCCTCTCTCTCCACACACACACACACATGAAAAGAGAACATTTCTGACTGAATCTTGATAAAGCTAGAAATACATTTGCTCCTATGCTGAAAAGATATGGTATCTGGAACCATTGCAGTTGTCATAGGTAGTTCTCTAAATTGCTCATAAGAATTTGTTCTTCCTAATTAAGATTAGATTATTTGCAAGATGGTCCTCACTACTGTTTTGTTCTTTCTTCTTATATTCACCCCATACATAATTTATATTCACAACAAAAGTTAAAATGAATCTTATCTTATCCTGTCTACTTCAATTCTTGCAAGGGAACCACCTCTCTGTCTTAATTATAGAGCTATCATTACTCAGAATATTTGAATAGAATCCACATACCACAATCCATCAAATACTATTATTATTCCATTGTATTTCATTCTAATAAATACACTGTTGTTCTTCACCTCAAATTCAAATTTAAATATATGGATTTGTCCCTGAATACAGCTGTACTTGGCTGACCTTAAAATACTTTATTGCTGAAATTCTTTATTACATTTTTCTGACTTAAGACTTTAAACTTTGAGCATTCTTTTAACCTTTTCTCCTGATAATATATTCCTCCTTTTTCTTCCCTTTCAGCAGTTAATTTCTCTTCCTTGGTATTGATGCCTTTAGGGAATTTTGCTGACTTTTTCAATTTAATTCTAGCCATAATTAACTCAGGGTGAGTACAAAAGTACAAAGAAAGTATTATTTTGTGTAAATTAACAAATTCATTTAAGATTAGATTATCTGCAAGATGGTCCTCACTACTGTTTTGTTCTTTGTTTCATTATCTAAAACTCTAAACTCAAATGAAACACATCATAAACAGGTCAATTCTTTTCTTATCATAAGATGTGTTCACAGAAGCTTTATTCAAAGATATTTCAATACTGTTGAACACTAACTCTTCTGAAAACTATGCAAGAGACTTCTAAACTGCAGATTTTTAGTAACACTCTCTACATAACCAGTAAATGGATTTCTCTACTCCCTCTATAAATTCTGTCAAATATAGCTAATTCACTTCATCTGGTTTCTTTACATTTGTTCTGAAGAAGATATAAGGGTTGACGGCTTAGTTGGCCAATCACCAGAATGGGATAGCAAACAATTTTTTCCTGAAGATATCACAGATATCACCTTTTAAAGCACTTTCCTCCCATCATAAACTTAACCTCCTTCAATTTCAGCTGGAAGAATTCTATTTAATTACAGGCTAGCTCCAGTAATTCATTGGTTGCTTTATAGAAGAAGAAATGCCATTTCAACTGAGCCAATCTTATTAGCAGCTCTAATTCCTTTTAGATTTCCTCTATACTCTTCGCAACTACACTGTTACTGTAACTTTTGCTTTGTAAAAAGAGGGTTGCTGGCTTGAAACATAATAGTAGTGAACATTACTTTAATTACTATTTTCTTTCTAAAGCTTGCTTCTTTTTTTCTCTGATATTTTTTTTAAATAAGTGTTTTGATACACTTTCACTATTTTTCCAGCCACTTGAGAGGTAACAGTATTTTCCTCCCAGAACACACAGACATAGACACATACAAAGACACACATACAAACAGATAAATGGGTTCATATATACTTACATTCAGAATTTACACTTATTCATACAACATACATTCGGCTTAATACTATTAAGACACATTCTACTTAATACTGTTAGTAATTGCAATTTAATAATGTGTATACAAGAGTCAATTGGATGGATGACTTCCGGTGGCGTCCTCGTCGTTGCTGGGCGGCTTTCTCCATAGCCGCCGGCTTCGCCATTTTGTAGAGCCGCTTTGCGATCGGCAAAGCGACTTGAAAATCCCCCCTTCTGTTCGGAAGGGAGGAAAGAGCGGGTAGCGGCAGGTTGAGCCCCCAGAATTGCTTCCAGGGTTTGTTTTTTGCCCCGGAGAGCATTCTGAGAGAGGGGTCCCTTTCCAGGCTACCGGAGCTCCGAGCGGCGAGGGACCTCTGTCCTGGACGGAGCGAGACGACGAGAGCAACTCCACCAACTTTAATTTACAGTCTTCCTGCGGGTGAGATCTGGATTTTTTCTTAAAGAATTTAAGCATTTTTAAGTGATTTTTTTAAACAATCAAGTTTAAGCCTCTGAGTGAAAGTGTTTGGAAAACGGCGGCTGGCTAAAGCGGAGGAAGAGAAAGTGAAATGTGAAAGTGCTGATTATCAGTTTGCCTGCCAGTAACTGAAAGTAACATATTTGCAAGAACTTAAATTGTAAAATATAACTGACCTGATTCCTTTTCTGCAAATCTGGGGAGGACAGGAAAAGGAGGAAGATTTTCTTTTTTTCAGAGACTAAAATCCTGTTCTGGCATGGCTTCAAAAAAAGCGCGGGGGGGATTCCCCCACTCACCAGACAAAGGAAAAGCCAGCCAAACAACCAGCACCAGATCAGAGTCAGACTCATGAAACTGGGACTGAGGAATTGAAAGCTTTTATACTTAATATACATAAGTCACTAGGAGAGCTTTCTGGAAAAATAAGTAAAATGGATGAAAAGATGGAAAAAAATCAAATGGAAATGAAGGAGTTGGTGGAGGAAAAAACTGACAAGTTAAATCAGAATGTGGCCAATGTAGCTGTTGCCTTTACAGATGCTTTGTTGGTGGTGGAGGAAAAAAGTGGATGACTTAAATCTTGAAGTGGAATCTAACAAGAAGCAAGTAAATGAAAAAAATTTTAAAGTTGAGATTAAAAATCAGAGGTTAGAAGATGAAATCACGATGATGCAGTTTCGGAATATGGAGTTCGCTATAAGACTGAGAGGTTTAAGAGAGGATAGCAGAGAGAACCTGAGGGCAGCTTGTGTGGAAATATTGGCTAAGATTTTAAAAATTGAACCTGATTTAATTGCTAACAGAGTTGATAAGATCTACAGGGTTAACTCTCGAGTGGCAAGACAAAGGAATTTGCCAAGAGATGTAGTGATTTATTTTACTGATAGAAGACTGAGAAATGACATTTTGCAAAGTTCTTTCCACACCAATGTTCAACATGAGGGTAGCCAAATTGGTGTTTTCAAAGAGCTGCCACCTAAGATGTTAAGAGATCGGAAAGATTTTGGTTTTTTGGTAAATGAATAGAAAAAGCGTCAGATTCCATTCAGATGGGATGCTCCTGTTGGCATCATTTTGAGATATGAGGATGTAAGATATCGTATTAATTCGGTGGAAAAAGCGGAATACTTTTATAACAATGTTCTTAAAAAAACTTCAACACCACCACGTTCATCTACACTGTTATCTGTAGAAGAAATTTCCAAAGAGAAGGATTTTGAAGAGGGGATTCAAGAATTGATTAAGCAAAAAGAACCACAGGCAATTCGAGAAACAGCAAGGGAAGAAACTTTAGGAGCAGTAGGTGGTCTCTCAGAGGATTTTTTTGCAGATTTCTTAGAACCTAAATCAAAGCAGTCTAGAGCCACAAAAGAGGTGGAGCCGGACCTTGACTTGTTATTGCAAGAACCGAAAGATCAACGTATAACTCGTGCAGCAGAGAAGCAAAGACTAGAGAAACAACTTCAACAGAGGTCCAAGATGCCACAAGAAGAGAATGGTGCAAATGGGAAGAAACAGAACTCTGAAGCAGTGGGAGGGGCGAGACCAAAGACATCTGCTGTGGAACAGCGTCTTAGGCAAGTGCTCAAATCGCTTCAACAATCCCCAAATGACAGTTAGATTTTTATCATGGAATGTGAATGGTCTGAATTCTCCACAGAAAAGAAGGAAAATATTTCATTATTTGAAGCAATATAAAAATGATGTTGTTTGTTTGCAAGAAACTCACATTAGAACCCAGGACCAAAATTTTTTGACAAATTCAAAACTTGGACTACATTTCATATCTTCTAGTTCTGTGAAAAGGAATGGATTAGTTTTGTATATCTCTAAAAGAATACCAGCTAAATTGATAGAAACGGATGATGAAGGAAGATATATCGCAGTTGAAATAAATATACAGAAAGTTTCGATGCTTCTTATTGGGATTTACGCCCCAAATCAACAGCAGGAAATTTTTTATAAATTATTGAATACTAAAATACTGCAGTGGAATTATAAGTCTTTTTTGATTATGGGGGACTGGAATGGAGTGATTGATACAAATCTTGATAAGAAGACTTTGGCCAAGAGGGGGAACAAATTACCACAGATGTTCTTTGCACTGAAAGAAGAACTGGAACTGAAGGATGTATGGAGAATTCATCATCCGAAGGAATTGGACTTTACATTTTTTTCTGATTTACATAAATCTTTTTCCAGGATTGATTTCATGCTGGCTACTTCTGACTTACTTACTAAAGTGGTTAAGACTAAAATATTTCCTAGAATCTTAACGGATCATAGTCCGGTATGGATGGAGATGGATTGTGGCAAGAGGGAGAGAAGATCTTGGAGAATGAATGAGAATTTATTCAGACATGAGAAGAATATTATGGACCTTAAAAAACATGTTAATGAATTTTTTCAAATTAATTTGAACAAGGGTACACCTATTGAAATTGACTGGGATGCAAGTAAGGCTTATATGCGAGGTGTACTGATTTATATGAATTCTAAATATAGATCAACACGACAAAAGTCTAGAATAGAATTGGAGTCAGAAATAAAGGAAAAAGAACAATTGCTTATTAAAAATCCGACTGATGAGAAATTACAACTAACTATAAAACTTTTGAAAGATCAATTTCAAATATTGATGGCGGATCAGACAGCAATTAATTTGCAATATGCCAAACATAATACTTTTTGCAATGCTAATAAACCTGGTAGATGGTTGGCTTATACCCTGAGAAAGCAACAAAGTTCTCGTACTATAAACACTATTGAGTATAAAGGGAAACAAGTTTTTCAACAGAACTTAATACATCAAGCTTTTTTAGATTATTATTCTAAATTATATCATGCTGACAATATTAAAAAGGATCTTATTGATGAATATTTTGAGAAGAAGAGGGTTACAAAAATTTCAAGTATACAAAGTGATAGATTGAATCAACTTATAACAAGTGAAGAGATTCTATTTGCAATAAAACAATTGAAGTTATCCAAAGCTCCTGGGACGGACGGTTTGATAGCAGTATATTATAAAACTCTACAATCAGAATTGGTTGAGCATCTTAAGGACTTGTTTTGTAATATTCAGCAGGGGGGTAAAATACCCCCCTCATGGAAGACGGCTTTTATCTCATTAATACCAAAGGAAGAGGGTTCTATAAAACCAGAAAATTTCAGACCAATATTTCTCCTGAATACGGATTATAAAATTTATGCAAAAGTATTAGCCAACAGATTGATGCCAGTTATTCAAGATGTGATTCATGATGATCAAGCAGGTTTTATAGAAGGTAGATACATGAAGGACAATGTCAGGCAACTCATAGACTTACTGGAATATCTTGAAAAAAATAAACAGATCCCTGCGGTGCTGGTGTTTTTGGATGCGGAAAAGGCCTTTGATCGAGTCAACTGGGACTTTCTAAAAAAGACTTTGTATAAAATGAATTTTGGGGACCAGTTTATACAAGTGATTTCAGCAATTTACCAAGAACAGACTGCACAAATTATTATTAATGGGAGTTTAACTACTAATTTTCATATACAGAAAGGAACTAGACAAGGTTGTCCGCTATCCCCATTGTTGTTTATCTTAACTTTAGAAGTGTTGTTGAACTCTCTACGGGGCTCTAACAACCTGAATGGAATAGTTGTAAGGCAAAAAGATTACAGAACCAAAGCATTCGCAGATGATCTGGTTGTTACCCTAACACGACCTTTGGAATCAATCATTCAGATGAAAAACATTATAGAGGAATATGGTCTGGTTTCAGGTTTTAGTCTGAACCAGAAAAAGACTAAGATGATAGTTAAAAATATGTTGGAACCACAAAGGAGTGAACTGGAAAGGTTGGCAGGCTTTGAAATAGCTACAAAGGTGAAATATCTAGGAGTTCAGGTTGCAGCATCTAATATAAAACTTTTTCAAAATAATTATGAGGAATTGTGGCATAAGATTCAAAAGGACCTTGAAACTTGGAAGAAACTGCAACTATCTTTACTTGGCAGAATAGCAGCTATTAAGATGAATGTTCTACCTAGATTTCTGTTTTTATTTCAAATGATTCCGGTGCTTAAAAGTGATAAGACCTTGATGGAATGGCAAGCAGGTCTAAATAAATTTATTTGGAATGGGAAAAAAACCAAGAGTTAAACTTAAAATTATGCAAGATGTTCGTGAAAGAGGTGGCCTCAAAGTTCCAAACCTACGTTTATACTACGATGCAGCAATGTTGACACAAGTGGGTGATTGGTTTGGTACAACGAAAATAGAAATTTTGAATATAGAAGGCCATGACTTGGAATTTGGTTGGCATGCATATTTATTCTATGAAGATAAGTTGGATAGAGTATTCAACAGTCACATTTTGAGACATGCTTTGATGAGAGTCTGGAAGAAGCACCAGTTTCGATTGGATTACAAAATACCTTTGTGGTTGGATCTTGGGCAGATTATGCCAAATATAAAGTCACTCGGGGGGATTTTATACAAAGAGATGCTTTTTAATGATGGGGGCAGATGGAGTTTGAAACCTTTGAATATTCTGTTGGAAGAAGGGGTGAATTTAACTTGGTTGCAGTATCTTCAACTTTAAGCGAGATGGAGAGAAGATCAGAAAATTGGACTAATGTCACATGAAGAAGATTTGGTGACTCAGATAAAATGTAAAGGGCTGATGCATATTAAGCGAGTGTATAACTTATTGTTAGAAAGAGATTCAGAGGGTAAATTAGTTAAAGATTGTATGATAAAATGGGCACAAAATTTTGCAGAACCAGTAATGTTGGAAACATGGGAAAAGATTTGGGTCCAGAATGTTAAATTTACACAAGCACAGAATTTGAGGGAAAATTTTTACAAGATGTTTTATAGATGGCATTTAGATCCCAAAAAATTATCATGTATGTATCCAAATGTTCAGCCTAAATGTTGGAGGTGTGATTGTTTGGATGCAACATATTTTCATATTTGGTGGACTTGCAGAAAATTGAAAGCATTTTGGATTAAACTTTGGTGGGTTATGCAGAACATTTTGAAGAAGAAGCTTGAATTTTCTCCTCAGTTTTTTTTTGCTGGGGATAGTTAAGGATTGCTCATCGACTGAAATGAGACTGATCTTATATATGATTACTGCAGCTAGACTACTGATTGGTCAATACTGGAAAAAAGATAGTGTACCTACTATAGAGGAATGGATATTGAAGATGTCTAATTTTGCAGAAATGGCTAAGATTTCTGCATACCTAAAAGACAGGACCCATGAAGCTTTTGCTAAGGAGTGGAAGAAATGGGTAGAGTACATGCAGAATAAATATCAAAGTAAGAAGTTTCAACTAGCATTTGACTCATAACTATATCTATTAATTATTTTATTACATATTTGAATTTGAATTTATATCTTTATTATGCTATATATTTATATTAATATTTACATATATTATAAATGTTAAAAATAAGTTTATATATCTGATTAGCCTTATATTATCTAATTTTAAAAAGAAATTTATGATGTATTATTTGAATTCTATATATTTTTCTAAATAATATTACTAAGATTGAATATTGGGAATTATATTTAATGTTAAATATTTATATGATATTTTACTCTAAAACCTTATGATGCTCAAAATTAATTTTTTTATATATTTGACATATCTGTAATATTTGTTAGACTGCCATGAGTTTTTACAAATGATTTATGATTATATGATATATATTTGAATTAGGGGGGTAAAAGATGTCAGAAGTTTAGATTAATATTTTTATTACTTAAGGTTAAATTTGTTATATTTTTAGCTGGATCTCACCTAGATTCTTTTTTTGTTGTTTGATGATGATTAATATATATGATTGGTTAATAATGGAAGTCAGGGGGGGAAAGGGAGGGGGTGGTAGCTGGGTGGGGGGAGTGGGGGGGGAAAGGGGTATAAAAATTGTATTGTAAAACATTTTCAATAAAAAAAAGAGTTAATTGGATGTAGTGGTTAAAACATCAGATTAGAAGCTGGGAGAGTGAAAACTCTAGTGCAAGAGTGTCAAACTCGTGTCCAGTGGGCCAGATGCGTCATGTGCTGCCTCCGCCCCCACCTGGTTTAATGAAGGGGAGGGAAGTCCTGATATGTCACATGATGCCCCCATGACGACACGAGTTTGACACCCCTGCTCTAGTGCAATCCAAGTGATTTTCAGCCAATCGCTCTCTCACATAAAATATCACACTCAATCACCAACTAATCTGGTCTTTCAGTTTAAAAAATACAATTCTTTATTCGTATAATGCAGCATCAATTCACACTTTCCTTTATCTTTATTATTAGTTGCAGCTATTCATCATCTAAAAATAAATTAATAATATTAACACTTACCTGAATTAAAACTTTTCACTTTCTTCATGGTTTTTTAAAAAATTTCAACAGCAAAGATATACACCTTAACTATTTAGTATTAAAAGGGAATCGACTTCAAGATGCATAAATAGAGACTACCCATACAGGTACATCAATTCCTGAATGTACGAACAAATATTTGCCGTTCTGCTTTGTTTGTGTAACAAACTTTTTCCACATCCAAGGATGTTCTGATAATCTCTTTCATTAAAGCCAATTATCTAATCCATTGCCTTCCCATTTACTTCTTTCAACCTTGCAAGCATAATTAGTTTTTAATTATCAGAAATCTTCCACAATTTGTTGCATTCTTTGCAAGTTTCCTGTGATTTCTCCGATTCAAAAGACTTAGAACAAACTCCTCTCATTTTACTTTTATTATATTTTTCTATTGATTAATGTTCTTGATGGAAATATTGCTTGATGCCAGAAATCAGTGTTCACTCATTATATACCCTGTCTGTTGTCCACATTTTCATTCCCCATTTTCTGCTACTATGAGAGCTTGCTGTGAAAATCATTTACTGTATTCTTCTTTGAAATTTCTGGAATAGTATATTATACAGTCATCTGAGTGATATACCATTTACATGTGAGAAATCACACACTGCCACAGAAATAATGATTCAATGATTAAATAAATACTTTAAAATAAATACCCTAGAATCAAATTCTAAATATATGGGGGAGAGTGTCCATTTAGATAGACATGGAGAAATACCATACACATAGATAACTTGTTCCTAAAAATCAAAGAAGGCTTATTCTTGCAGTTAGTTTGGGCATTTCAGGGACAGATAACTTCTAGTGATATATTATGCTGAGAGAAAATGCTTCAGTTATTTTTCTCAATAAGAGTAAATGAATATTTAATTCCTTACTTGAATGCTACTTTTGAATTTACTTTAAGCACCCATGCATGCTGTAAGTTGGTACTTGTTGAGAAGAGGCAAAACACTAAATTGTTTTCCTATATGGCAATTCAGAAACAAGATCAGTAAAGAAATGTTGAAAGGTATCAGAAAACTACAAGATAGTAATTTATGTGGAAATATTAAAACAGCTGAGAAAATACAGGCTGGCAAAGAAACCATGAAGAGAAAGGGTAAAAATATAAGCAGACTTTTTTCATCTGAATGCTATTTTCTTCTCTATGGGAGATGAAGTGTTTAGCTTAAGCATAAAATGTATAGTACTACTGCAGTATACAGTGGAATATCGTTCTCAAATTCAACAACTTCCAAATAGACAGGTTGATGAAGTATGTATTTGTAGAATTTGTGAATGCAAAATACTTTAAAATTCTTTTAAAATAGCTGTCATTAAGACACACTGTATATAATTAAATATGAAATGTGTGAGGCTCATGCTGGGTTATCTGGGCAAAAATATCCCTCTAATACTTGGAGGTGTTTTCCCCCCTTATGGGGATAACATGATAAGTCATTCATTCTTGAATCAGAATTTCCAAAAAAGGTATCAGATAATTAAACAGATTATTTATAATTGGCCTTTTTAAAGGAGATGTTTAATTGCACTACAGTGAGATATTTCTTTTTAAAAAGTCTGTTCCATGATGATGATATCTAAAGGAGATGACCAATTGAGTCGGAGGGTGGGGTAAAACACATTATCAGTCTGGAGTCTCGATGCCTATAAGAGATCTAAGCCTGATCCCTTTAAGTCCTTTGACTCTTATCTGGTGCTAATTTGCCCCGCCCATCAATAGTTAGATTCTTATGTGTATAGGTAACATGGAATAAACTTGCAGTGCTTTTAAACTCTATCCTGGCTCCTATTTCTTTCACTTGACAATACCCTGTTTTCCCAAAGACATCCCCTGATAATAAGCCCAATCAGGCTTTTGAGCACATGAGCTAAAATAAGCCTCCCCCCAAAAATAAGCCCTCCCCGAAAATATTTAAACGCAGAGCTGGAAATCAGGTAAGATGGCAAGAGGAGCCCCATCTTGCTCCACACACCCCAAAATAATAAGACCTCCCCGAAAATAAGGCCAAGTGCTTATTTTGGGGTTTAAAA
Source organism: Masticophis lateralis (assembly GCA_030761175.1). NCBI lineage: Eukaryota > Metazoa > Chordata > Lepidosauria > Squamata > Colubridae > Masticophis > Masticophis lateralis. The sequence continues at coordinate 153,326,561 of JAUDYJ010000003.1, read as the reverse complement.
AATATAAGTCAGGATCTTATTTGCAGGGAAATACGGTATTTATAATATAGGATTAGTTCATTTCTTCATTAAGCAACTGTCCTAATGTGGAGAAACTAGATGGATAAGTTCTAATTGATAACAATGAGGCACTACTGTCAATATCTAATACCTTCACATGAACTAGGCAGGCTACTTTCAATTAGTTGGACCCATGTCTTTCTAACTTTATATTTTTCCTTTATGTTGTTTATCCAAGTGAAATGATTTTTTTACTCAAGCAATTTCCCTGGGCTGAGTTACTGTCCTCTTTTTTTTTTCCTTTAATGTTTTACTTTGTGAAGCAATTATAACTAAGGCAATTCCATTTGAAAATAGCTTTTAACCATCTGGCAGGCCTTTGCAAAATGAAGTTCTACTTCTTATAGAGTTAACTTTTAAAACATTAAGCTTTATTTTGGTGCCAGTAACATACATATTTTCCCACAGCCTGGAGTTTCATTAGATAAAATTACTAAGTCACAGTGTTATTGCTGTGTTTTTGACATCAATTACTATAATACCAATACAGATAACTCTAGTGACAGAAGCAGAATTAGACATGAATGTGAGGAATAAGCAGTGGGAGCTAATAAAGTGTGTGTTAAACAGCTACTTATTTCAAAGAAATAATAAACGGAATAAAAACAATAAGGGCCACATGTGGTGCTGTTAACATAAAAAGAATCTATATAAGATATAGATTACTTACTTCAGTGTGGAAAAACTGCCCCTTAGTTGTCAGCCTATGTATTGTATTATGTAATGCTAAATAACAGGAAAAGCATTCTGACAGAAAATATATAGATTAGGGAAGGCAATTATTAACCATTAAGAGTCTGCCCTTTCTTGGGAAAATGGGATATACTATTCAATGAATTTCTAATTAGAAACAAATTGCAGCTGTTCATACCAGTAATAGGATATTGACTCACCTACTTTTTGTTTATGGGTGTATCGATAATAGAAATAGGGATATTTTCACCATTTTGAAACCGATAGTTCAGATCAATTTATCTAAAACCAACAGAGGGCACTTTCTTCAAGCAAGGAGAAGCCTTTTTTTTCTTGTCTTATCATCCATAGAAACAAATTTAAAGGTGTACTGTGTCTGTAATTGTTACTTTTAAGAGTTGCTTTTTAGTAATGTGAACCTACACTTGTTACTCCCTAGATCCAGAACGATGCCCTGAACACATCAGAACCATTATATGGGGAAGAATCCCTCTCCCTATGATGCTCAGGAAACTTTGTGATTTGTTTTGGTAAGACAAACATATTTTTCACCTATATCTTATCAAACAACTATATTAAAGGGGTGATAACTAATATGTGCCCAGGCCAGGGGATCGGATACCACACATATGAAAAAAAAATAGTTTTGCAGAAAAAAGGGGCCAGCCCCTTGAGGGAGGTCAGTTCATGAAACAGATGCTGGAAAGACTACTGGGATACAATTTCACAGTGTTGGTAAATTTAAGGTAAAAGCCTGGAAAGAAAAGTTTCCCCTTTTCAAAGAGAAGTAAAGTGGGGTAATCTTAAATTTCTTTAACTGACTGAGCTCATTTTATTTCACTCTTTTTGCATTCTTTCTTCAAGATTATCTCTGTACTCCTCAATGATAATTGATGTTGCCTAGAAAAAATACATTTTATTTTATTTATTCAGTGCCTTCAAATCAGTGTTACTTCCCAGCAACTTCCTGGATACCTCTCTGAAGTTTTCTTGGTAAATTTTCAGAAGTGATTTGTCATTACCTCTTTCCTGGGCTGAGAAAATGAGACTGGTCCATGGTCACCCAACAGGCTTTCAGAAAAGTATGCATCCATTATGTATTTTCAAGAAAAAAGAGCATACAAAGTCCACATGATAATATTTGTGGATGTAAAGCTGCTTAGTATGAAAATACACACACACGCGCACACACACACACACAGAGAGAGAGAGAGAGAGAGAGAGAGAGAGAGAGAGAGTTGGGGGAGAGGGGTTCAGAAGGGAGAAAATATGAAATGAAAAAAAAAATGTCAAGTACATGTGGAACTAAAATAAAACAGATTTACTTCTATATTCTGCCAACATTCTCATTGCATAACATTACTGGCAAAATTATCTGGTATAATGTGATTTTCCTGGTATATTTTTAGTAGTTGTATCATCTCTGGCATTCAACCAAATCCATATATTCTCTCAGCTGTTGCATCTTGAATACAGCATTGTTCTTATTTTATTGTTGTCGGGGGGGGGGGGGGGACCCACCCAGAGCAGTAAGCTTGGTTCCATCCTGTTTACCATTAGGTTTCTTTGTTCTCTACTTCTTCCATTAAGTGGAATCATTTCTGAAACAAAGGCAATCAAGACATTTGTCCAAAGTGTCTGCCTTATGTCAATTTACAAGGAAAAGGTCTGAACATATTCTGTACTGCTACAGCTGCATCACAGATGGGTTTCTACTGCTCTTCAATCACATTTGGTACACGGCTGATTTGAATTTGGCCTATCTTGATACTGCCGTTTAATTCTGTAAAATCATATGGATATGTCAAAAAGCATATTTCCGCTCAATTTAAGTTATTCAGAATGGAATAAAAACAAGTAATGAGATATAAGGTGGGGCCCCAACGGACAGCGTTTTTAAAAAGGAGGAAGCAGAAATGTGTGTCTTGACCGAAGGGGGGGGCAACAACTCCACTCCTCCTTTCAGTAATTTCCTGTAAAAGGCAACAAGATATCCAGGATGCCTCAAAGGAACAGCTCTACACACAGCATTCCGGCTTTTTAATTTTGAGAGATTAATCTATTGGGCAGTCTTGCCTTGTACCATTTTGTCATAACATTGATTCACTCGCTGGGAAGCTAAGTTTCTATACGTAAGACATTATGATCAAAATTACTGCATAAAGAACAGGGGAAAAAAAGAGTACGTCTTCTTGCACAACTATACCTGAGTACTTGTGGAAAGAATGAAAAGAGAGTGCTTTTTTATTCTTTTTAACCTTAATAGGCTTTGGGAAGTTTGTGAGCCCAGGATACTATAGCAGAAAAAAGGTACATATAAGCCTGTTTGACAAGCAACATACTTTTTGGTCTCCAAACTATGATTCACCAATAATTGAACAGCAACCTGCACTAAAATTAGTTTATTCTTAGCATTTATTTGCTAAAAAGGCCATATTGAAATTATAGGAATAAAAGGAGTGAAAACTAATTTAGTCTAGCGGCTAAGGCACCCAGGCTAGAAACCAGGAGACTCTGAGTTCTAGCCTCGCCTTGGGCATGAAAGCTGGCTGGGTGACTTTGTACCAGTCAATCTCTCTCAGCCCAACTCACCTCATGGAGATATTGTTGTGGGGGAAATAGGAGGAAGAAGGAGTATTAGCTATATTTGCTGCCTTCAGTTAGGTTTTAATAAATAATAAAAGTGGGATATGAATTAAAAAATAAATAAAAATAAATTGGTGTCAGCTTTGGAAGCCATATTAGGCCGGAAGCTTCAATGCTGCCACCTTCTCATGTGTGGGAAAGTAGGAGGGGGGATTAAGGAGAGGGGTTGTTAGTAGACATAATAGCATTCTTCCTGTTGGTCAAGGTCAGGGAGATCCAGCATCTGGAGAAGGAGTGGTCAGAGGGCTGGGTCGAGATGGAATGGATGTTGATTGGAGCATGTGATTGACTGGGGAGAAAGGGGATAGTTTTGCGGGTTTTGACTTACTGAGGGAAAACCCGGGCTTTTCAGATTTGGGTTTTCCCAGATGTGCCAGTTTGCCTATTCTAGTAAAGAGAACTTTGGAAAATGCTTGTGTCCGTGTCTTTACTTGGAGTTGGGGGTTTTTCTGGAATGCTGACAGTTGGCTAATGGATTAAGATAGAACCTTCCTTCTCATATGCATCTTGTTCTCCTCCTCTTCAGTAATTTTCAAATTTAATGTTATTACTTATCATTTTAATGTGTTATATTGGCATTTTTACTGATTGATTGTAAGCTGCCTAGAGGCACCTTTAGCAAGATGAGTGGCATATGTTTAATAAATATAAATAAATAAATAAATAAATAAATTTGCTGTTTTAGGTGGTTTTTTTTGTTTCTACTTACTATTTTTAAACTCCCACATCTTTGATCTAGGACCTTATATTTTGATAAAAGTAACTTTTCTGAAGATATTCTGGAGAATACAAAGTAAACAAACAATGATGTTAATAACCAGTAGTTTATATAACATTATACGGTACATTACATAACATTATGTAAAGCACCTTTATCTTCATTATCACTTGCCATAAATTTCCTTTAGGTCCCCAATTGATTTATGGATTATATTAGGATGGAAAACTTTTTATTAGCTGTTGGACTCTTTTAATATTTCAGTAAGAAAGAAATAGAGTTTCTAGCTAACGTAGTCAACAGTGTAGCTAACATAGTCAGTGATATAAAGTGAGAATGGCCTTAACAAACAAATAGATAAGGTAGGATGATTCTCCACTTTTCTGGAATAGGAGATATTTGGGGAACCCCTTTCTTTTTGAACTGTGCTATGGGTTTACACTACCTTTATGTTTACGCAGTTTCTGTTTCAAAGGAGCAAAAAGCTTCAGTACAAAATTGCAGCAATTGCAATCAAGGGGAGTCAGGAGCCAGAAGTGGCTTTAGGGCCACAAGTTGTCTTCTTCAAGACTGGCACTGTGGCAGACAGAAGTCATTGTGCTCCTATTAGCACTTTGGTCTCGCTAAGTGAATTCTTTCAATAGCAAAGGAATTATCCAACCTTTTATGGTTTCCAAAACATCACTATAACACCTGGGCCATTTATTAATATATATTTTTTTAAAAGATGCATTTTATTTAACCAGCAATAATTGGCTGTCTAAAACAGGATATTATATCAGCTGTTATAGCATAAAACTCTTGCTCCCCGGAATTGAGCTTCTCATGTACTTTATACCTATTAGATGTAAATGATTAATGCTGTGATTATAATTTCTCAAACCATTCTCCTTGTCCCCCCTCCTTTTAAAACAACCCTGCCCCCGATTTGGTAATTTATTCCTGTGCCTTTGCCTGTGAGGTTGCTTGAATGGCTTCTAGGTTAAAACTGCATTTATCTACAGTCTGATGTAGTTGTACAAAAATAATGGGACAAAGAGGAAACACCAGCATGCAGTACATAGACACTAATACATATTCATTGCTGATTTTCCTATCATTTGAAGCCATTTTTCATCCTGTGTATTCAATTGAGCCATATAGAAATGCTGGCTTAAACTCAAGCTTCAGTACATTTTGGTGCAAAAACAACCCGAAATATTTTTTTTCATTGTTCCTCTCACTGGTAGTTTGCAGGTTGCCTCTGATCCCATAGAACAGCACATGTAGTCCAAAGAATAGTTTACAAATTACTGTTTGAAAGTATACTAAATTCTAGTTTATTTACTGGTCTGTTGTGTTTTTATTTTTCCAATTGCAAACATCAGGTTTACTATTTTTTTAAATTGCACTCTGTTGCCCTAAAAACAATTTTGTATGAATATATGTTAAGAATCCTAGATTCATGTACACATAAATTTTTGACAGGCGAAGAATCCAATGTGATTTTCTCCTCATGGAGTTTCAATAGAAAATGAGAGAAAAATCCTGCCACAAAGGCTCCCTAGGGAAACATACAGCTATGCTTTCCTAAAAAAATACATTTTTAGATTTTATAGGACATTGTGTCATTTTAAATCTTTTATTATTATCTTCTAAAGGATTCTTCTAACTTCTAATCATTCCTTTATTTGACAGAACTCAATGGAAACCAAAAGGATTTATGTTTATGTTCACGTATAAAAACTAACAGTTTATGCAGTTAAGTCACACTAGATTTCATCATGAAATTTCTGTGATTAGTACAAGAAAATGAGAAACTTCCAGAATAAAGCATATATCTTTGCTGGTGTTTTTAAAGCTCACATGACATTGTCTCCATACATACAGGATGAATACCAACTGAATACAAGTTGCAACAGAGTTCATCATTTTACACAGGAAGTAGCTGACTGTTCCCTTGAGAACAGCATGTTTTGTAGTTAGTAAAATAGCTCTGATGTGTAAAGAGTAACTCTTGAAGTAATATCAGTCCATCATTTCAAACCAATTTCACAGCTGCAGGAAGGGTGAAGAAAGTTTCCATACGTGAGTGAGCAAGGAAAATTTATCCTCATTCTGTTTATGAATTCCATTGTACCAGATATCTATATCTGGGATTTTATTGTGTAAAAGAGCAGCAACACATAAGAACACAGTATACAGTGTAAATGCTCCAATTTATAGAGTATAGTAAAAATAGGTGACAGATTTCTTTGTATTCATATCAAGCTTCAATTGCTGTTCTGGATACTAAAGAGAAAGATTGATTTTCTTATGAAATGGAGCTCTGGCATATTACTTTAAGCTGTAAATTCTGGGTACTGACAACATGGGTCAATGCATTCATGACATAGACTGAAGGGAACAAAAAGCATCAAAATCACTAGTCTGTGTTTTAGAGATTACTTAAAAGCCTGTCCCTTCTATTGATAATGTCATAGCAATACTATAGTAACATTGCTACCAATGAAAACAATAAAGGGCTGGAAAACATTCTGAAATACGCAAAAAATTTAATGTGAGCAGTATATCAGAGGGGGATATTTTCAATAGAGTGTCAAGATGTTTTTACACAGAATACCACTTAGTATTGGACCAAATCTGAATTGATATGAAGCTGCTTTAATGGTAAGCGAGAATGACCTTGGGAGACTGGGCAAGGCAACATAGCCAAAGGAATGGTAAGATAAAAGGCAGTTTAGCCTGCAGCAGGAATGCAGCTGGGGCAAGAGGCTCAGTATACACTCTCCCTAGTTTTCTGAGTTGTAAAGGGGATGGGAGAAACGAAGTACTTTCAGACTTGTAAGATTTTGTTAATGTATCTTTACAATGAAGTAGAATAAGCTCATCTGGTTTAGCTTACAAGTCAGATAACTAGAAATTCACAATGACTGTAATCTAGAGTACAGCATAACCAATATGAAACTTTCAGGGGGGAAAACCATTACTTGCTATACTGTGTGTTTTAATTAATTAAAATACGTGAGTCTTTATCACTATGATTATTTTTCAAAACTAGTTGACATGGAGGATATTTGGGCTACAACCAGAAGGTCTGTAATAGAGGAAATTGAATTTTTATCACTTTATTCCAGTATGGACAATGTGATTGTGCATAATTGAACTGTAACTGGCAGCTGCACCATCTATGACACATTTTCAGCATGGACACAACTTATGGCAGTGCTGTCCATAGGGAAAGCCAAAGTACGCAGGGTGGCAAATGTAGCAACACAATCTAAACCCTTCCCCTTTGTACATGTGTGTGAAATTAGCAGACATACAAAAGGGGTGGTGATTAAACTGCAATATCACGTTTGTCACCTTCTCTGTTTTGATCCCCACCTCTTCCCACAGACACAGCTGATTGTTGGGTAGTCAAATTTTCTTCCCACCATCATGGTTGAATATCATACATTTGTAGTACTGTACTTCACGTGTCAGGTACTTGGTTGTCTAGGAAGTAAACGTATGAATACAATAAAGAGAATGTATGCCTATAGCATGAAAAGAAAGGGTCAAATTCAAATGCTTTAGAGAAGAGAATAAGGATAACCTCAGCTCAGAGGAAGTCTATTCATCCCTTAGCATTTTGGTGAAATGATCTAAAGCAATGACAGTCATAATACAGGTTGCTATCTCATTCCTGGCACTGAGGTTCTGCCTATTGGGCTTGTAAAAAGAATACATCTAGACTTAGAATTGCAATACCCTAGGTTAATCAGACTTTATAGAAAATGACACATACAGGGTCACATAAAAAGAAGGCAGCCTTTCTCTCTTAAATGTCAGAACATGTTCTATAGATATTTCTCTGATAGGGAGCATGGCCCATGATAATGGAGATTTGTCTACATTCTGGGGAAACTATAACTATAATTTGCTCTGACAAGTTAAATAAAATTTTTAGTACAGTTAAACCAAAACAAACAAGGCACAGCCATAGCTTTGTGATAGAATACACATTTTGCATGTACTACGCTTCAGACAATTCCTGGCATAGACTCTTAACCTCAGGTAAATGCCTAGATTTGGTGGCTGAAGGCCACATTTAATATTTGGAAGGAGGTCACAACCAGCAGCAGGATGATGCAAATAGGCAGGAGGTTTTTTGAGAAGTTTTGCACATTTCTTTGTTTGTTAAGATTATTATAGGACTTACTCTATGGTTCTTCCATCAAAATTACAGAAAACCACTAATTTTTAGTCAAAGGAGGTCAGAGATTGCATGCGGAGTTTCAGATCAAAATAGGGGGAAAAAAACTATTGAAGAATCTGTGCCAGTCTGATTGGACAGTACAGGGTTAGGATAGCTAAGGACCAGATTTTGTAATCTGATGTATTTATATGATCTGAATAACAGAACTATAGAGGGCACATAGAGATAAACAGTATCTATATACCATTCAAAAGAGACAATCGAAAAGATAAAATGGAATCAAGAAGACCAAAAAAACCTCTCTTTGTCAGCAATCACTAGCTGAGACAAACAAGTAGTAGGCAATAGCCTAATCAAGAAACTGTTGAGGGATCTATGACAATTTGCCACAACCAGCTCAGCATGACCAACCTGCCACAGACAACTCATCATGGCCAACTTGCCACGGCCAACTCGCTGCAAGACAACTCACTCTAGGACAAGAGTTACACTAATATCAAAGAAATGATGGAATAGAATCATTAAAGAAAGGATGCAAAAGGAGGGACAGAATGAATTGTGAATGGCAAAAATTAAAATATTTTTTATTTATTTTAAATAATTAAACAGAATTGTTAAATGGTCCCACAATGAGTTGTCTTGAGCGAGTTGGCTGTGGCAAGTTCGCCCGCTGCAAGTTAGCTGTGGTGAGTTGGCTGTGGCAAGTTGGCCGTGGTGAGTTGTCCCATTCCCATACCAAGAACACACCCACCAATACTGATAGGCCAAGCCATTTTATATATAAGTGAGAGCAAATCCCACTCCCTTCTAGCACTGATGATGTTACTAAATTGGGAACTGAAATATTTGCAAAAAAAAAAAAAAATCAATCAAGTTCAAAGAGCACCAAGGACTCCACAAGAGTTATCTAACCAGTCACAGAGATAAACTACATTAGGAAAAGCTGATATCCAGTAGCTTAGAATAAACCAAATTGACTTTACCATAATTTTTACTCTCTGAACCTTTCTATTGCTGAGCTGTTTGAAAGAAAAATGATCAGGAAATACCAGATTTCCAAAAAAATGATAATATGAGGATGTAAATGTGGTGACAATGGATTGGAAGGGGGAAATAGGCAAAAATATATAATTATCGGAATATCTTTGCAAGTCAAATGAGGCAGATAATTCTAAACATAGGGCCAAAGCACTTTTTCTAAACAGTTTTTCAGATAGTTTTTCTTAATATAATGTGGTTTTCTTCATGTTTCCATTTATATACTTTTTTCAGGTGTGCACTGTATTTTAATATTCAGAAATATATGGTTATTTTATTTTATTGATTTGATTTAAATCCTATCTTTCTGTTTTAATGAATACTCAAGACATTCTAGTTGAGCTCTTTGGCACATTGAAATGAAAACACTTCTTTTTGTTTTATCTCACTATAATGAATGCTAATATTATTAACCTTATTAGAAAAAAGATTATTTAGAAGTTAGCTCAATTAAAGTACAGGATATAGTTAATCATTTCAATTAACATTTCTAAGAATTAAAACATATTTTATTTGGATGTATACTGAGATCAATTTGCTATCATGTCACACAATGATTTCTTCTTGTGCAATTTACATGTCCTCTCAGCTGAGGCACAAACTTTTTGGTTCTGAAAAAGCCATTAAAGCTCTAATGTAAATAAAGCAATGACAGCAGGTTGAGTTAAATGCTTTTGTTTGTCTTGTAAAACAATAATTATAGGAGATGTATTGGACTTAATATGCAGATTTCTATTAGAGCTCCCTCTTTTGACAATAAAAATGGTTCACAGACTCAGCTGAAGCTAATTCAGTTGCCATTTGTGGAATAAATACACCAGGTCAGAGTCAGATTTTGCTAATGGTTGTAGAAAAAGGCATCCAGTTCTCCTTGTAGCTATTCAAAAGAGAGACAGACAGAGCAGCAAGTTTCTCACACTGGTTTTCTTATGTTTAGGTTTCTGAGGTTAAGGCACCTATAACAGAAAAGAGAGAAGACACTAATAGCAGGGTTGACTGTATCATTCAGTCATATCTCCGTACAGGTAGTCCTTGACTTACAACAGTTCATTTAGCAACCATTCAAAGTTACAATGGCACTGAAAAAAAGGGACACGACCATTTTTCACACTTAAGACTGTTGTGGCATCCCCATGGTCATTTACATTCAGATGCTTGACAACGGACTCATATTTATGACCATTGCAGGGTCCCAAGGTCATGTGATCCCCTTTAGTGACCTTCTGACAAGCGAAGTCAATGGGGAAACCAGATCCACTTTATTAACTCGGTTACTAACTTAACAGTTGGAGCGATTCACTTAACAAATGTGGCAAAAGAAGTCATAAAATGGGGCAAAGCTCACTTAATAAATTAACCACAAAAATGTGGGGCTCCATTGTGGTTATTTCTGGAAACTGCTGAAAAGTCATCCTTCTATTTCTTGCAACTGACTTTCAGTGGAATATTGGGGGGGGGCAGGGGCTCCACAGCAATGGTGGGGTTCCCCTGGTTCAGACCGGTTCGCAAAATGCACAGAAGCAAGGCCCGCACATGAGCGAAGCGAGCATGTGCACGCGATCCCGTTGCAAACCGGTAGTAAAGGTAAGTAGAACCCACCCCTGCTCCAAAGGCTACCAAAATGAGCTTAAGGTGTTATGTTCAGAAGCAGAACAAGGAATTTAAATCCCCTGCTCGTTTTGCCTAGCTGAAGATTCAGCAATTTGCCCTCATTTTACTGCACAACAGTAGCAACAGAAGATTCTGCTATTATGATGATGAATCTTTCTGAGATAAATGCTAGGTAGAAGAAAAAGATTACTACATGTGTAGACCCAACAGTCTTGCAGAGAAGGAAGAGAGAAAGATCTATTGATCTGTAAGAATATTCTGGTACCTGATAATTTTCAATGGTAGAAAACAAAGAAACAAACAAACCAAAGTCCCATTTTAAATACACATATTATTTGAGTTTTGTTGGAGAACTCATTCTTTGTCTCTCCAAGAAGAGCAAAATTAATGGAATGTTTTGGGTATTGGAATAGCTTGTAACTAGGAAAGTGAAAAAATCTGGTAGAAAAGCCTGAATAATCGGGAAATCCTCTCTAAAACATTAGATGCTACTTGGTTATTTAAGGAATATATTTATATAAAAAGGAAGCCAGCCCATTATTAGAACCTTAACATTAGAAAAATATTTTTCTATTTGTATGTCTTTCGCTTTTTGATGTCCACTGTGCTTTGTGTACCTTTGTTTTACAGACAATTCCTTATATAAACTACATGCAGTAAAAGCTAAGAATACAGTATATAGTCCAACTTTTATAGAAGGTAGACCACATAAATCATACAACCTATGGAACCTGAGAACCAGTTTGATGTAGTGGTTAAGGCAATGATGGTGAACCTTTTCGGCACTTGGTGCCGAAAAGGGAGTGCACATGCACAAGTGCCAAAAAGGGAGCACTTCGTGTGCAAAGGCCAGCTGATCATCATGTGTGCATGCGTGCCGGAAACCTGGAAAAGGAACAGGCGACACGTGCCACTTTGGGCATAGATGTCACAGGTTCACCAACAGGTTAAGGGATGTGACTAGAAACCAGGAACCTTGAGTTCTAGTCCCACCTTGGGCACAAAGTCAGCTGGGTGACTTTGGGCCAGTCACCACCTCTCAGCCCTAGGAAGGAGACAATGGCAAACTGCTTCTGAAAAGCCTTGCCAAGAAAACTACAGAAACCTATCCAGGCAGTTTCCAAGAGTTGGACACAATCAAAAGGAAGAAAAAAATAACTGAACTTTTAGTCTGTTTCTGGTACTTATCTGAGCATACCTTGTAGTCATCAGGCTACACTATTATTAATAAGAAAAAATGAAATTTGTTTTCTATAGGAGTCGATTTAATATAGCATTCATTTCAGATATTAACATAATACCAAAAAAGTACAGTTCCCCTTGGAAAAATTACTCATATCCTTCACACTGTAGTTTCAATGTGATCTTTTTTCAGTGGTGGGATTCAAGTAATTTAACAACTGGTTCTCTGCCTGTATGTATGTATGTATGTATGTATGTATGTATGTATGTATGTATTTATTTATTTGCTTGCTTGCTTGCTTCAATTTATAAACCGCCCTTCTCCAACTGGACTCAGGGCGGTGAACACCCAGAATAAAACATGATATACAAAAATTAAAACAATTTTAAAAATATTAAATACTTTCAGCCTACAATTAAAACAGTCCAATTTAAGATCAATTCCAATTTAAAACAGAGGATGGGATCAAGCCAGCCCGGCTAGATGAAACAAGTGGGTTTTAAGAGCCCGACGAAAAGTCCGGAGGTCTGATATCCTGCGTATCTCTGGGGGTAGGTCATTCCAGAGGGCGGGTGCCGCCACAGAGAAGGCTCTCCCCCTGGGAGTTGCCAGCTGACATTGTCTGGCCGGTGGCACCCTGAGGAGGCCCTCTCTGTGCGAGTGTACTGGCCGGTGGGAGGCTATTGGCGGCAGAATGATTTCTTCCAACAACCAGTTTGCTAAACTGCTAAACTGCTCAGAAAGTTAACAACCAGTTCTCCTGAAGTGGTGCGAACTGGCTGAATCCCACCACTGCCTTTTTTGCAACACAATTAGAATATATTATATTGCTACATTCACATGTACACTTGGAAAAAAGCTTGTGGATTTATTAAGGAAAACATCAGAGAACAAACTGCAGATGCTATTAACTATAAATGTAATATATTTGAGTTTCCAGCTTTTGTTATCTATAGAATTTTCTATTTTCTTCAATATTCCTCTATCCAACCAAGCTAATAAGAGATTAAAAATAGGAAAGCAAACATAAGAAAAAAATTTATATAGCATTAGAGAGGGCAGCTTTGTGCCATCTTCCATTACACTGGGAAAAAAATGACACCGATAAATCTAGTACAGAGCAAGGACAGCAAAAAGCTTGTGTTAGTATTGGTCTTGGCCTATTTATGTGCTCTGGGAAAAAGAAGAATGGTATGCGTTCCACCTGAGAATCATAAAACATATTGATAGTAGGAAATGAACTCTGGGCTTATGGGGCATCAGTGATAGTAGTAGAGTTAGTTTGATGATCGTCAGCAAGAACGGTGCCTGGGCTTTTGAAAACTATACCTATATACATTTTATATATACATATGACATATACCATGTCATTAGGTGGTTTTTTATTGATTTTAATTAATTAATTTTATTAATTAGGTAAAACAACAACAAAAAAAGCAAAAACAAAGAGATGGGAAAGAAATAAATGTACAGAGGACACCCAAATCAAGCCAGACCAAAGACAAAGCCTGACCACAGAAACATTTTACTACCTAGTTTACATTATATATATTTGAAATGGTTGCAATTTTCTTCTAAACGCTTCCTTGCTCATTTGCTGAGTGACCTTTGAATATTCCCAAGTACAGTAACATTTTCTCTGAAATTAATTAATAAAACATATTCATTTTATTCTTAGAGACGAAGTATTGGAAATGACCTTGGAAGTTGTGCAGACCAACTTTGCAGAATCTATTAGAAGATATTAGTAGAAGATACAGTTCCTGTAATTGGAACTGGAGAACTACAGAAGATGATGGCTGTTAAGCTAACGTCTGTATCTAGGACTTTATTATCTTTGGTCTTGGATGAGATTGCACCATCTCAGATAGATCCAATGTGTGAGCTAGAGGTCCTCTTGGACTCATGGCTCTGGTTCAAAGAGGCTAGGAAGGCTTTTGATCAACTCAACTGGATAAGGAGGATTTCCTCTGGGTCACTTGTGTCCTGGTCATTTCCTGTTTGGACTATTGTAATGTTTTCTATATGGACTATCCTTAAAAGCTTCAGCTGATGCAGAAGGTGGCCACACAAGTTATATGGAGTGCCCAAAGAAGGACATGTGTAACACCTCTGCTCTACAAGCTGAATTGGGTGCCAATTTGCTTCTGGGTACGATTCAAGGTGATGTTTGTGACCTATAAAGCCTGGCTACTTATGGAATCATCATCATCCCATTACATCAGCCTGTACCACTCATTCAGGCAGGGAAGCCTATACCAATCAAACCTTGTAAAAAATTAATTGAAAAGGTGAAAGGTGAAATACCAAGAGTCGTGATGGTGCAGTGGTTAGAATGCAGTACTGCAGGCCGACTCTGCCCACTGCCAGGAGTTCAATCCTGACCAGCTCAAGGTTGACTCAGCCTTCCATCCTTCCAAGGTCAGTAAAATGAGGATCTAGATTGTTGGGGAAAATATGCTGACATTTGTAAACCACTCAGAGATGGCTATAAAGCCCTATGGAGAAGTAGATAAGTCTAAGTGCTATTGCAATTGCTATACCACAAGAATCTAGTCAACTAAAGTTCAACACTAAATTGGTACCACATATGGATCAATGGAATTCAGGAGGAGTTGGACTTGGACCATTTGTGGGAACATAATGACTCTAAATGATAACATGCTTAATTCCACCCCTCACTTCTGCCTGGTTTTCTCTTACATCTTTCTCTGCCATTACCCTTGCCCAGTGGAATATTGTCCCTTTCCCAGAGGTGAGGCAGACCCCCCACTCTCCTGGCTTTCTTAAAAGGAGTTAAAACATGGCTGAGTGCCCTTGCATGGGGAGTCAAAAGGAGCATAGGGCCCTCCTTTCACCTTTTCAATTAATTTTTTACAGGGTTTGATTATTTTTACCTTCTTCTAAGAAATTTTTAATTTTAAAATTTTAATTCTAACAATTTCTATTTTTATATTATATATTGGTTTTATATTATGGCATTTTATTATATATCTCCCAGAGTTCCTCTCCGGGGGAGATGACAATGAATGAATGAATGAGTGAGTGAATGAATAAATAAATAAATAAATTTTGACAGTTTCTGCTGCTGAAAAATCACTAGTACTATTGTGTTCCTCAGATCACGAAAAATTGACAGGATCTTAGTTGAAGGGAAGATCACTGAGGATGGAGGAAAGCAGGGCTTCAAAAGTTAATATCCACCCAATATAGACTTCCCAAAGAAAAAGGGGATCTGAAGGTCAATGGTGTGTTAGTCCTGAAAAATTGCTAGCTAAGTTCAACTAAAGCCCTTGATTAACACTAAGAGGAATTTAGTAATAGCTTAACACACTTAGCTGTAATCTATTAGGCAGGCATTGGTACTTTAGTACTGCATAACTATTATTTTGGTGGCAAGAAATAATTTCTAAATAGCAGCATAACTGAATTCATAGTGTTTGAATACCTTTATTCAGTCCAATGTTTCATAACAGGAAACATTAGAGTTAAATGAAAATAAATGTTATTGGTCCTCATTTTTATTCAAGTTATTAAATCTACAACTAACTAATATTGTCTTCTTTGCTAGTTTTATAAACTGCTTACTCATTTTTAATCATGAATGGTATATACTTGCTATAACCTATTGCTAGCACTGCCGTTAAGTGTTTTGTTATCAACATTAATCAATGAGATTGGATGATAATTTTTGGAAATATGGAAAGGAGAAATCTTGCTGACAATATAAGAACGGGAAACTAAAATTGTAGAATACATATAGCAATGTAAAAAGGGACTGTACACAGCATGTACCAAATCTTAGGTCCCATACACAATCAGTTACTTTATCAAAATTCTGAATCCATTTCCCCCTGATAATAAGCCCAATCTGGCTTTTGAGCGCATGGCAATAAGGCCAAGCACTTATTTCAGGGTTCAAAAAAATATAAGACAGGGTCTTATTTTCGGGGAAACACAGTAGTATAGGATAGCCTTTATTGTAATTGTACATCATATATACAACGAAATTGGTTTAGCCTCTCTGGTGCAATCCATAACAGAAAATATAAAACAACATAAACAGTATAGAGAATAATCCCTATACAAGTAATTGACGAAAAAAGACTAGTCATATGTTTCCGTATGTGCGTGGAGTGATTGTGATTGTGTTTAAGAGTCTGACAGCCCATGGGTAGAAGCTATTTTTAAACTTGTTTGTCTGGCTGGCTATGCTTCAATGTCTTCTGCCTGATGGTAGAAGTGAAAAGAAACACTGGCCAGGGTGTGAATCTTCCCTAAGTATCTTCCTTATTGTGAGAAACAGCGAGACCTGACAATGTCATCTAATGGTGTTAGAGGGCAACCAATGGTTTCTTTTGCCACTCCCTGTAGTGCCTTCTGTAGTGTCCACAGCTGTTAGACCAGCATACCATAACTCTTATACAATATGTGAGGACACTTTCTATTGTAGACCAATAGAAAGAAGTCATCAGCCGTTGTTCCACCTGATTTTTCTGCAGGACTCCAAGGAAACGAAGTCTCTGTTGAGCCTTACTAACCACCAGGGACATGTTGTTTTTCCAGGTGAGATCTTGACTAATGAGCACTCCCAAAAGTTTAAAAGAGGAAACCTTCTCCATATGGCCCCCCTTGATATACAGGTTCCTCTCTGTGTTTCTGGAAATCTAGCACCATCTCCTTTGTCTTGTTAATATTTAGATGTAAGTTGTTTTTTGAACACCATATGGATCCTTCTGAACTTCTTCCCTATATGCTAATTCGTCCCCTCCAGTTATAAGCCCCAAAACTGTTGTGCCATCTACAAACTTTATTATGGTGTTAGATGGATTTGAGGATATACAGTCATATGTACACAGCGAGTTTAGGAAGGGCTGAGCATGCAGACCTGAGGGAAGCCAGTGCTGAGCTTCAGAGTGGAAGATGTCAGAGACCAACCCTTATTGTTTGTGGACAGCCCATCAGGAAATCTTTGACCCTGTCACAAATGAGGGGAGGGAAATTCAGGTCAGTCAGATTTTCAATGAGAATGCCTGGTAAGATGACATAGCTCCCAGATTTCTCGAGGTGTCTCAATGCAGTAAGTAAAGCAGTGGTGGTGGTAGCTGCTTTCAAGCAAGATGGAACTCTAGCCAATTACAAGGAGATGTTAAAAATCCTTTTCAGGACTCCTGTTAATTGGTCAGCGCAGGTTTTTACCACTTTCCCCAGCACTCAGTCTGGACCTGCAGCTTTGTTGGGATTTATGGCCTTCAACACAGCTCTCACTTGATGTTTATGCAGGGTGAGTGGCTGGAGATTAGAGGGCCTTTGAGCTAGAGCTTTTTAACCTCAAAGCGGCTGAAGAAGCTATTCAGCTGCTCCACCAGCAGGGCATCAGCATTGGCTGTTTTCATCGTATGTCCCTTATAATTGGTTAGATGTTGCAACCCCTGCTACAGCTGTCTTAGGTTATTATCTGCCAGATAATAATGATCTGGCAGATAATACTATTATAATTAATAATAATATTAATTATTAATCATATAATTAATAATAATTATTATTAATCATATTAATCATTATTAACTGGTTTAATTTCTTAACTTGTTTAGTTTCTGATATTTGACCAATAGTTTATAAATAAGACCCCAGAAATAGTACAGATTTTCTGTTGTATAGTTTTCAAATTCAATCAAGAGTCTCAAGCTTTCCTCCTCCATTTTGCAGTTCTTTTAAATATATGTTATTTCTTCAAAGAAACTAACTGGGTAATTCTGGCCATTCCAAAGAGATCATCTCAAAAGATTTAATTTTTATTAACAGTAAAATCATACTGAGCCAAACTGCTTCCCCCTTCCTTTGCTCAAAACTTTCTTTTCTAGAACACATAGTATTAAGTATTAAACAAACACTTGCAGAATAACTACTGGCAATCAAAGAGATAATGTGAAAAGACAAGACAAGACAAGAAATCAAATCTTTGGTACCTCTGGTTTCATTATTTCTGTGAAGGTTTAACTTATGTACTATGTAATAATATTGTGCTACAATTTATCTCAAAATGCCAAAGCCCTTTATCTTTCTAAAAAGCAAACATAAAAGAAACACTCTACATAAACAACTTCTCTTGAGAAGAAAGATAACATGCACAATGCTGAAAAGGAAAACCTTTTGTGATGTATTCAACATTTTCAGGCTAACCTGTCCATTATATTTCAAGAGGAAACTTGCATAGGTTTCTACTCAAGGAGAAAATATTCCCCAACTACATTTAAAAGAATATAACCTATACTAGAACAAAATCCTGTCATTTTGGAAGTCCAAGGGCATTGTTCAATTTATTTATTAGAATAAATTCTTCCATATGTCTTCTTCATAAAGTGCTGTGGCATTCAAAGTGTCATGATGTAGGTTACATGCTACCTGATACAACATGACTTATTATTTGATAACTTTATGTTTTGAAAAGGAAGGCACATCTCTCCTATTTATCAAGGAACTTCAAGCCCTGATAAGCATTCCATTGTGCTTTTAGTTCTATTTCACTGGTGTGTGTGTATATGTGTGTGTGTGTTTGTTTGTAGATGGATGGTTTGGTGGCCCTGTCTATCTCCTGCTTTTTCCCTACTAAAGAGTGATAGATTAAGAAACCTCACCCTTCTTCAGAAGCCTCTGAAGGCCACTAAACACAAAGCTCTTTTGAAATTTTATTGTGTGGTGGTGGAAAGATGTGGGGGAGGAAAAAACATCTTATAATAGGTTGTTTTTACACAAAGATTCAGCAGGTAAAAGTTTTGATTGAATTTTATCTTGATTTCATTAAATATTCATAAAGGCCAATTAGAAAAGCAGCTAAGTGGGCCACAAGGCTCCTTTCCATCATTCTGTCAAAGAGAGTGTCAGGCGGCAACTATTTACACTGGAACCCAGCAGTCAATGTCTTCATTTAATCTTTATGTGCTGTCCTTCTAAATCACTACCCCCTCCCAGTGACTGGTTTTATAGCTAGACGAAGACAAGGGGAGGGACAGGAAAACCTAATAATTCTGAAGGCAGGATCCTTAACTTGTACAAAACCAAATGCAAATGAGAAATAGCATCCTGAATCAAACCCTGGAATGAAAATCTTTCCTTTAATGAGAAATGACATTGGAGGAGCACTGATTACCATGAAGAAAAACTGCTTAAAATTCATAATCAATCAAGCAAGTTTATTTTAACCTTTCATGACTAAACTGCTGGGTTACCATTTTCATTTATTGATGATGCTTATCTTTTCTTCCAACCATTAATTTTAAATTATAACTGAGAGAATATTCCATGTTTATTCGTAATTATGGATTTCTCTTTCTGTGCGTGTACTCACCCAGAGACATAGCCACATGCACATATACTCACAACAGACATACTGAGATTTACACTGAAAGAAGACCTGTAAAATAGTTAGCATAAAAGTGGAATTATATTCTATTGATATTGTACACATGTGGTCTATTAATATCACCTTTTTCTACAGCGTTTTCTGCTTTACAAAGTCATGTACTTTTTTCCCTTTGAAAATGACAATGTTGAATTTAATTTGAAAATCCAATCACCCTTCTCTGATAACTCAAACAATATCATTGCGATATGGAAGGCCTGTGACTTTTTAGTAACAGACACGACTGGAAAAGATATTAGGATTCTGACTACACTGATCATACATATAATGAAGCAAAAAAGACTGAATAGAGCATCAATTAATATGCATAGCAACTTGCATATGAGGGAAACCAGAGGCTAGTATTTCAGTTTTGACCTAGCAATATATGAAGTTTGAATTTTAAAATTATCACCTTTTTTCATGTATTGCAGACAGTGTACAAGTGCAAACCAGGAGGTGAAAGACTAAACCAACACTGATATGAAAATAATGAAAACCTTTTTAGACACATTGTGAACAGCAATATTATGGCTGGTGACATTAAAGGTTACAATTTCCCCTATCCTTGGTACAATAACGTTATTAAATTACCAAAAGTAAAGCCTACATATGCATGAATGATAATGCATTATGTATTTCTTTGTTAAGTTTATACCCTGTCTTTCAGGGGTGGGTTCTACTTACCTTTACTACCGGTTTGCAATGGGATCTTCTGCGCAGATCGCTGATGACGACATCCGGGGTAGTGGGCAGGGCCTCCCGCTGGTTTTACTACCGGTTCTTATGAACCAGTCCAAACCGCGGGCAACCCACCACTGCTGCCTTTCCTCTAAGAAGTCAAGGCAATGTGCAGAGTATTCCCTTTTCCAATTTTTCCCTACAAAACATTTTGATGTAGATTGAGTTGGGAAAGAGTAGCTGATCCAAAATCATCTCGTGATCTTGGGGTTTTTTTTTTTTTTTTTTATGGCTGATGGTAGATTAGTATCTGGAATGTCCTATATCTAGTCCAATATTTTATTTATTTATTTAGAACATTTATACAACTGCCTACTTTCTCACAGCAAGTCTGGGAGGCTTACAAACAATAATAATACAGTATAGGAAAAAAATAAACAAAAGATATTATAAATAGTCTCATTATTAATGCATAACCCTACATAATTTTGTAGGGAATTTTTTTTAAAAGTTAACATATGGAAAGGTTTCTCTGTAATAAAGCAACTTTCAGTAATTCAAATGCCTCCTTTCTTCTACTGTGCTGCTATGGATGACCAATAAACCATAAAAACCTCTAGATCAGGGCTGTCAAACTCCCGGCCCACAGGCCAGATGCATCACATACTGACCATGCCCGTGCCTGGTTTAGCGAAGGGGGAAAAAGTTCCAATACATCATGTGATG
The DNA here is from genome assembly GCA_030761175.1 of Masticophis lateralis. Lineage (NCBI taxonomy): Eukaryota > Metazoa > Chordata > Lepidosauria > Squamata > Colubridae > Masticophis > Masticophis lateralis. Next base: position 153,305,623 of record JAUDYJ010000003.1, on the reverse strand, counting down.
CCGCTGTGATGACGTGAGTTTGACACCCCTGCTCTAGATCTTCTCTCTGCCATCTAGAGGCAGCCCCAAACTGGATAAATGAAAAAAAAAAAAAGCCAGACAGAATCAATAGAAACTGACTACATGGTGGTATTTCTATGACTATTCTGAAAACAGTGTGGTGTACCTATGAAGGTGCTAGATGGGCCCTGGGAAATCCAGATTCTAATCTACTGACAACCACAGAATCTCTTTGGATGACTTTGGGATAGGCATTCTCTCTCAACCCAACCTTCACCACAGAGTTGTAAATAGGAGGAAAGGACAATATGACAATACATTCTGAGCTGTATGAAAAGCAGAATGTAAGTCAACTAACAAGTAACAATAAACCATGAATTTGTTATTGGTTCAATTTTGTGGATTTGCTTTTAGTTATTTACAGAAAATACATACTTATCTATAGAATGTAGAATTCTTACTATAGGTAGTCCTTGACATACGACTACAATTGGATTGAAATTTCATTCATAAGACAAGTCACTATGTGATTAGACCCTATTTTATGAACCTTTTACAGCAGTCATGAACCAAATTACCACAGTTATTAAATGCATCACATGAAGTGATGTGAAGTGAACTACATGACCATTCACCAACTCAGCTTCTCCAAAGAATTTTCTTTTTCTGTTTTGAAACTGGCAAAAATGGTCACAAATCACAATGATGTGACCGTAGGATATTGCAACAGATCCTAAATTTGAGCTGGTTGACAAACATCTGAATCGCATTTATGAGACCATGGGGTTGGTATGACACTTGTAAATGCAAATACAGGTCATAAAGCGCTTTTTCCAACCATCATTAAACAGTCATAAGGCAAGGACTATTTGTCTCAATTCATTAACTGAAGTATATATTGTGGTCTTTGATTATTATTTGTTTCTATAGTATGAAAAAGATGAATTATTATTACACTGAATCAAATGTTTTCTTAACTAGATTCTGAGTCAGGATCACAGAGAATAAGAGCTGTATTATGTGTAGCATCACACAAAAATATATCAGTGGACAAACATCTCCAGAATATGAAACTTTAGGAAAAGTGAGGATGCTGAAAAACTGGATGCTGAGTTGGCTGTTTTCTGCCCAAAGTTGGAAAGAATTGTGCCAACCACATTTTATTTTCTCTCTTGGCTTTCAGTCAAGCAGATTAGTATTGCTAATCTTTTGTTGCTTTTCTCTCCCTCTCTTTCCTATCTCTTTTGACCCCTAGGATTTTTTTTCAAGGCTGGTTTTTTTAAAAAAAAAAAACTCCTGGTGCTTTTAGCCGTATGCAGAAATAAATGCTGAGGGAGCCTTTTACTTAAAAGAAAGAATGAGGTATTTATAAACATCTTCCTAAAAAGTAGAGATTGTTTGATATAATTCTTGCTTCCTGCAAGTTTGGGATATGAGCAGGTGATATGTTGGTGTGATAAGGCAGGAAAAGTCTAGAGGCATTCAATCCTGAAATCTTAAGCCTGCTTCCTCTAAATCAGGGCTGTCAAACTCCTGGTCCGCGGGGCAGATGTGTCACACGCTAGCCACGTCCATGCCCAGTTTAGCGAAGGGTGGGAAGTCCCGATACATCATGTGATGCCACCGTGATGATATGAGTATAACACCCCTGCCCTAAATAAACTTTTATACTTAGTGAGGTTTCCTCACAGGAAAACAGATGTAGAATCAGGGTTAAGACATAAATTCATGACTTTCATAGAAGCAGAAGAAACATTACATTCTTTGTTATTTAAGCATATACCTTAAGGATACAAATTTTTGTGTGATATTTTTTAAAAGCACAGTAGAAAATAAAGTGGCAATACAAGGGCACTGCTTTGCTGCCTTTTAATCCTCTTGTGCTTCAGTGCACTTTAGTCATCGATGAAATGTATGCCTTGATTTTTCAGCTGAGGCCTGAGGAAATTTAATCAATTAGATTCAGTGCAAGATTTCTTTCTTGTCTAACATGATGCCAACAATGGGTTCTGCCATCAGACCTTGAGTATCTTTTGGAAAGCAAATATGTACGTTCAACTTTTCTCTTTGACATATTGCTAAAGAGTTTTATATTCCCTCAGTACCAACACATTCCACAAGACATCTTGCAACTGGATACATCAAGATTTTTCCTAGCAGATTCATGCAGAGTTCCACTTCCATAGCAATCCATTCTGTTGTCCAGTTTGTAGATGTTCTTCTGGCCACTAGAGGCCACTATGACACCTGCCAAGGGTGAATGCACAGGTTCCAAGTGGCCACCCTATTCAGCCAAAAAGGAAATAATGCTTTAATTAAGGGGAGGGGGGAAACAGAAAAGGAAATGGCAGCTGAAGCAGTTTCATTGTGCCATTTATTATCTTCACAACAGCTGAATAATCCAGCTCAATGGAAGGTGTGTGTGTGTGTGTGTGTGTGTGTGTGTGTGTGTGTAAAATGTATTTTCTGTCACTTTTCCTTCCTTGAAAAAAGATGCCTCTTTCCAAGGATGTAAAAGATATTCCAGACTAACATTATGATGAAGCCAGAATTATTCCTAATAGGGTTTTTTTGGACAAGGAATTAGAAAAGCAATATGAAAAATCAATATTATACATGGTAACTGCAGCAGATTATTGTATGGGGAAAAATGGGAAAGCAATAAAATACATACAGTAGATTATAAAATTAACTGAATTTGCAGAAATGGCAAAGTGAACAAGTCTGGTCAGAGCAAAAAATAACAAATATTTTTGAAAGCCTGGGAACCTCATATGGACGTTTTATTGAAAGAAGAAAAGATTGAATTGATGATTTGGGGTTACAAAGGAAAGAAGTGGATGAGGGGAGGGAGATTTAAGGTGATAAATACACCAAAGATAGAACAGTGGAAAGCATAATTGTAAGTTTTCTTTTTTTCCCATTTCCTTTTTTCTCCTTTCTTGTTTGTTTTGTGTTCTTTCACTATATTGAAAAATTCTTATATCTTTTTTTTTTTAAATCTAGCTTTGGGTTAGTTATGAGAGTTCTATCCACATCATTCCAATTAGAGCTGTCAACTTTTTCTCAGATTTAGAAAGTCCACTGTTCTTGCTAATATTTCAGTTGATTTGGAAACTCTAAATCACCCACTGATAGTCATGGCTTTCTTTTTCCAGATCATTTCTGGAGAGGACATGGTTTAGAATGATCTCTAATATTCCCCATTCTCTCTTATTGAGCTATGACGAGTTTATCTAACTGAGAGCACAACTGGCTTGCTAGAATCCTGAATAGGAACAATTCACATTACAGTATAGTTATTAGTTGCAAGTAGAAAATTCTGCTTGACCAGAATCTGATATATTTTGTTTGGTGGCACCACCATATAATAAAGGTTAGTAATGAAAACTCAAAGAGGCATGATGACCCAGCTACTTAAAAATGCTGGATTTGTCAGCTGGAGAATGTCGTCTCTCTGAATTCCAGCAGTTTGAGCCCTAGCACCGTGTGATGGAGTGAGCTCCCAATGCTCACCTCAGATTGTGCCAACCTAGCAGTTTGAAAGCATGTAAATGCAAATTGATAAATAGGTACCACTGCAGTGGGACTAACGGCAGAAGCAAGAAATCAACTGGAGCCCGATTGGCCCAAATGTGAAGCAAAAACCCGTAGCGAAAAGGCCCCAGGTGATGCTGGTACTCCCACAGAACACTGTTAGCTGTTCAGTGTGCAGAGCTAGTTCCCCACCCCACCCCCCTGTGGTGCACCCTGGATAACACATGTGAATCAAATGAACTAGCAATCTTAGGCAGCCAAACTACTATTCTGTAATAACATTGAAGACTCCTGTACCAACATCAGAAAAGTTTATGGAGTTGCCACATTATAGACTAGACCATGGCTGGCAAGAGGATATTGTTTCAAGTGATAAAGACTTAAATGATGTAACAACTTAGAATAAGATGACGGGGGAAAAAATCTACATAACCACTGGAATACCGAAGAGATATTTGTCTATATTACTGCTTTAATAATATCAAATATTACTTTATGCTATCTAAGGATTATCCAGATTCTTGCTGTCCAGGTATTGTATTCCTACTATCAAAAGGGAATTTCAGAATAATGGCCTGGAACAATAGGCACATGCCATCAAATTAATGAAGAGCTGAGCTCAGCTTGGTGGCATTTTTTTCTTCATGATCATGTTCAACATTCACTTGCACTGATGATGTTACCTAGTTGGGTACAAGCAAACAACCAAACTTAAAGAACATCAAGGAATCCAAAGTTCAACTCTGAGCTACATACATTCTTTTCTGTTGGAAGAAATGTTTCCCTGGACTTGTTAAAATGTTAGGATTTTCTATGCAGACAATCTAAATTATGATAAATGACAACTCAAGACCGATCACTAGATCACTACTTCTTTTCTGTAGATAATTCTTCATAATCTCTTGCCAATAAAAATAAGTCATTACTGAGCAGGAGTCACCTTGTTAAATTAGGAGATTTGAACAGCACGATTTTCTAAAGTGGTATCTTTAGGCAGATCCTCAAGGTAGAATCTAAAATTATCTAGCAGACCACAGGGAACGCCAATACACCATTAAAGTCTATTAAGATACCAGACTGAAAGACAAAGTATTAATGAAACATATACACTATATTTCACTTCCCTCTCTGTCATCGATCCTAAATATATGATAGAATCTGCAAGCTGAGGTATTTGCAAATACAAGACATTTCCAAGCAAAAATGAAATTCTTTATTTGTTGGTTTAAAAGCAAGACCTAAAACATTATGCAAATATTACCAAAAATCAACTTTTTATCAAATTCTTCTTGTCTTATATTTAGTCTGGCAGTTATATTGGATGTTAAAATTACTTGACACTAAAACCAAAATTATGACGGATGAAAGGAGAGTTTAGTAAAATAGTAGTAACACTTTACAATCTGAAGTATCCAGATTCTAAATCTGAGAGACAATCTAATAGAACTAAGGTGCTTATTCTATTAAAAATGAAACAGCTGGATAGGTTTCTAATATTATACATTTCAATTTTTATCTATAAATTATATATAACTAGGAGCTATTTAAATGTCAAGAAGCAAAGACATGAAAATCATACTTACTGGCCGGCATAATAGCTTTCATTATTTGCTCCAACAAAACTTCTACAAAGGGATGGAAATAGTTAATGTTTGCATCTTTTGTTTTTTTATCTTTAGCCTTTTATTTCTAAGGGAAGAACTGTGGACTGAACTAACTCCTTACTATTAAGTCTGTGTTTTCTTCTCCACTGTTGCGCAATTTTCCCTCGTTATTTAAATAACAAACCAAAGAAGCAACAGAATAGCCATCAGATCTACAAAGCTCTTTACCTTTGTCAGAATTTGCTTCTGGCCCTTATTTTGCTTCAAGAATCTACTTTACTGAAATGATGTCAAAGTTAAGCAACACCCTGGTGCTCTATAAAAAAATTGTAATGGTGCAAGTAATCAAATCCAACTGCTTTGTGGTATAAGCAAATACTTGTGTATATCCATCATGTTTCATGCTTAATTTATCTATCTGTGTCTTCCAGATATTAGTTTTCTATAAACAATCTGTCTGCACTAGAGTTGTATGGAGAAATATATTTAACAAAGCGAACACCAGCCTGATCAATTATGTGGAAAATGTGAAACAAGCTATAAAGAGTATGAAAATCTCTACAGAAACTACTGAGTTAATAGCCAACTTATATGAGATATGTGTGATCCATGATTAGATCTCCTAATGCTTTCTTTCATCCAAAATAGCAATGGAAACTGCTCTTAGTTCACCATGGAAACAAGCAAGATACTTGCATTGTGCCCCACTTCCCTTCCATCATCCCAGAAGAGCTAATAGTACTTTCAGAAGAAAGATTTTGATTGGGGAAACAGCACAGCAAGAAATGATTAAATGCACATTTATTATTCACATTTCTGTTCTTTAAAAATCTTAAAGGCTATTTCTAGGGATGGAACCTCTTATGGGAGTGGATAAACAGGGTGAACATCTTCAAATGCTATCACAGTGGGAGAATTAAGAAGGAAGGGGGAAAAAGCTGCCCAAATTTGCAATATTCTTTAGTATAATTAGCAGTTTAATAGCAGAAGAGTTTTAAAAGGGAGTATAAAGGATTGGAAACATCCCAATGGGCTTGATCATGTATTCCATATTTGGTGATATAGAAGGAAATGAATGAAGAATCTCTAGTTCTCCTGATATTGTTGAACACCTCTCAACTTGCAAGCTATGAAAACAAAATATGTAATTTGATCTTAGTTTTTAATCTTTTTAACATTCACAAATGTTGGGTGTAAACTATATATAAAACAGCTTGTAATATAGTCATATAGAGAAGCTTCTGCTATGAACATTCAGAGGGGATATGTGGTGGGTTTTCCCCTTCATAATACATTATTGTGGTGTGTTTCCTAGGCAATGAAACTGTCTATCCTTTTTTTATGTCATTCTGACACTGAAAGTCTTTCAGAACAAATGAGCTTGCACTGCTCCCAAAACAGTGAGCTCAACATATGGGAGATTGCTTGGATTTATTGTTCTTATTAAACAACAGGTGGAAAGCATGGGCAGGAGAACCTTTGCAGTTTCAGGTGTGTACCAGTTTACAGCCATATCTATACCTAGATAGATATACTCTGGCAATGATAGCATAGAAATGGATCACTATTATTATTTATTTATCTTATGTGATGTTACATTAGCCAGGAAACTACAACGTAATGGAGAGTAATTAGTTGCTGCCTTAAGACTGTTAACCCCTTCAGTTCATGCTTGTGCACTATCCATGGTGAACCATAGGGGGCAAGCTAGCTTTGCACCAAGAAGAAATAAGTATGGCATCCTGCAGCATTATCTGAGGTTTTGTCCCTCCATCAAAGTCACCTCACAAAAGGGCACTCATCTGGGAAGGTCCAGTACTAGCAGGGATCTGACTGTCCACATGAAGCAGCGGCTTATCTTCCCATCAAAGTGGTACCTATTTATCTACTCACATATAACATGCTTTTAAACTATTAGGCAGGTAGAAGATGAGGCAAATAACAGGAGCTTACCCTGCCATACAGTGCTAGGACTCCAACCACTGGAGCAAAGACCATCTCTAGCACCATTAAGCCACTGAGCCAAGCCCTCATACTGATCATCATCCCGCTAGATGACTGCAATACCTTTATGACGGACTGCCATTTGGAGACAACCCAGAAATTGCTGTTGGCACAAAACATGATTACTCCTGACAAATCAATCCATCCCTTGAGAATCACTTCTCTTTTACTCTTTCTGCACTGATTGTCAATAGATCTTTACTTATAATTGATGTTATTTGTACACAAGGTTTTCTTTTTTTAAAAAAAAAGTATTCCACCAAGAACCCATTTAGACTGGGGTAGGCAATAAACACTGTTAAATAAGTAAGTAAATAAATGATACCTCTTCTTTTCTATAATTGTTGGGCTTTTGGAATAGGTTGACAGAAATAGTCAGTGCCAAATATTGTCTCTGGGAGTTACCTTTTTTATAGTCAGCTATGCCATGTGTTATATTTTGTATAGTATTTTAAGCTCATGATGTTTCTATGGTGTTTTGTAACTATGAGCTTCCCAGGCTCTTGTGATGGGGCAGCATGCAAATCTTGATGAATTAAGTGTGAGGATGTGTAATGATGAGATAAGCTAAGCTACTGTAAGAGCAGGAGCAGAGTATGGTGTGGAGAAGAAACCTGTGAGACATGGGTTCTCATTAACATGAATGGATTGCCTCTCTGTGTGTCTATGTGGTACAAGGCACTGTCCAAAGAAAGCTGTGTGGCTGGTTCTAGTTATCTGGGATCTCCTTTTTTCCTTTCTTTTCCTTTCTATGTTGGACTCAGAAACAGTGCTTGTGGATAGTGTATGAAGAAATCTGCAAGGATTATTGAAAACCTGTACTAGTAGTGGTATAAGAATTCATTCAATATTGGTACAGGGTTATTGTTAAGTGTGTGGTGCTGTGATGTGAAAAGACATTCTTGAGATATGTCCCCTTAGACACAAGTTTTCTTTTCAGATGTAGGCATCATTGCCAATGATTGGTGGGCACTGGTAATTGACTCATGGATCCAAGGTGATATATTTGTGCTATTCTGTAGTTTTTACTTATGTATAATAATAAAATAACACATTTTATTTATAGTCAGAGGCCAAAAAATTGCACGTTTCTCTCACTTCTCCTAGCCCGAACATATATAGCAGCACTTTATCTCATCTCCATAGTAATTGGTTTAGTCTCGCTTCATTTTGGCACTCAGGAAGACATGCTGATGTCAGTGGAAACTTACAAATACATAACTGTATCCTGGTTTGAAACATAAATAGAATAATGTGTTAAAGCAGGCCAATTTTCAATTGCTCAGATTTCTAACATAGTTTAAACTTAAATGAAAACATTCCACTATTTTATTCTTTCTCTGTACGTGGCATTTATCCACCGTTGTAAATATTGACACCATCCTTATTCTGAGTGAAATGCTGCAATCTTTAACAATATTACATACATAGTTTGGTTGGAATCCAGTCAAACGGTGTGCTTAAAAACAAAAGAGAAATCTCATTAAACCCCAGCTTGGAAGACCTTGCCGCTGGATTTGTTTGCAGCGCTTTGCTTACGCTTTAATTCTATTGATTACACATTCCATTCCAAAGTGCCATTTGCCTGAAGGAGCAGGTGGTGTTTGCTGTTTCCATTTAACTGATATATTAGCCATGTGGTGCACTGCATCAGTGGGTAGTATTAATCAATTTATAGCAAGATGACAGAGAGAATCACTCACGCAGCAGAACTGTAAGGGGGAGAAAAAGGACAAAGGCAAGATAATGATGACCAGTAATGAAGAACTTGAGAATAGTGGGGAAACTCTGGGGATTTGAATATCAAGTTCTTTCAAATGTCCTCCTTTTTTTTTAAAAGTTGGAAAGAAATATCTCTAATATCCAGCAAGCATCCACACAAAAGGAGTCTCATGAAATTTGAAAAGTGCTAAAAATGTGTTTAGATTGCTGACAAAAATTTAAGCAATGTTTTGGGTCCAGAGGGAGCCATACTTTTTCATTTTAAAACTTTGTATAAGATCTCGTGTCCTTTTTAAGATAAATTGCACTGGTCATAGGGAACAAAAGGCATGGTGTATCAAAATGGGCTGCTTCTCCTCTGTAAACTTTACTGTTAGGCCTAGAACTTGCAATCTTGTGAGAAAGGAAAATGTGTCTCATTATATGAGTTCATTATATGTCCAGCAAGAAACTCTTCTTCCAGTGATGTTCACAGGCTATAGCTGTTTTACAAGATCGTAAAGTCTGATGTGGTTATACAAAACAAAACCTGTGTAGCCTGTGTAGCGTAGGGGGCTAATGCCTCCTACTAAAGGCAGCAATTAACACCAGCTGCCTGTAATTTCTGTGAGTTCAATCCTAGCCAGGCTCAAGGTTGACTCAGCCTTCCATCCTTTCTAAGGTAGGTAAATTGAAGACCCAGTTTGTGGGGGCAATAAGCTGACTTTGTATAAATATACAAAAGTATGAAGGCTATTGCTTAACGCATTGTAAGCCGCCCTGAGTCTCCGGAGAAGGGCGGCATATAAATCAAATTTAAAAAAAAATAAAAAAAATAAAATTAAATAAAATTAAATGGAATTAGGTGGTGAAGGAAAAACTTAGTATGGCAATAATGCAGCAGGACAAAAGAGCTTTTTGAGGGTTTAGTACATTTATATCGAAAGTCAAAACCTACAAAATGTCAACGTTGCCCCAAATAAGCATATACTTCCTAGTACTGTATTTAAAGCTTATTTCTGTGTATATGATAATAATTTCTGAGTTATGATAATAACATCTTTAGGAGCCTACCCAAATGATAGTAATAGTAGAACGAATAAAATACTTAATGAGAGCCAAGGAGTCATGATAAAAATGGAGGCCGTGTTGCCATAATTCAGCATAATAAAGTTTGAACAATATTCATACCTGTATTTTGTAATATTTTTTAATTAGAAACCATTACGTAACAAGCAGTTATCCATTTCTTCTAAGCATTTTCTTATTCATTTGATACATGACCTTTAAACGTTCCTAAGCACAGTAACTTTTTTTCTGAAAAAAAAATTAATAAAACATACTGTGATTGGCCTATGGAGCCTATCTTTTGGTACACTGTGTATGCATGTGTATGTGTGTTTTTATTTGTGTGTCACTGCAGCTCAGCCCAAAGGCTGGAATGCAGGGATGTCTGGACCAGAAATAAGTTCATCATATATTTGTGTTCAGTCAATTATGATTTTGGGAAAACCTGAGGCCAGAATTTCCATTTAATTTGAGAAAAAGATATAGACTGTCATCTTTACCTATAATTTAACACGCACAAAATAGACTTTTTGGTCTCTTTGTTTTCCCTTGGTGATATATAAGCAGCTAGCTTAATTCTACCATATCTGAGTAGAAAGGACATAAGAATATGCAGCTCAAAAAGAACTAGCTTATCATTAGTTGAAATAGTGAAGTAATATACCTTACTCTCCAAAGGGGCCCACTAAGTTCAACAATTATTTAATTGCACCACTATATTGGTGAGTACAACTGAATTCTAATGAGTACAATTAATGCATAGGAAAGGATCATTTTTCTTCGTCTCTCTTTCAGTCTGTCATCACAAAATTTCCAAACTAAAATGCATAAAATCTAAAATGTACAATAGAGATGCTTAATAATATAATACATCAGTGGTTAAAAAATTCTATGAAATCAAAATATCTTCCTTGATGGTGAACAAAACTATGAGAATCTAGTGAGCTTTATCTGATGATCATATGAAATCAAAATTAAACCAGAGATGGTCAGAACAATTGCAAACAATTAAAAGCAATTTATAAAAACATTTGTTTCAGAGCCATTTCAAAAGCCAACCAAAAAGGCAGACCTCTCACTAAGGTGATTATAGGGAAAGTTTAACTCCAGATCGAAGTGAGATATGTCTACAGCATGTCTCAAAAGTGGTCTTCCAAAAGCAACTGGACTATATTTTTCCTTCAAGACATTTTGCTTCTCATTCAAGAAGCTTCTTCAGTTCTGACTTGAATGGTGGAGAATAGAAGGATTTATATTCCTTGCAGTCATCTGGTCATTAGCACTCTTTCTGAAAGTCATTAAGGCCACTTGGAGGTTTATCTGTGCCCTCAAAGTCACCTGAAGTGCAAATGGATGTGGAACCTTCTTGAAACTGCTGAAATGACTGTGCTGCAAACAGGAGGTAGATGGTGAATCCCTTTCTTTTCTGTTGAGAGAGAACTGTTCAGTCTTAATGCAGATTGCCTCTTTGATCCATCTTTCAAACAAGGGGTCCTTTCTGTCCAGAATGTGGGCTTTGCTGTCTTCAAAAGGGTAGTTTTTGTCTTTGAAATGCAGGACTCCTGAATGTTGTTCTGATGGGTTTGTTCTTCTATGTTGTGCCATGCATTTGTGAAGTGGTTGTTTTGCTTCTCCAATGTACAGATCTCTTAATGGCTCACTGCACTGTACTGCATATATCACATTGCTCATTTTTTGTCTGGGTGTTTTATTCTTGGGAAGGATAAGCCTCTGCATTAGTGTATTTTTGAGTTTAAAGTGTGTATGTATATTGTGTTAGTTGAAAACTGATTTCTCTTTCCAAGTGAAAAAGACATTTTGAACTAAAGAAGACACCAGAGAGTTTTACTTTCTACCTATGTTACTACTAGTATGTTAAAAGAAAGATGAAATATGGATATACAAATAAATATGGATATTGCAGAAAAGATATAATAAAAGAGATACGGAAGAAAATGTAAACATTCACTGGACAAAAAGTAGACTTAAGGAGTTATGATAAAATCTACAAAAAATATCTCATAACAGCCTCAAAAGCAAAATGAAAGGCAAAATGAAAAGAATGATGTATTGCAGCTGGCTCGAAAGTATGGCCAGAACATGCTGAGATTATGATTTTTTTTTCAAAAGAACATGTGGATATTTATGACAAGGTGTACCTTAACTATTAAGCCTATGGTCTGCCAGCCTCAAGGGAAAGCAAAAATCGTACAGAATTTTGAACCTAAATCAGCCTAGCCCAAAAGATGAGAAAACTGGCATATACAAGTGCTGTTAGCACTAGGTGAGAAGTGGGAACCCAGGCATCCAGCAAAGATGGGAGAAGGGAATCAAGCTAACCTCAGGCACCAAATACAAAGCTGAAAGCAAGGTTACAGAATGGTATAACAGAAATCTGTACCATGCTTACTGGAAACTTGAAGTCTGAGGAATCATTACAAATGGATGAAAGCAAACCAGTACTTCCACATTTGCAAGCAAACTGCACTGTTTAGTGCAGTGCTGTAGACACAACCAGCTACTATTTCTCAGAAGATTCAAGTGATGACTATGGGAGAAAAAAAAAAGAAAATGAACGGGATGCTAGAGTGGTAAGAAACTGTGCTGTAAAAGCTTTAAATACAGAAATACCTTGGCATTCAAATGCTTTTAAACTCATCGAATTTGATACTCAATGCATTTTGACATGAAAATTTGTACAAAATATATTGGTATTCATCATTTGGTACTCAACATACAAGCTAGAACTTGTCAGTGTTAGCTGCCTTGTGATTCAATACATCATTCCTTATGGGAAAAATATGTTTAGTATTCATCATTTTTGGTACTCACCATGCCTTCCAGAACCAATTAACAACAGGTACTGAGGTACCACTATATTTGGTTCAGTTTTTCAGAATTTGGGGTCATGGAAGACATACATCTAATAGACTCAAGCAATCTTTTCATCAACTGTAAAATTTTACCATTCAAAAGCCAGAAAATGCATTCCTGCAACCGTGAAACTGTTTGTCTGTCCTTCTGTCTATTGTATATCATCAGCCATCTCACTGACTGTGACTCTGGGTGGCATACAACCAACAACTGCAACAATATCAGAGTTGATAAAACAAGTTTAAAATACAAATAAAAGCAAGATTGTGGGAGAACATTCATCTAAACATCTAGTAAATTTCTTTCTAGATGTTTAGTTCAATTGCTTTGTAATATAAGTTTTTACCGCAATTACAACTACCTCCAAATACTGTACTTTGAAATACATGTAGTCTTCAACTTACAACAGTTCATTTAGTGACCATTCAAAGTTACCACGGCACTGAAAAAAGTGACTTTTCACCATTTTTCACACTTTTGACTGTTGCAGCATCTTTACAGTCACCTGATCAAAATTCGGATGTTTGGCAACTGACTCATATTTATGATGGTTGAGGTCCCAGGGTCATGAGATTTCCATTTGTGACCTTCTGACAAGCAAAGTCAATGAGGAAACCAGATTCACTTAACAACCATGTTAACAATTTAACAACTGCAGTGATTCACAAATGTGGCAAGAAAAGTTGTAAAATGGGTCAAAACTCAGTTAATAAATTTCTCACTTAACAATATAAAATTTGGCCTCAATTGTGGCCCTAAGCCTATTGTAGGGCAAGCAAGTTCATAGCAGCAATGTTTTGATCATTACCTTGAGATAAAAAATTGATCAGTTGAAGACTGAGGTGACAGCATGGTTGCTAATATTTAATTATCAGTCTTTGTGCCATTATTCTCCAACCAGTTTCAGTTATTTAGACATCATTTTATCTTTGCCGTCTGTTTTGTTTCTGATCCTAGATCACATAAATTGAATTGATTAAATAAAAAACAGATTACATTCATCTGTGTAAGGTACTCTACAGGGTGCACAAATTTGCTATGTACTGTAGTAGATTATTTTTACACCGATCTGTGGCCCTATCAATATTGTTGAATACCCATGACTATCAGTTCTAGCTCACATTTTTGATAGTGATAGATGATGAAATTGCAGTCATACAACTAGTGTGGTAAGATCAGTAGCAATGCAAACTTGCTCACCCTTCTCATTGAAAATATATCTCAAGGTGAAGTAAAATAGATGAGGGAGCTGTGAATATGTGTGCATCTGGGTATAGGCAGGCATAATATCTATACATGCCCATTTGTAATGCAGAGCGGGAACGTGGAAGACTGTTCTGTCCCAATTCCATAATTTTAATATAAAACAATCAACCTTTCACTGATTCTGAAACATTAATTTCTTTCCACAAACTGGTGGAACAAATAAATGCCAAATGAGAGCCTCAGTGGTGCAGCAGACTAAGTGCTGTTAAGTGCTAGCACTTAGCTGCCAGCTGCCTGCAATTAGTGCAAGTTCAAATCTCACCAGGCTCAAGGTTGACTCAGCCTTCCATCCTTTTGAGGTAGGTAAATTGAGGACCTGGATTGTAGGGGCAATAAGCCAGCTTTGTATAGAACAACACAGCTTGGGCCCCCCGAAAACCCTAATAAGCAGTTATATACATAAAAGTATGCAGGCTATTGCTATAATGCATTGTAAGCCATCCTGAGTCTACGGAGAAGGGCGGCATATAAATTGGACTAATAAATAATAAATAAATAATAAAATAAATAGAAAATATGTAAATATACATTAAATGCCAAAGAATGAAATAAAATTGCAAAGATGCAAGAGAAATAATTAATTAGATGAATACACACACACACACACACACTTTAGTAATCTCCTTAGTCATCATCTAATCTTTGAAAATATACAAGTATTTGTAAAACTGTTGGGATTTGTAAGAATAGAAAAGAATGGATTCTAATTAAGAGATTTATCAGTAGAATAGAACTTTGTCACAGGATAATGAACTCCTGCTGAGAGATAAATACAGAAGCAAAACTCATGTGGTTTATGAAAGTAAATAGTGAGGTGTTGCCAAGATGTTTATATTCCAAGTGGGAAAATATTTTCCTAATAGCAGTATTTTTATTTTAATCCTTTCAACTGTTTGGGAGTTTGTTTATATTTCTTTTACCTGGGTTTTTCAAAAATTCTTCATGTAAATAGTTCTGAAGAAGTTTGTTTCTTATTTAATTCAAGTACCTATTTTAGCCCACATTTTATTTTTTTATATTTAAATCTTCTAGTTTAACTTCTTAAATTTTGACAGCCCCCTATAGTACTCATTAAAATAAGTCAAACCAATCTTTTGACTTTGGGATGGAATATGGGACATACATTCTATTCGCTTCTACAGACGGGATACAAACCAGGGGTGAAATGCTTCCGGTTCGGACCGGATTGCCCGATCCAGTAGTGATGTCGGCAGGTGGTTCAGAGAACCAGTAGTAAAAATCCCTGTGCCCCCCCCCATGCCCAGCTGAGCCGTGAGATCATTAGAGGCTGTTTTTTTTACTTTTAAAAGCATTTTTTCTACAAACTCTTCGGCCGAAAAAAATGCTTTTAAAAGTAAAAAAAAGCCTCTGATGATGGCCAGCTCAGCTGGGATTGTCAGAGGCTTCTAAAAGCATTTTTTTCTGTAACCTCTTTGGCCAAAGAGGCTGTAGAAAAAAAAATGCCTTTAAAAGCCTCTGACGATCTCAGCTGAGTTTCCTGATCGTCAGAGGCTTTTAAAAGCATTTTTTTCTGCAACCTCTTTGGCTGAAAAAGTTGGCCACGCCTACCCAGCCACATTACCCCCCTCCCATGCCCACAGAACCGGTAGTAACAAATTTTAGATTTCACCCCTGGTAGAAACATTTCTAATATAATATAAATTGTACATATAGTGGTGTGGTCAATACACAAGGAACATTGTTATCTTCTAAAAAACTCAAAATGGAAAGGACTGGAGCTGGATTTTATGTTTTTGACAGTCTTTGATTTCCATTAGTGCTATCTTTTTTTCAGGCATTCAGTATTTGTCAGCTGCAATTACAAATTTCTGCCAGTCCATGCTTATTATAAACAATTGAAAATGCTTTGACAGCTTACCCCTGGAGTCTACATTATAATCCAACACTTGAACACTGCAGCAAATTCTGTATTTTCTCATAATTCCTTTCCAAATATAACTTTAAGCTTTCTTTTTTCCACTTTAAAGTCTTGATTTTTGACAGCTGCCTGGACAGGTCCCTGCAGTGATCCTGGCAACATATTCTAAAGTGTTTACCATTGCTTTCTTTCTAGCACTAAGACAGAGTAACTGGCCCAGTGGTGGGTTTCTATCGGTTCGCCTGAACTAGGGCGAACCGGTAATGGCGGCAGTGGGAGGGTCCGCCCAGCCCCTGAATGTCATCATGGGCTCACTTCTGCTGCACACACATGCTCACAGTTCTGAACCGGTAGCAAAGATAAGTCGAACCCACAACTGAACTGGCCCAAAGTCACACAATGGCTTTGTATCTAAGGCAGGATTAGAACTCATGGTCTCACAGTTTCTAGCCTGGTGCCTTTAACCAAAATCTCAAATTGGTTCTTTTCACATTATGATCTCCATATTCCGTGAACTTCTGTTAGGACAGCTTCTGCTTTCTTGGCCTGTACATATTCAAAAAATGTCAAAGCATGGACCTGCTTACAAAGTTGCATATAAAATTAAGGAGTTTAATGTATGTATGTAGATCAGACAAGAGACACTCTTGATATCTATTCATGTTTTTGGACCTATAGTATGAAAAGGTTCTGATCACCAAGCATATAAGAAAATATAAGTACTTGTTCTGGATCAAATCATTTCACAGTTATGTCTTGAGGGCAAATATTGTTTCATTAATATAGTTTAAGGAGCTAATATCTACCTTATTTGGCATATTTCTTGCTTGAAAATTCTTTTTTAGAAAAAACAAACAATATTGTTTGCATTTCATGTATAATTATTCCATGTTTATTATTTGCTCTCATTAAGACATTTCAGCTTGTGAGCGCCCTATGTGGCCCATAAATCTGTCATTCAGAACGCCTGTCTCTGTTCCATTGTCATTACAAGGTTATACAAAATCAGCTGCCCTGAGAAAACACGAGACTCTGACAGACTTTGCACACAGCAAGGCCTCCGTGACATCTTGGCGTCTGCCAGCTCCTTTCCTGCTTGATTAGCTCTTGGTTACCACAGTGATAATGTCTGGAGGCGCTGATTAATGTACAATAATGGTACATCTCACTGGAAAGATAAGCTTATAGAAGATCAATTAAACACTAGCAATTTCACAGACTAAAATGGGAAGGAGATGGCTTGGAGCATTTTCTTACAGGTATTTCTTTAATCAGTTTTTCTTTCCTGTACTAGAATTTCCATGTAAAACAGTAAGAACTGTATCAGAAGGAAAGAGGAATAAAATTCCAAAGAAGGAAAAGATGATAAGATGATGGTACCTGATTAAATTACAAGGTGAAATGAAGATGAACAGTGGGTAAAATTTTCTTTAAGCCAGTCTTCTACATTATCCCTGACTGGATGGAATTCTGGGAATTCTTAGGGCCCTTGACTGAGAATGCTTCTTTAAACTGGAAAAAAAGTACAAATTCTACTTTTTGATAGTGGGGTTTTTTTTAGTATATGCTATAAATATGCATAAATATGCATTTAAAAAACAAACCACAACACTGCTCCATGAAATTGCACTGTTGCCAGGGCTACAAAAAGACAAAAGTTAATACACAGTTTCTAAAACTGACTAGTTCAGTTGGCCATTCAGAAGAGAAGATTGTCTGCAAGAAAACATAGTGACCTTAATGCAGCAGATTTTTTTTGGAACTATAATAGTATAGTAATTTTAGCTGCAAGTAGGAGAAAGTTGTGCCTCTCCTATTCCATTGCTGTAAGCCTCTTATAGACTGAAGAGCCAACCTTTAGATTTTCATGTGGAAAGACTGAATGAGGATGATATTGGAAAATGAAATGATTTACTATATTGTTGGCTAGAAAAAGTCTGCATACTTTGTCCATTTTGAAGATTTATCTACTGTTTCTGTATGATACTTCTAGCAAATTATGAAAGCTGCAATAAAGATAGTGCCCAGAAGGTCTCCTTTTATTATGAGACATATGGACTAGTGTTAGAATGTATAAAAGTATGGGACACAGTGTAAACAGTTCCAGAATTTGGTCAAAATTCATGTAACCTTTTAAATTTCTGTGGACAGTTTGCAGATACCAATCTATTTGCAAACATTTATCAAAAGGAGAATATCTTTGCTCCCCTCCCTCAAGATAAAGAAGTGGGATCCAACTTCTGCTTTGGCATATCAACATTAGAAATCCAGCTTTGCATCTAGGTCTTCTCTACATCAAACCTTTGTAGTCAGCACTTTTAATAGGTGCTCATAGCTAGATCTATTCATATTCTATTATTGTCTGAAGGCCAATCTTGGCATAAGAACATGGAAAAGATTAAGCCATTCATTTTTTTTCTGGTTACCTTGGAAAAGTTGGGGTTTTTTTCACCTTGGATTCCTTTTGAGATGAGATTCACTTGTCTTTTATACCGGAATATATATACCTGATTACATTTAGTACGGTGAGTGTGAACAGTAAATAATCCCAATCCTAACTAATGCCTTAAATAATGCTTAATGTAAGCTTATTGTGAAGCATGAAACTAACAGAAGTTTCAAGATATTAAATCACCTGCTGGAACTCCTATGGGACAGACTGTCCTAAAAATTCTTGTCCTATCTGAAGCAGCTTTTGTACATTTCTGTTGAAAGACAACACTGAACTGTGGATCTGAATCAACATCTCATTTTAAGTTTTTCCATCAATGTTTAATTTTCTAGAAGGACAGAGTGGAAGGAAAGATACGCCACTATAGTAGAAATGTATTCTATTATTTAAAGGGTCCAACATTTCTTTTGTTTTTTTTATAACAAATGAACACAAACATAGGTACCAAAGTGCTACTGTTAGAATTAAGATTATTTTCCTTTTACAGAATTTGTCAGCTAATGAGACCAGAGGGTGTTCTAGTTCTAACAAATAGATTCAATTTTCATTAGTATTTGAATCCCAGCAAATAACTCATGAAGTTACAAACAGGATCTAAAGCAGTTATGTGTGACAAGGATTTTCAAAACAGATCCGACACTGAATTTTTAGATAAAAGCACTGATTTATCATTAAACTATTTCGAAAAAAGAGAGAGGTGTAAAATCTGGATCTAGAGAACTACAATTAGATAAAATTATTACCATCCTATGAGAAATATAGCTATTTAAAGTATATCAACAGCACCTAAAGCTAATGAAAAATCATCCTAGCTGAACAGACAATGGGCACGTATTACATATTTTTATTGCAAGCAAATTGTTATAAATTAAATGCACTTGGCATCTAAATGTCATGTAGGTGTTACAAAGTAAAATATATGAAATGATTGTTTCTGTTCCTTTATTATTTGGTTCCCATTAACTAAAAAAAAAAAATCCAACATTGTCTGTTTGTGGTACATTAACATTAAAAGTAATCTGTTTTAGTCACAAAATTTAGAAATAAATATAAATGCGCAGTTCTGTATTTTTATTAAAAATGTAAAAAAAATCAGAAAAGAAAACCAGGAAATAAGTTAGGGCCAGTGAAGAGTTTTGCAACTTCGGAAGTGCTGGAGGTTTTTATTCAGTGGAGCTTTAATTTGTTTTCACAGCAGTTTGAACAAATTGAATTTGTTAATTAAAGTGGTGAAATGAAATGCTGAACATTATTGACTAGATGCTAATTACATTAGCAGAGATATGGAGGGAGGGAGGAGCTCTTCTTTTCAATAGCCAGGACAAATCATATTAAAAGAGACAAGTGATTGGTGTGAGACCAAATTCTATGGGGAGAAAATGATTTACATATTGTGATCAAAATGTTTATCACTTGAGACTGTCATTGTACAATGCCAATGGAAACATGATTACTATAGTTTACTGCTGCACCTCTATCTGCTGTTTCGAACATTCATTGAGCAGAAATCATTACCTAATTAAATGTCATGATACATACTGCACTAATCAACAGGGGCATTATTTTTGAACTTGCTGTCAAAAAATACCCCCCACTGTAGCTTGCAGTCAAGCCTTGAAAAACAGTAAGTACTATTAACAATTGGCTAAAATGGCTCGCGTGTTCTTTAATCTGGATTAAACTGAAAGAGCCAATACTGCTTTGCATTTGAGAGTGGTTTCTATTTTCCCTCCTGTATTTTTTGTAAACAATACAATGTGATAAAATGACAAAACAGTAGTGCTAAAAATTAATAGTAAGGATTTCAACTGCATACAAGTATCAGATTTATAAAAGGGATTATGTCATTAAGGTGTAGGAAATTTAAATTTAAATCATTCACTGCTTTCCAAAGCTGACCAAGAGAACTAGGTATCTCAACTATATTATATTTTTAATTATCGTAATTAATGAAGCAACTCCATATTTTTTAAAAATTATCTTTTTCTTTTATTATGTTTAGTGGCACTTGTTTAAACCATTTTTTTCACAAAGCCAGTGGAATTTACTCAATTCTGTCAAGTTAATTTTACACTACAAAACACGTGTATGAAATAATTCCTGAGTTATTATGGTTTCACAGCAAAACAAAAAAAAGATTAATGAGGAAATAATTATGCTTCTTCTTCAAGCCACTTTGCAGGTAACAGTCTGTTGTTTTTATCTACTCAAAAGAAATACACACATACACACACAGAGTTTGATTTCTGAGAGGGAAATCAATATATATAAGTACTTAATATCAATATATATAAGTACTACTTAAATTGCCTCAATCAATGAGATATTCATTGAATGATTCATTCTGACCATTTTATGAGGTTTAGATAGCATTTCAGTAGTTTCAAAGTTCTCTCATCTGAGCATTCCCAGAAAAAAGTGCTGGTAGAACTTTTTTTATTCTTCTGTTCAATCACATTCAATTCTCAGAGACTGCCTGGACAAGTCATTATACTTTTCTTGGCAAAGTTTTTAAAAATGGTTTGTCATTGCCTCTTTTCTTCAGCTGAAAGAAAAGGATGGGCCCAAGGTCACCAGGCTGGTTTGTACCTAAGGTGAGACTAGATTTTACTATCACCCAGTTTCTAGCCTGATGTTTTAACCACTACACCAATGTGACTCAGTGGTAGAATACTGTTTTGCAATATAGCAATGGAGCTACGGAATTACTAAGGCTTTATTTTATCTCCTATTTTATTCCATTTAGTTATTTGCTTTCATCAGCTATATGAAGAAGCCACCCAAGCATTCTAGGATGGGACTCACTGTTATCGTGATGATATCCACTTATTTTCTTTTTCAGTTAGTTTTAAGAGGCTATGCAAATGCTGACTCATTGGCTGGAAGCTATGAAGATGATTTAAATGTAGGGAAATATTAAGCAAATACTGCATTTTCTCCAAAATTGTATTTGCAGCTTTGGGCACTTATGGACATTTTTTATCCCTTTGGGAAATAGTGATTGTTATGGCTAGCACTGGTTTTTGCTCTTGCCTACCATGTCTCCCTCAAACCCAAACAATTCACACTGAATTTAAGCATTAGCAAAAATTTAATATTATACAATCACTGCGGAAGGAAGGAAGGAAGGAAGGAAGGAAGGAAGGAAGGAAGGAAGGAAGGAAGGAAGGAAGGAAGGAAGGAAGGAAGGAAATATATATCTATCCATATCCACAAGCATCATACATAAATCAGGGGTGGGTTCTAAAATTTTTTACTACCGGTTCTGTGGGGGTGGCTTATTTGGGTTAATGTGACTGGGTGGGCGTGGCCAACTTTTTTTTTTTTTTACATTTAAAAGCATTTTTTCTACAACCTGGTCATATTCTAAATCATAAAATGTGATATTTTGTAGTTTGCTATTAAGGTCACCAATATCACTATACACTGTTCTACTTTTTTGCTTGGGAGAAAAAAAAATAAACTTTTAAAAGAGTACATTAAATAACCTTTATTCCATTGAAGAAGCACATTTTGACCATGCTGTATGAGTGTTTATTTAAGAAATCTTTTATGTAGTTTATAGTGTTATTATTTCTCTGATAAATATGAAGAGTCCTAGCAACTCTCTAAGGGGCTTGACCGTGGACTTTCTCATATACAGATATCATGGATTATTTATATAGCACTTCTAACGTATGAATAAAATATAATTTTTATCTTTTCATCCACTATTTTTCAGACAAAGAACTAAAGCTGGAAAATAGCTGCTGGCATAAAGCCCAGCAGAGTCTATCACTGATCTGCAATCAAAGCCCAGGAACGGTATGTCCACATCCAGTATTGTAGGATATATAATTCTGGCAATCAGCTATGTTTTATGGATACATCAAAAACCCTAATAAAAACAAAAGAAGTTAACATGCAAATGCCTTTACTGGCATTTAGATTAAAATGGATATAGTGAATCTTGTGTTTTAATCACATGACCTGATCTTTATTTGTGTACAGTAAAATAAAAGAGAACCAATCATTAAATACTTTACCCTAAACTATGATGTGCTATTGCAATAATAACGGAAGGTAGCTGAAAAAAGAGTGAAATTCCACCAGACATTATAGCATTCGTATCCTACAAACTCTTTAACAGGTGATTCAAATTATTCCTTGGGTTCTGCTATGATCAAGGAGTTCACATTTGAGAGCTGGATGCCAAAATTGCAATGAATGTTCCCTACAGGTTACTGATGTGAAATTTGTTTGGTTCTTAGATAACAGAGTATGCTTTTTTTAATTCACAACTCTGAAGGCATTTTTGATTGAGAAGAGAAGATGCTGAGTCTTTGTACATTTACTTGACCTATTTAGGGGTGTCCATAGGAAGGGTGGAATAAAAAGCCAACATGGTGAGTATGATCGTGAGACTGAAGCCCCACCCCTTTCAAAAGCAAGTTACATTGTATCATCTTGACCTATTCCTTCCTCTTACCCCCCTCCCGCCATGGCAGTCCCTGAGTCCATTGTAGAACAATAAAGCAAAAGAAAACCAAAATTTGCTTCAACTCTTCAAAAAGGCATAAACACACATGTTAAATTAAAAGTAGGCAAAGGTGAAATTCTGTTGCTACGTTGGTGTGGAAAAAGTAAGAAGCTGATCTGCAATAAAATCATTGGAAGTGAGGGATGGAGCTAGCTGAATTGGCAAAGAAACCTCATATCTCTATGGAGATTCTGCCTCTACCAACTAATTCTCTCTGGACTCCCCAATTCACTGCCAGACATTTAAGAATGAGTATAGAAGCTATTCCAACTCTGAGTTCCTTTTTAAGAACTTTGGCTTGAGAATAGGGTTGCGCCTAATATAAAAGAAAAGGGAAAAGCAGAGAATTCTGATGCAGGATTAGTTTTCTTGCTATATGTATGAGAAACAATATTATTGTTATAAGTAAATGATCAATTAGTTCTTTAGTTCCATTTTATTAATGCAGTAATCTACTCCAGTAAATGTCTAAATATGAAGATGTAAACAATTTTGTTAAATATCGATGTGGGATTTTCTAGTCTTTCGTGGAAATTTTTTATCTTGGTTGAAGATACTGTACAAGCAAGATGATTAGATAAGTTTGAATGATCTGATTACTGATAAATCGATCTGCGATTTGTTTGGAGGTCCCTAGACAGGTTAGCAATAGTTGGGTAAGACCTGGGCTATACACTAAACCAGGAAGTCAAAAATAATTGTGGAAGAAGGCTTAACCATCCATTTTGGTGTTTCTGCCAAGAAAAAACTTTATGGACATCTCTAAGAAGTAGAAATAGCACTTAGACTTATATACCACTTCACACTGCTTTACAGCCCTCTCTAAGCGGTTTACAGAGTCAACATATTGCCGCCAACAATCTGGGTCCTCATTTTACCAACCTCAGAAGGCTGAATCAATCTTGAGTTTGGTGAGATAAGGTCAACTCAAAGGAGTCTTTACATTTAAATAATGCACAGGTGTTGTTCCTTTAGTCTACTTCACTAAAAAAGTAAACAACGCAATCTAAACCTACAGTAAACTATCAAGGTGCATAACTTGTAATTAATAGTGAAATTTTATGCATATTCTATATTTGAATCTGTACCACTCTATCCAGTGCATTTTAGTTTGATTTTAATTTTTTTTACTCCTTTATTACTTATAAGTAGCTCAAGGCAGTGAACATACATAATGCTCCTTCCACCTCCTCCTATTTTCCCTACAACAATCCTGTGAAGTGGGTTGAGCTGAGAGAATGATGATCTTAAAATTACCCAGTCAGCTTCCTAATAAGTGCATTTGGATTGTAACCTAATTTTATCCCCTCGTCTCCAAAACCAGAAATTGGACATATGGAAAGTTAGAACATGGAATAATAACAAAATGGAAAAGAGTCATTCCTGTTATATGCATGCCTCCATTTAAGATCACAATGACATAAATTAATACTGTTTTTTTCTGTAAGAGGAGTAATAAACTTAATTCAGGCAAGAAAGTAGAATTTTATAAGAGCTACACCTCTTCATTTCAAGTACACTGACAATTGAGAACACACTTTAGAGATGACATACACAAATGAAAAAAACCATGCAGGATCCAATTAAAGGCATGAGTTTTACAAATAAGGCATTAAGGATTTGTTACCTTCTTTTAGGAAGGTTTGATAGATCATTTAATAATAATCAAAAGTAGTCCATAATTTAAAGAGGTTATGAAATAAGCATGGGTTTTTTTTTTTTGTCTGACCTGTACTGGTTGAACTTAGTTTCAAAAGCTGTCAGGATTACACTTATTGAAAGAAAATAATGGCATCATCTTAGTCAAATTATTATTATTTTTTTTTACTAAAAACACATAGACTGATTGTTCATGCCTGGCTTTCTCATGGTTAATCTCATGGATAATTTAGCTTTGATTTACATGATTAACACAATTGTCTGATTAGTATACTGTGCCAAGTCACAAACTAACAACATAGTTGGCACAACACTTTAATTCAGAATGTGAATGGCTGGTTTGTGGAACAGTTTTATGCTAACAATCCCAGCCAAAAAAATAAACAGCAGCATTCTTAGTAGGATCCATTTGTTTACAACTCTTGTTATTGTTGATGTTAACATTTTCTTCAATATTAAATTTGTGTTTAAAATGAGAGGTAATATCAAGGCAATAACATCAAGGCAAGTGACATCTACATTTAATTAATTTGCTAGATAACTGCCTGACATCGTTCTACATTTTAGTGATTAATTTCCAAGATAAGGCCATTAAAATATTTAAATACTTGGAGGAAGTTCCTAAATTAAGATATATCTGACTTTTAACACAGATCAGTGTTCTAAGATTTGCTATAATTAAGTTTATTATCTGGTTCTTATTGCTACCTCTTACAACACTTTTTTCATTATAATCCATACTGGTACTAAGAATTTATCTTGCCATATCTGCAGTGTCACATAGTGATCAACAGATGCTTATCAGAAGTTCAAAAAAATGGAGAGAAGGCTAGGAGACCTGTTCCAATGCAGTTCCCCAGCAGAAGCTATTAAAAGTACACTTCCTTTATAGAAGACAAGCAATTAGCAATAGCACCATCCACCCCAAATCTCACCAGTCCTCTTTTTTAAACCTTCTAAAGTGATGGCAATCACAGCCACCTAATTAACAGCCATGACACCATGGTAGCAGTGAATTCCATAGCTGAACTATGTGCTGTGTACAGAAGTAGTTTCTTTTATTGGTATTTAATGTCTCTGCATTTCATTTCAACTGATGACTGGAAGAGTACATTTTTTTAAAAAAAATCTGTCTCAGTTTTCCACATGTGAGATTTTATATGCTTCTATCATATTTCCCTTTAGATACTTCCTTTCTAACCTAAAAACAAAGAAGCCATAGGAGAACTAGTGTAGTTGTTGAATTATCCTGTTTGCAACTTTTCCAGATTTACAATCTATGAAAACAGGGAGGAATAGACTTCAACTGAATTATCTATCGCATTCTGTAAATGTGAGTAGCCAGATTTTGTTCTAAATGTGGAATACCTTTATATTGCTGGCACACAGATCAAAGCAATTTTAAGAAGTAGTATTAAATGGCTGTTTGCTTTGCTATTCATACATCATGAGGTTTAAGGTAACATCAAAGCTGATATTATGTATAAAAGTTCGTAACAGATACAATGAAGTTTCTTCTTTCTCTTTCACACATGTCCACAGCTAATATTACAATAGTAAACCCCAATACTTGGGATTTAGTTTTTAATTATAAATACTAAAACATCCTATATACTTTTTTTTAAAAAAAAGAACCAAATACTTTAATATGTCCTTTGTGAGTCTGATTTTCAATTGTTACATTTATCAGGAATGTGGAGAGAACTATTTTTAATGTTTTCCGATTCCCTGAATTTAAAGACACCAATGTGCATCCTTTGCCACCTTTATCATAAATGTAGCTGTCGAATTTTCTTGGGGCAAAGATAATGAGATACAAGAACTTTCTTAGGGGGAAAATTAGCATCGTTAAAACCCAAAGATGAGCCTAATCTGTTTAGTTCTGAGAAAGATACTGATCCAAGGACCTATTTTCATTGAGATCCAAACATACTACATGACAAGAGTAAATCTCCAGAAAATGCTCAACTATTACCTTCTCCAGAACGTAAGTCTTTTCACAGCAACTTTCACTGCATCAAGGTTGTTGAAATTTGTTACTGTCTGACTTGAGGCATGGATTCTTTGGAATGCCAGCCTCTGTTATAAATCAAAAGCCATCATCCTAAGAACTCTTCGAAAATATTACTCCGAATCAAGTTGAATTCCCCAACAACTATTATATAATACTTAGGAAGGGAGAAAATTAAAGGAAGGGTCCTACAGCTCAGTGTGACCTTTATTAATCCAATGTCTTTGCAACCCAATTGCAATGAATCATATTATGCAGATTCTTCCTTGCAGTCCTTGAATTTTAAATGGACAGCTGCTAGGCTTCCAACTGGACAGCTCCTTCTAATGTGCTTGATCTGATTTGATGCTAACATATGCTTTACAGATGATGAATGTGGACAAAATAATACTCTCACAAACTTGAACACTAAATATAAATATAATATAAAGTATATATTGAAATATGGTTTTATTATTGTGTGCTGTTCTTTAAAAATGAGACCTCCTTACAGTGCTTCCATTACTAAATTTTAGGAAAGGGAAAGAGATCCTTATGTAAGCCTCATAAAAGAGTCCCTTTGAAGCTCAAAATTCTGGTAGAAATTGAAATATGAATGCTAGTTTCCTGATTTGTAACTTTATTAGATTACTAAGCACAGAACTCAAATGGTCTGTATCAGGATTCCTTAAAACTGAGGACATATTTCCTTAAGATTTCAATATAGAAAAATATTAATTTTTAATAACTAATATTATTTTTTAAATTTATTAAATTAAAAATTATTATTAGAAAACATGGAACAAATAAGGGCTCTTCCCTATATAAATAGCTTAACTTCCTTGTCAATGTTAAAATAACTCGACTAAAAATAATTATTAACTGATATTACTTATAGCAGTGTCGAATCTTAAATGTATGTGTAGTTATTTTACAATCATTTTGTACAAAAGAAAAAATTGTTTCAAATATTATCAGGTTCATGGTAATAGACTATGCATAAATGAATCCTTTCTTTATTTTATATATTTGCTGAATTGTAGAATATACAATAACAAAGCCAATACTGAAATATTGTATTTTCTGTTACAAAAGGTCAACAAGTGTATATGGGTTTTTTTTTTTTTACAATGTTCTCTTTTTGGGATTCAGTCCGAAATGTGAAGTATTATATGGCAATTGAGATTATAATCCTATCTCCATTTACCTACCAAGAAGATACACACAGATTTGTCGCATAATCTAATCT
This sequence comes from Masticophis lateralis, assembly GCA_030761175.1. NCBI lineage: Eukaryota > Metazoa > Chordata > Lepidosauria > Squamata > Colubridae > Masticophis > Masticophis lateralis. Next base: position 153,277,821 of record JAUDYJ010000003.1, on the reverse strand, counting down.
GTGAATGCTGTTAATTCTTCCATGGGATCCCAAATCTTTCATAATGAGGACCTTTGGTACTGCAGAAAATTGGTAACTTCTCTTCACAAGGAGGTTATCATACAAGACGTTTGACAGCACAAGGGCTGGATGTAGGTGACACTCCCGGGCTTCCCACACATGCATTCTCAGCTTCTGAGAACACATTATTAATATAATTGCCTGGAATGGGATTCCATTCTTTTGGAAACAGCACTAACTTTTGAGGAAAGTAAATGATAATAGGGGCAAAGATTACTAAGATTACTTTATAGGATCATAAAAGTTTCCACTTCAAAATAACCCTTGGCACCACACTTTAATGCCAACCTCAAATATTGTATCCATAATAAAAGTCAAAAGTTAATTAAGAGCCAGTCTATAATTCCAGAACATAATTTATAATCATAACGCAAGGGCTCTGATCTTACATACTGACATGCAATAAAATCAACATTTTCTGCAGGGATAGTTTTGTAGGGCTGACTTTTTTAACTGTTTTTCAGCATAACTGGAAATGCAACCCTTAACAAGAAACAACTCAAGTTTCTGAGTTCTTATACTTCTTTCGGCCTGTAAGATTCCACATTTTGGCAAAGTTAACAACAAGTTACTTTAATGCTGTTTTGAAATCTGTTTTGCAATTTCTTAAGTTTTCTTCCGTTGTGTAACAGTCCTCTGTTTTTTTTTTTTTACCATATTTCTTTCAAATTTCTGTTGTTCTTATTTTTTTGAACAGGAGGATGCTGTAATTACTTCCATTAATACACCTTCCTCTCATTGGCTTCCATAACCGCACATATATCCTAATCAGAAAAAACCTCAGGAAGTATTTGGAGAAATTTAAGTATGGGAAGCCAAAGAAGCTCTAGAGAGATGCTGGAGATATGATATCCTTGGCCTACTTCAGGAACTCTTCATTTCACTCTTGAGAATTTCATCTAACTTGTTGTATTCCCTTTTGAATTGATTTCTGAAAGGTAATATTATTTCATGAGACTAAATGAGAATTGCAGAACAATCCAGAATAATTTTTCTACACAACACTAATTACACTGTGGTCTTGAATGTGCTTATTGTTTAGGCAAGAAACCTTGCCTCATCTAACACTTCAAAAAACATTGAATTAAGAATATCTCTAATTGCTTGCATTTTTTTGAAGTCAAACCTATAAACCAATGACACAATTGCTAAATGAAATTATTTACAAATCAATTTGATTTTATTTATTTTTTTGGTATTGTTTTTACCCAGTAAATCATTGGCAGAGCCACCCAGGAGAGTAGGAGTGGAATGAGTTAAAATACAATACAAATAATCTCATGAAATTACTGTTCTCTATCACACAATGATGTGATGGTAATGTGGAATAATGTGATAGTAATATGATAGCTGCATGTGTTTTGGTCCCACATTTTCCATGTGCAGCTCATCTATGTGGAATCATATATTTCTATATATAAGCTGGAAACTTTGTTTCATCATTAAATGTTAAATGGATAAGTGCCTGCACCAAAAATGACAAATTGAATTGAAAAGGTTTATTTTTTCATTATGACTACTTTTATTCACCAGAAGATAGAACTTAATATAGTTAGAGCTTCATAGCTGGACAATTTTACCTCACATATCTATTGATTTATAACATTGCAAATTGTAATTAGATATATCACATTCGATTGTAAGGGCCATTGTGGTCAAAAAATGCTTAAATTTGTCAGGAAAATTTTGAAGAATAAAAACAAAACAAAAAACCCAAACAAACTCTGGGCGTCCAGAACAGACCTCAATCGGAACAAAATCGTTTCTGTTAGTTGTATAGTTTAGATTTTTCTATTTTGTTTTTTAGTGTGTGAATTACCAATGAGTTAGTTGCAGACTTAATTATCTTCCTAATTTTCAAGAGCCCTGTTCCACTAATAAGCATTTTTGGTGTATACAGTCTGGATCAGCCATTGCTGCTCCATCAACTGATATTGAATTAAAAGCACAATAAATCCTATTTGGCAACCTGGTCTAAAATAATGGAGAGCATTTGGCAGCAAAGGCTGAACTGTAATTCAAGCTCATCTCCTCTGACAACTGGAGTGGGACACACATGGCTGCAAAGCTCATTTTGGAGTTTGAAAGCTATTAAACATCTTTTGCTGGCTTTGACACCAAGTGGTGTAATGCCAGAACTTTGGTGCCAAGGGATACCCAAAGAGAAGGCATATGGTCTGACTTCAATTCTGCAGAAGAATTCAATTGCATTTATGAAAGGGGAAAAAAATGTCTGTTTCTCTTTATTAAAGTAGCCAGCTCATTTCAAAGGAAGGTTAATGATATGCAAATGTTACTTAATATATGTGGTAATAAGTTACAGTAAAGCACTACAATCATTGAGATTGTATATGTATGAAGCAAAAGCAAGCTGAAACATTTCTCAACAGGTCTCCACAGTGTATTTCTGGCTCCTTGAGCTGTATCTCCTTCTTAAGTTCATCATGAAATAATTTTGGTTCCCTGGATTTTTTTTTTTTTTTTTTGTATGTGTGCAGGAACAGATGGGCTTAAATTGAGGACAGTGAAATAACTACTATAGCATTACCAGGAAAGGTTACTTAGCCTTAGTTTTTAATTTCCCAATTTAGCATCCTCCAGAAGTGCTGGGATTGTAAGTATAAGCTTAAGACTATAGGTAAATCAAGGAGACTATAGGTCTCCTTGATTTACGCCTGTTCAAAATTACTATGGCATATGAAAAAGCGGACTTATAACCTGGATTTGAAGTTCTGATGGTTGGGCTCCCTTTATAGTCACATGACCAAATTTTGGGTATTTGGCAGCATTTATGAACATTTGCAATGCCCTGCAGTCAGGTGACCCATTTTACAATGGTTTTGCAGTCAGCACATCAAGTTTTCAACAAAAATGTGCCATAGCGAATCATTAATTCACTTAACAACCATCATGTTTACTTAACAACCAACACATTTGCTTAATGACTGAGGCAAAAAAAGTTGTAAAGTCAGGTCCATCACACGATCGGCCTGTTTTACAATGGGCCCAACATATAACCATATAAAGCTCAGTCTCCATTATGGTTGTAGGTCAAGGATTGTCTGTATTGGTTCAACAAAAATACAGGCAGCTCTAGACTGCAGAAAAGATTCATAGGATTTTTAATTATTGATACTTAATTTCAGATTTTTATATTCCAGATTTGGCAACCCTAGGAAAGATCCTGGCAGATTCCAGTGTAGGTGACAGAATCAATAAGATAACATTGTAAAAGATATACACACTATATATACATTGTAAATACACACACACACACACACACATATAATCCCATCTACAAATAAGACAAACTCCAATTGTGGATTTATTTTGGCACCTAAAATTCTTCGCTTATCTGCATGTATATATGGTCTGTCTGTCAACTATCTTCTTAACCAGTGGTTAAATTAAGTCCCTGGGATAGAAATCAGGAGAATGTGAGTTACAGTTCCATGTTGGGGTACAAAGCTAACTGGGTGATCTGGGATCAGAAATTTTTTCTCAGCCCTAGGAAGGAGTCAGTAGCAAACCATTTCTGAAAAACCTTGCCAAGAAAATTGCAGCAACTAATCTAGGCACTTCTCAAGAGTCAAAAACTGACTCAAAGGCATTATAATCTCCACCCATCCATCCATCCATGTATCATAGGAGATGGATTCATTTTTTGCACCAGCAAAATACTAGGCCAGGGGTGTCAAACTCATATCATCATGGCATCACATGATGTTTTGGTACTTTTTCCCCCTTCCCTAAACTGGACGTGGCCGTAGCCAGTGTGTAACGCCAGGAGGCCCTGCACTAGGCTATATATCTAATCTTCTGTTGTAGTCCTGCTAAGCAAAAATGTCTACAGGGTCTGAATATAAAGCCAACAATGGTGAAACCTTATTCCAAGCACAAAGTGGGAAGAAAGAAATTCCCTACCAGGAAATTCAACAGAAACAGAAAAATTCTAGGAGCCACAGCATTTTCACTCAGTTCAAAACTAATAAGAGAAGAAGCAAACATTTTTCAAGCAGGAAAATGGGGAATCACCAGCACAGGCTGGCAAAAGTATTTTGCAATTACATATTATAGTAAGCTCTTGTAGCTGTCATTTTTAATTTCTCCAGGGAGAATTAGTATGAGCTGTTTTCCGCTTTAGACTAGGTGCTATCAACTAGGAGATGTCAGGAGCAGAGGCAGATGTTTGGAGAACAGCTTAAATTCTTTGCAGCATGTTGCCAGGTTCAATTATAGAATGCAAACTAGTAATGATGGCACTTAGTCAAGGGAACTAATACCGCTGTCTTTCAAGACACTCTTCCTTAAGGTTTCTAGAAATGCTTTCAAATGATACATTTGAAAGCCACCTGATGGGGGAAAATGTAAATGGAAATTATTTCTTTACACCACATAAATGGTGTATAGTTTCATTTAAGGCTTTCCCCAAATGCAATTTCAAAGAGAGAGCAGGAGAAAGAAATTAGCTTGTTTTGAGCAACCCACCCACCACCAATTTTTACCATCTCAGCTTAGAATCTCAAGGCTGAGCTATTTATCCCATTTATACAAAGAAAACATTCTTTTGGATATATATAATTACACATGATTTTCCCATGTTCATTAAATCTTCCAACGCAGTTGTGTCCGATAACTGTTGCATAAAATGGCTCCTTGCAAAACTGTGTTACATTCACTAGAAGGGAAAGACCCTTGTGCCTATTTCAACTAGAAAATAGCTCTATGTTTAGTAAACATTCTTAGCCATAAGCTTAAATTTAATATCATGTATATGTAAATGTTTTCTAACATCACCAGTAATGTGCATAGTAATTTCTATTTCTATGTGAATACTTTAATATTCTGAAGTACTGAAGGAAAAACAAACGTTGAAAAATTTTCTTTTCAATGTCTGTATCAATAGCCCAAGGTCACTCTAGTAATTTATGATTTATTTATTCCCATCAAAAATGCTACAGATAATCCTCTGTTAACAGCTACCTCATTCAGTAATCATTTTAAATTATAATGGCGCTGAAAAAATAGATTTAAAACCTGCTCTTGAAGTAATGTCTCTTTGTAGCATCCCTATGGGTCACATCAGTGTGATTCAGGCACTTCACAATTGGTGTATATGTATATATATATATATATATGTATATATATATATATATATATATATATATATATATATATGTATATATGTATATATGTATATATGTATATATGTATATATGTATATATGTATATATGTATATATGTATATATGTATATATGTATATATGTATATATGTATATATATATATATATATATATTTATTGAAAAAGTTTTACAATACAGTTTTTAATATCCCTTCCCCCCCCAATCCCACACCCCAACAACCACCCCCTCCCTTCCCTCCCCCTTCCCCCCCCGACTTCCACTATTAAACAATCATATATAGCAATCAACATCAAACAACTTTTTAGGTGTGATCCAGCTAAAAATATAACAAATTTAACCTTAAGTAATAAAAAAATAATCTAGACTTATAACATCTATTACCCCCCTAACCAAATATATAACAACATAAGTCATTCATAAAAACTCATAGCAACCTAACAAATATAACAATTATCTTTAAAAAAAAGTAATAAAATACCATTGAGCATCATAGATTTTAGATTAAAATATCGTATAAATGTTCAACATTAACTATAATTCCCAATATTCAATCTTAATAGTGTTTATAACAAACAACGTCAAACAAAATAAGAAAAAAAAAGCATTGGGTGAAATAACAAGTTTAACCTTAAATAATAAAAAAGTTAAACTAAACTCATAACATCTTTTGCAATTGGTATATATTGATGGCAGTCACCGCATCTTGTGGTCACATGATCACCATTAATCTACCCTCAGTTCCTCATAATGACAAAGTGAAAACAGAATTTTAGAAATGTTTTTAAATGTATTTTTAAAAAATGAAGTATCACATTGGAATACAGTGTAGATTAATGAAAAAAAAATGAATTTCAACAACTGTAGAATCAGACTGCAGCATAACAAAATTGACAAAAGTGAAGGGAGACTGAATACTTTTTGAGTGCAGTTATAATATAATTTCCTTTTGTTGTGTTGTTCTTGAGAAAGCAGCCTAAGCTTCATGAAACTTATTTCTGGGGGAAAAAAATCTCCTATAGTGGTATAAATTCCAACCACATCCAGAAATGTATTTGTGGTTCTTAAAAAGATCTGTCTTCTTTCCTGTCAAGTTTTGTTGATGAAAGCTATGTTGATTTTATACAGTGCCACTATAGATTTATACAACATATAAATAAGGAAAAATATTTAAAAGAGATCTCAAATTTACAACTCTTGTCAAATGGAAGTTGAAGAAAAAAGATGGATGTCAACTATGTTGAGAGTTCCCAGTCATAGCAAAATTCTGAGAAAGTGCAATGAAGGGACAAATGTGCTACACCTCAAAGAGCAACAGAGGTTGATATAAGAACTACAGCATTGCCATTATTAAATTAAATCATACTTTGCTACTGTGAAGAAAAGAATTTCATTACAACTTTCATGTGAACAGTGGTACTGATATTAGACTCTTTGGAATAAGCGTATGCCAATCTATGGAAAATAAGTTTGCATGTAGGTCTTCAACTCATAATAAATTTTATATATTTCCCCTTCTGTCAAATGTTCAGAAATATTATTGCTTTTTTCAGACAGGATTGAAAAATGCTATATTAAATACTGCTAGTGACACCCGCAAGAGCTATCCAGCAAAATCTTGGTAATTTGAAACTCTAAAATCAATATCATTTACTAGAGGGCAAACATGCATATTGTAGGTTGATATTCTTCCTGCTGAGCTTTCTAAAATCTATTTCCTTTCTTTCTCTGTCCATCATCTCCATTCCCTTACCTCTGGTCCACTGTGTTTATTCCTTTCCTAATGCAAGTACTCTTATCTTATCTGGTCTTTTCTGCAGCTGCTGAAGGAAGAAGGAAATCTGTTAATATGTGTGTTTGTGTGTATAAGAGAGAGAGAGAGAGACTCTCTTATACACACAAGAGAGTGAGTTTGTTTGACAGAGAATGATTTTTCTGTTTATATGAAAATGGGAATCCATGAATCCTCTAAATGGGGTCCCTTACAATGCAGTTAGTTAATTTTCACCAATAGTTATTAATTCAATTAAATGAATTGACTCTTTCATCCCATTCATTTCTCTGTTTTGAAGTATAGCCTCTGGCTCTTACATACTCAACAAAAATCTTGATGTTGCAATCTGTAGTCAGGACAAAATTTCTGTCTAAATATTCCCCTAAATAGCTGACAAGTCGATTACACCCCACATAGTCCAGACAGGGCACTTGAATTCCTGTTTAATTGTGATAATTTGCATCATCTATATCAATGTATGCCATTTACATAATGATGTCATGAAGCAAATGGCAGAAATTGAGGCAAATAACATACTTCTTAATTTAATGAACATTCAGGAATAACAGGCACATACAACCTTCTCCCAAAGCCTATTTAATTGAGATTTTACTGCAAATGCCTGTATTTATATAATGTAGATCCCATGATAGTGTAATTCACTTCTAAAGTAGAGTTTTGCTTCTCAGGAATAATTTCTCATATATGCATGTGTTTAAAACTAAGATATTTTTAGGGAAGTTTTAATAGAATAGAATAGAATAGAATAGAATAGAATAGGATAGGATAGGATAGGATAGGATAGGATAGGATAGGATAGGATAGGATAGGATAGGATAGGATAGGATAGGATAGGACAGGACAGGACAGGACAGGACAGGACAGGACAGGACAGAACACAACAGAATAGAATAGAATAGAATAGAATTCTTTATTGGCCAAGTGTGATTGGACACACAAGAAATTTGTCTTTGGTGCATATGCTCTCAGTGTATATAAAAGAAAACATACATTTGTTAAGAATCATAAGGTACAACACTTAATGATAGTCATATGGTATAAATAAGCAACCAAATCATATTAGGAAACTGTCAATATAAATGGTGAGGATACCAGCAACAAGGTTACAGTCATAAGTGGGAGAAGATGAGCGATTTTCTACAGGGGCATTTGCTTCATAACTAGACTGTATCATCTGTCCATTTCTCTATTTCTCCTACTGTATCTCCCATCTGCTTATACTTCTATAGTTTTTTAAAAATAACTGCAGTCTCAAATGAATATTAAATAATAGTTCTTTAAAATTCATATACCAAATAACTGAAACTTTCACTGACTGCCTCATGGTTTTTCCCTCATCTGGTATAATTACTTGGTTGGAACATGTTATATAAATACCTTTACATATGTGTTTTATACATGATATGCTTTATATAATTCATAGATAGACAAGAATATGTATTTACAGTTGCAGATCAAACTAAATGGTATTGAATAGCTGCTATACCATTATCCTAAGAATTGTTTGAAGAGCTTAAGGGTCTTAGCTGGATCCACAGCCTTTGCTTTCCCCTTTATTATGGCTATTGTGAATGTATCAATACACAACTCCGATGGGCTATAGCAAAAGAGATAATTATAGGTACAACAATATTGAGAATTGCTGCTGTTTCATAACAGTAGAAGGATTTAGGTCCTATTTTTTAGCATAAAATACTATCATTGACCTTGCTAGTGTGTTTTTTTTTTAGCTTGCTTAGCTGTGCATCAGCCTGTAGGAAAGTGAAATAAGGTTTTCAAAGTGAGTTATGCATTAAGGACTTAATCATGAATAATGCTGAATACATCCTCTGACTTTTATGAGATGTTTCAAATTTCACAGGTTCATGCATTTACTACTATACAGTTCACTATGATTAGTTATTAGAAAGATTTGATGAGATTGGCCTGCTAGGTCATTATGTAATAGTGATACCTAGTACCTTTAAATAGTGTATCACCACTAAACAAACCTTCTTGTTCAGATTGCAACAACTGCCATCTGGCTACAAGCACTGTATTTGGCAGAAAGGGGTTTGAGACACTGGTGAGAATATACTCTATATGTGAATGTCTTGGAGGTCTTTATTTATTAGGGGGCCATTCTAATGCATGGGTTAACCCCTGCTTTTTCAATGAAATCGGTCTTACTACTAATTTTTCTAGTCCAGTCAAGCTTTCACCCACAAAGGCAGGTTCTGTTAGCTCAAGACCAAAGTGAACGAAAACCCAGGGAAATTTTGCATAGCAGTTTGGCAAGGGAAGTGAGTGGTGAGGCTGGAAGCAATCTCACCAGTAAGGGAAGCATCACTATCATTGGCAAGATGTTTCTCTGGTGGCACAGTGGACTAAGTGCTGTTAAAGTAGCACTTAGTTGGCAGCTGCCTGCAATTATTGTAAGTTCAAATCTCACCAGGCTCAAGGTTGACTCAGCCTTCCATCCTTTTGAGGTAGGTGAAATGAGGACCCAGATTGTGGGGGCAATAAGCTGACTTTGTATAAAAAAAAACACTGCTGGGGGGGTGGGGCGAAAGCCCTCCTAAGCAGGTATATACAAAAGTATGAAGGCTATTGTTTAATGCATTGTAAGCCGCCCTGAGTCTCCAGAGAAGGGCGGCATATAAATCTAACTAATAAATAATAATAATAATAAATTCTTGCCTGAAGAGGACCCATACCACACCTGCTACAAGGGCAAACTTGTTTCCTTATTGGCTGAAGGGAAACCCAAAGACAGATTCTTATAGGGAGGAGGTGAAGGCTTTGGTGGACTGGTGCAATAAAAATAACCTGGATTTGAATGTTAATAAAGCAAAGGAGACCATTGTTGATTTTAGAAAGAGCCAACATAGTCATATTCCATTTTGTATCAAGGCTGCAGCTATGGAGGTGGTCAATAATATTAAGTATGTGGGATACAGATAACTAACAATTTTATTTGGTCTCTTCATGTTACCTTTAGTGAAGTATGCAATAAAATTTCATTTTAATGTACGCTGATTACTGTACATTTAAAGTAGTAATAATCTATTTGATTCGATTCAGTTTAAAAAATGGGAAATCATTTACTGATGTTACAATGGAAAGCATTATACCCCCACAAGAATACCTCCACGAATATTTTTTGTGACTCCCAAACACTCCCTACTCTTTCAGATCTACATTTACATCTACATCTATCTTGATTTTAAGATATGATTCAAAGATGAACTAGCAGAAAAATTAAGATTTTGCAGAGTACAGTATATATGAAGACTGAGCCATCAGGACTGAGCTGCGAGACTTCAGACAATCGTGAGATGGAAGCAAAAACCCTTAACTCTTTGCTGCCATCTACTAGTTTTTTTGCAGCTGGGATCTAGAAGCCCAAATAAAACATAGGATTAGAGGGAAGATATTAGGTTTTGGAAGAACACAAAATAGTCTCATGTAATTCCTTGAAAATCCCATTATTAACTATTCCCATTCCAGTTTTTATTTGTTAGTAATTAGGAATGCATAGATTTTTATTGTAGTAATTTAAGCATGTTACCTAGTAGGGACAGTGTTCTCAAGCTATAGAATTAATAATAGAAACCTTTACACATACACTTACAACTGGTCACTTAGTAACTAATCAAAGTTATGACAGACCCTCATCCAAAAAGGTTTTTACAAGCTAGATTTGAATTTCCAATAGCTATCCCCTTCTGCACTCATATGATTGCATTTTGGGCCCTCAGAAATGGCCTGTATTCAGCATCCTGATTTACAATGTTTTTTGCCAGAAACCTGCATTTATTTCTGGTTTCTGCCCCCCCCCCAAAAAAAACCACTCATTGCAGAACATGGGTTCACTTTATGACCATAGCATTTGTTTACAACTGTTATGTTTGCTTAAATGACTGTCACAAAAAATCAGGTCAGTCATTGCATATATTGATGTTGATACTGATTGTGTCCTAGTATGATTTGATTGCTTATTGTACCGTATGACTGTCACTGGGTGTTGTGCCCTGTGATTCTTGATGAGTGTATCTTGTCTTTTTATGTACACTGAGAGGATATGCACCAAAGACAAATTCCTTTTGTGGCCAATAAAGAATTCTATTCTATTCTATTCTATTCTATTCTATTCTATTCTATTCTATTCTATTCTATTCTATTCTATTCTATTCATATGGGCACCACAATTTACAAAATCCATGATATACAATAACAATTACAGGTTCCATTACAGTCATATGTCATGAACTATCTATTATCTCCTCCCCTTTAAAATGCATGGTATCACTCTTTTAGCAACCTAAAGTCTAAGTAATGTGCCATTTATTTAAACTCCTTATACCAGAGAATTGTAACAGACATTTTGACTTTATATTTTTACCAGTAAGTAATGTAAGAATATTACTGTATGCTAAAACAATTGAGTCATATGGCCTTTAAAACAATATAGCAAAAATTTGATGAACAAAATAGGATTACATGCCTTTATATAATTCTTCAGTAGTATATGGAAGTACCCATAGTTTTGTAGCTGGTCTTTAGCTTTATTTTTTATCTTCCTGTTGGCCAATTATATAAAAAATAGCATAATGGATTTTCACAAGATAAGATGTCCTTGGTTATTACAGGAGAAACATTATATTTTGATATATGATATTACATTCAAAAGACAGGGAAACTAAATAATTTCATTCTCATCAGATTAATGCTATCAACACAGCAGGAAATAACAACAATCAAGCTTTTTTTACACTTTTCTTTTTCCCTCCCCCACCCCTTGGAAGTGATTAATTAAAAGAAAAAAGTTAATCAAGATAAACTTCTGCACCTGGTGAACATAGGACTGAAAGTTTATCATGTCTAAATATGTTTCTCATACATTTACTGCAAATTAGTTTTTGAAAGTGAATTTCAAGGTCTAGCGACTCCGAGGTTCACTAACTCAGTTTTCATTAAGTTTTCACAAATGATCTACTGTAGCATTATTCTTTTATAGTGCTGCAGATTTAGGACCCACTATGAAAAGCAATTATGCTGTCAGAAAAGTGTATTTTGACTTATTAAAAAATTGAAAGGTTTCAGAAAACTATTTATTTTCGTTCTCATTGGATGTGCATGTCGACAGTATAGTGAAAGAAAGCATTTTTCTGCAGCCCTTTTTTAGTGGTTGATTTGAATAATACCTCTGAGAGGAACTTCGAAAGCACCCGTGGATGAATATTTGGGAAGAAAAAAGTACCATAACTGAGACAAACATAAATTGTGTTCCAAAAGTACTGTGCAACACGAAGTGTTTGTAAGTGGTCTGAACTTTCAAAAAGGAGCAACATTGCCACCAGAAATGTAAGATGAATTTTCTTCTTTGTGGAATAATTCCTGTTTTTGGAATAACTGTTTATGGAATAATTCCTGTTTTTGACATTGGCTGATAAACATTTGTCAGCAAAGTATCTATATTACAGATTGTGAGCAAGGCAGGATTTTGTTTCAATTCATGATTGTGGTATGCAATCCAGAGTTGCTTTCTGCCAGATGTAACACCAGTCCACAACTATCTAAATTTTTATACTATAGGAAATGCTTGAACCTATTCCTTATTATCTCAAAATATAATAGGGTAATGATTGATAACTTTGTTTCCTCAAGCAAAAATTAATAAAAGCAGGTATAAAATACTATCCATGACAAATCAAAAACTGCCAAAATCTTATTTCCCCCATTTTTCTTATGATATATATGATAAATATGATATATTTATAAAGCTGGAGAAAGGCAATTCCAATAAGATCAAGCTGATGTGCAAATTGGACTTTAACTCTTCCTCCTTTTAAACATAACATGAAATTTGCATTCTAGAAGAAAATAAGCGCAATTGTAGGATAATAGGGGGACAAGTTGACCTTTTGATGAATAAATAAGGAACAGAGGATCAAATAAATTTTTTAAAAATACTGAGCTTGGCATTTTGCTTATGTAACTGTAAAGATGAACATAGCTTTCTAAAAGATTAATGAACTGTTTTTTTTATTTTCAAAATTATTATTTCATTTATTATACTTTTCTTATTGATTTGCTTTTCCAAAGTTTTCATTGTTAATAACATTATAATGAAAATTAAGAAAAAGGGCCCAATAAATTATCTTTAGCATAATCTTCATCCTGACCGAGAATTTGTCAGCATGAATAAAGAATGCGCCCTATCAAATTTTGTGATACCATTTAAATTCAGCACAAAACAAATTTGGGTTCACTTGTGTTTCAAATCTATGACAGCAGGATATGAAATAATCTTAAATCATCCCACTTGAACATCAAAAATAGTAATAACAGTTCAACAGTGAAAGGACAACAAGGATTGCAAACAATTGCCCAAATTGCTTCTTTCAGATCCAATAAAAAAATTCTTTTAACAAAAGACATTTACTAATTGTCTTTCTTTTGAATGAGTCAAAATTGTTTCAAGGTTAGTGAGAGGTTCCCTGGCAAAAGATTGATGCAAAATGAAGGCTGCTGAACACCAACAGCTGACACAGGCTTCTGCAGGTACAAAATCACAGATGGTTGTATGTCATTAGAATTATTGAATTCATAAAACTTTGCCAGGTTATGAAAAGTACTATACATGCAATGTGCTACATAATGATAGCTCTAGACCCCACCCCCCAAAGTAAGTGTAATTTGATCATTAGAGTGTAGGTTCAGGAGAAAAATATTCCTTCTAAATATTCCATTCTGTTTATACTGAAAGGAAACAAGATATTTAAACAATCTTCTGATTAAACAAATGGTGTCAAGATCAAGTGAGGTACTAATACCACTCTATAAAGCCTTAGTAAGACCACACCTAGAATACTGCATCCTGTTTTGGTCACCACACTATAAAAAAGATGTTGAGACTCTAGAAAAAGTGCAGAGGAGAGCAACCAGGATGATTACGGGACTGGAGAGTAAAACATATGAAAAATGCTTACAGGAACTGGCAGTGTTCTAATATTTGAGGGGCTGCCACAGAGAGGAAAGAGTCAAGCTATTTTTCAAGACACCCAAAGATCAGACAAGGAATAATGGATGGAAACTGATCAAGGAGATATTCAACCTAGAAATAAGGAAATTTTCTAACAGTGAAAACAATCAACCAATGGAACAGCTTGCCTTCGGAAGTTGTGGGAGTTTCATCACTGGAGGCTTTCAAGAAGAGATTGGATTGCCATTTGTCAGAAATAGTGTAGGATCTCCTGCTTGGGCAGGAGGTTGGACTAGATGACCTACAAAGTCCCTTCCAACTCTGTTAATCTGACCAATCTGACCAGGAAACAGATCAGCTCACAAGTTTTGTGCAAATAAATACATACAGATGTTTTACAGAATAAATATCAAAGTTGTAGCATTTTCTTCTAGAAAACCAGCAGCTAATGTAATGGCTCAATAATTCATCATGGCTTTATTGTTATTTATTCACTTCCAGCTTGTCATTGACTTGATGCACATCATTTTGTCAAGCTTGTATGTCAGTAACAGCTTCTTCTGAGTTACTCATGGTTTGTGTCATCAGTATTTATTTGTTCAGCCAACTTCTAAAGCCATCTGTCTGCCAACAACTCTGGGAAGTTTATAAGGGTTAAAAGCAGATAAACCAATATTAAAAGGTGACCATACTGAATTGGCATTATCTGTTGATACAATCTTGAGCATCTAAATACTGAGCAGTAAAGCTTTTTACACCCTTTTATTTTTATCTTCAATAAGAGGTTCCTTAAGTCTTCCTTGCTTCCAATCAGCAAAGTGGAAATTAGCTTCTGAAGTTGTTGATGTTTCAGAAATGTGAATTCCAAATAATAAATGAATACATTTAAATAAATATTTCACCAGAAAAAGAGGGGGGGAGGGAGGAAAGGATAAGAGAGAGAGAGAGAGGCAGAGATAAAACATGAATACTGGCTTTGATCTGATCTAATAGTTAATTTAATGATTTGATATGAGTGATTCTTTGAATGATTAGGAGATGCTGAAGGCATTCAATTTTATCTCTCCTTTTCATTTAAATAATAAAAGGTTGTGAAAGTATTTGACAGTTGCCTAAATCAAATGATTGACCATGGGCTAACAAACTCAAGTTGAATTCAGAAAAGACAAAATGTGGATAGGACCAGAGAATGAAGAAAGTAGTCTATTTTGGAAAGAAGTTTCTACTTCTAAGAAACAGGTACATAGTTTGAGGGTGGGGTTTTACTCCAGTTTATCAATAGAAGCCCAAATAATTTTAATGGCAAGAAAGGTTACCACTGAGCTGCAACTAATGCATCAGCAATGATCCTATCTAGACTATCTATCCTGATTTCAATGAGCCATCTCCTAATGATTTCACAATTGGTTTATGACTAAGTATTCTATTCTTAAACATTGTTTGGAAACTGCATTGTACAGACAATTAAGAGAGTCTGATAATATAACACTGCTCCTGATAGCACTCCTTAAGAAGTATTTACTCACTTCAAATGGCTGACAGTACTCTGTAAAGGTTAGATTAGTGAATATTAACTGATTGGTATATCTTTAATAGGTTAGTACCTTGGTTAGTACATTAATAGATTAGTATAGCTCTTAATAGCTAACACACATCAGGTAGGCAAATCATAGAAGCCAGAACCACACAAATTTCAGAAAGACATTTTTAATCACAATCTGAATCTTCCGAATGGTAAGGATAACTGCTCAGTAGATTTATGTTGAGCCAATTAAGGCAGAAAGATCTGGTCTATGCTGCATCTTCTCTCACAAAGCGAACTCCAATTTTTTACCTGCTTCTCATATTCTCTCACAAATATTCCTTACCTCATATACCAGTTGGGTGGGGAGAGTCTTCTCATATCTCACTTACAATGGGAAATAACAGTAGTACATGTTTTTGGTGCCAGTCTCCCAAACTCTCAAGGCATGTACATCGTACAATTGGCTCCAACTCATTTTTAATAGCCATTTAAGATATACTGTATATAATCAGTTACATATACAGGTGTGTCTGTAGGAAGGGAGTAAAAAGTCAACTACCTCAAAATTGTCAGTACTAGATCATTGATGCTAGATTTCCCTTAGACTTAAGTTCTTGATAGTGTACTTAATAATTTTCAATAGTTAATCCCCACCAATATGAATTTTGATTCCTGACAACTGCTTGGTTTAATCCCTGCAGTTTTCTGAACAAGATTTCCGAAGTGGCTTGTCATTGCCTCCTTCCCATGGCTGGTCCAAGGTCACCCAGTTGGTTTTGTGCTTAACGCAGAACTAGAATTCATTGTCTCCCAGTTTGTAGCCTGTACCTTAACCATTACACCAATCTTGCTATATAGTGGGCAATTTTTACAATCACTATAGCCAATATGATTATACATTCTAAATTATAATCTATTAATGCTACTGAAGTGACAAATTATATACACTGCAAAAAAAACCCTAAAAAGTTATAACCACTTTATCGGCAAGTATCAGCAACCACCATTTTTAAAAACAAATATTCTCACTTCTCTGGTCAAGTGATTTATTGAAATTAAAAAAGAACGTACATCAAGGACAATTTTTTTTTTGTAAAAAATATTATGAGCTAGTAGATGCTATAAAGAACAGCCATTAAAATCTTAGCATGCAGGCAAATTCTTCCAATCAGAATCTTTGAAAAATGGAGAATTCGATGCACATGGAAATGACAATGGGATTCTCTTCAAATAATTGCACAGAAATGATAGGAAAATGAATTGCCTATATTTATTAATAGGTCTGAAACAAAGCTATTGTGGTTCCCCACTAAACACATAAGCACAAATTACAATCCCTGTAGGTTACTCAGATATTGTAAAGTTAACTATTAGGGTTTTTTGTTGTTGCTGGCTTGGTTTTTTTGTTTTGTTTTTTTTTTTGTTTTTTGTTTTTGTTTTTTGTTTTTTACAAGTGATGTAAATCTCTAGGGAGCCTTGATTTCTCCAGGCTGTCTAGTCACACTGTACTGTTGATAGTATTTGGGGATTTGTATATTCAATGGAGCAGGTTTTTTGAAGGATGTATAGATTTAGATTTGCTACCTTAAGCATTATCTGTGAGCTACTTTTTCATCCTCCCTATTTAACTTCCACATAGGTTCCCTATATTGCTTGCATCTAAAAATGGTATGGTTCAAATTCAAATTAAATGGATGTCTTTTTATAGGATATGGATAAGATAAATTGACTGGTTGTGGACATACAAATATTGTTATTATTGTTAGCAATTATATAAATAAATCAAACAAAAATAATATGGCTTCAATGATAAATAAATAGGTTATAAAATAAACATATTTTAAATACAATTTATTTCTAATGTTTATTTTTAATTAAATTTTAATGCTTATAATACATTTTAACTTTTGCTACCAGGAATATTATCTTGTCATTCTTCAGAACAATCATTTGCTTCTTTACATTGTCAAATAATGGATCCTTCTTTGATGAAACCCTGAACTGATCAAGATCAATCTTTGACAACACTGTTTCAAAATTTACAGATAAGGTTGTCTGCCATTGATATGTGTGCTTAAACTGGATTGCACTAGTGTTGGCAGCCACTGGTAGGAGCTATGGAACTCCACTTACTGTAACAGAAGATTCCCAAAAATATTTGGATTCTGCTTTAGAAATTGATATGTGTAGCGGAAAAGAGGAAAACAATCTTCTCTATTCTTTTCTAATCCCGCAAAGATTTGTTGACCTAATTCAAATCATAACCTGAGAATGCTTTACTTGAAAAGGCCAGCAAATCACAGTTGATTTGTTATTCTCTTTGAATATGTTAAAGTATATAATTTTATTTTTACTGTATTTAAAGTAAGTCAGTGTCAACCGACCAGATAAATTATTTATAATTATTATTTGCTGTTCCTGAAAGAAATGTAAAAATACCTATGTTTCTTGATACTCTGATCCTGCTCTGACTGAAGAAAATGAAAACTATTTAATGACTTCTAATGTATACAAACTCATAATCTTTACAAATCGTATTTCCCCTAAAAGCCAATATTCACCATGAGTCAGGGACCACCCTTATCCATATAGCAGGGCCATAAAATAAATCTGTACAAGAGTTGATTTGCACAATAATTGGGTTTATGAGAGCCCCTTGAAATATATGCACATATAATAACCCTTGTCACGCACAGCCAATGATATCTGAAGAATTAATACTTTTTTTTCCTGTCCCTGCAAACTTTTGTGCTGGCATGCAGAAATCTTGCCTCTGTCAGTAGTTGAAAAAGTCCAACAATCCATGTCCAGGAACTTCAGCGGACATATCAACTGGACCTTAATTTAACAGTATCAGCATCATAAAAACTATTCATGGAGAACCGGTCCATCAGATTGATTTATCCAACTGTAAAATAATATGGGATTTTTTTTAAAAAAAAATTTTTTGCTTTGCCCCTTTGTATTTGATAAATGTCACAGCTTTTTTGCAAGCAGTAGTGTAGCAGTGGGGAATCATTATCCTATGATAATGAATGCTTAATATTACTGGCATATCAGTAGCACACTGGTTAATTATTATTTTTTTAAAGCATTGATTGGGTATGCATTGCATATCAAAGTCCCTGAAGGAAAACTTGTGGATTAAGATTGGGGAAATAACTGGATATAAATACTTAATCCTTTAATTGACGTCTAGTCAAAAATTATTATTTGGAAACTTTAGATAAAAACAGACAAACATAAGAGAAGATATTATTAGGCCGCTGGAGGTTTTTTATTTGAAGTGAAACAACATTTTTGACAAATTGCTTTACTGAAGAGAGTGCCCTGCTTAATTTATAAACTGATTTGCTCTTTCATACCTTTTTGCCCACCTAGAAGCCGGAGAAAAACTGATTACATTTCTTAAAAAAACAATAACTTTGTGTCCAAAGCATGCCAGGAGGACTCACCCCAGACTGTTCTCCTGACAGTTATCGACCTTATAATATTATATTATTCTGAACATGCAGAGAAAAATGCCAATTAATAGCTACATCACACCTCCATATATGGAAGATTAATATTCAGAAAGCTTTTGATGCTAGGATCCAGAGGGATCCACAGATTGTGATCATAAAAGTCAAAACAATGTCATTAAAGCTTCTCCTGGTCCTGAATGTGCAATGTGACCAGCATCTTGATGTTTTTGACCCTCACTCTACACAGAATGCTTCTGGGATCTCTTATTGCTAATATATTCAATCATTTGTTTCCCATTGCTAAAGAAACAAAATATTATTGTCAGTCAATGATTAGAACTATATATCAGTCTAATAAAATAAATAAATATGACAGCAAACATGCTAAAATCAATGTGACACTGGGAAAGCCATTTCTTTATAGAATTGTGAGCAGAATACTATATAAGAAACCTGAGAACTGTAGAAAAATACAGTTTCTTGCACTAATCATAAATTATCTATAGTGGCAAGACTTCTGATAAAGAACTCTGGATGTTTTAAACGCATCTTTTGAATGATATTGAAATGAATAGAAGGAATATATAAACTGTGATTTTTCTGCAGACTCTGGTAATCTTGTCACAAGCTAAAATGTCCACTCATATTTTAATTTTCTTAACAATTTCATCCTATAGAAGTGAATGGAAAATATGATCAGCACTTAAATGACTCACATGGTTAATAAATGTAATTCAAAAAAAAAAACTATGCACCATTTTTGTTTTGCAAAATTTGTTCATTGTTGCAAGTGTAACTTTCCTGAATTTTTGTCTATTTGTATTAAAAAAATGAAAATTTTGTTCATTCCTATCAAATCCATTACGCATTTATTTTTCCCATAAGAAGGTAGAGTTCAGGCTTTTCTGAATCAAAAATAATCTATTCTAAGTCTTGTTTCGAGTTCAGAATTGTTAGTTAGAAGGAATTTAGTGTCTCTTCAGAAATCTATTGATAAATTAGTGACATATTTTTGTAGTTTATCAATTTGAGTTAGGGAACTTTTTCAGGAAATGCCTTTGAAACTCAGCAAAGCCTGCTCAATTCTAGTATTTTATAGTAATTTCATGATGTGCTTTGTTGCTCTGTAATGTTTGATTAAAAGGCTGTGGAAAAACAAAGAGATGAGATTGAATAGATGAAAATCTGTGGTTTGTTAGAATATGCTACTTAAAAGTGATTGTTTCATGTTCCTTTATGGTAATATTGCCCATAGTAACCCACATAGAACATAATACTCAAGGCTGTACAAAGAAAATAGCGGAGAATAGGAGTGTGATATTTATATTAATAGCATAAAAAGTAATGAATGCAAATGATCTTAGTGGTATTACCATTGAAGGGTATTCATATTTGTATGCTAATAGTATATGCACTGAGATTATCATTAAAATACAGTCAGTTAATAATAAAAAATGCTTTTCATTAAAAGTTAAGAAATAAATACATGATGTTTAGGATTATATTAGCAAAAACTAAAATAGTCAAGTGCTCTTTAACATATTAGTGGTAAGCATGGTAGGAGTTTTAAGAGCTACATTTCAATTTTTCTTGGAAAGGTGTGCAATATATTTAACTATAAAACGTGTTGGACTAAAAGCTCTCCTCTTCATTCTAGTAGTTCATTCTACTCCGTTCTAAGTGTTGTTACAAATTGAGATTGATTTGTTAATTGAAAACTACTATGTGTCTGTTCATATATCTACCAATAGAATAGTGACATATTGCTTTCAAATCAGATTACTTATTTCTATCTCATATTTACTGCTACCTTTATTCACCCGGTATTTGCACAACATCCCTTTTAAATTTTCTAAATCAGATTATAGGTAATTTTATGCAGTGTAGAAGTAATATTTCCTTTATTGTAAATTGAGTCTGTCATGAATTAGCTTCATTGGAGGTCTCTAAATTTCAGTATTAGATGACACTGAACTCTAGTATTGTAAGGAGGGGGAAATCTTTTATGTATGTTTTCCATGGAATGTAAATTTTTATAAATCTCAAATTGTTCACCTTATGAAAGTTATAGGGCAAAGAGTTTAAGATTTTGTATAAAGTAGGTTTCTGCCTAGAGATTTACAAATCTGATTAATATTGCACAACATATGAATTTATATATTTATCTATTTAATAGGTAGCTTTGTTACAGCTAGATTTAGTCTTTCTCAAATATCCTCATCAGTCTTAAATCTGTAAGCATATGTGCATAAAAAGGATATTCTTTAATTGATCACTTGCTGAGTCAGGAACTGCAGGCATGCATAGGATATAGCTAGACAGACAGACAGACAGATAGATGTTAGATGGAAATTTGAAAATACCCAAGCATGTAGACTGTTTCTAAAAACAGTCATTCTGGCAGTTTGTGCAGCAGCCAGCTGTTTGTGCAGCAGCCAAAATGAAAAAGGTACTCCTCTTATACCTGTCAACAATTTATTTAGTCAGTTAGTTAGTTTGTCAAACATTTTATGAGATAACAGGTATGAGTATAGACATGGACATGAACACAGGAAATGAGTACAAATAAATGGGGACAGTAGGACAGGGACAGTAGGCACACTGATGCACTTATGCACGCCTCTTACAGACCTCTTAGGAATGGTGTGAGGTCCATGGTAGACAGTTTAAGGTTGAAGCTGTCTACCGTGGACCTCAAACCATTCCTAAGAGGACCATTGTCATTGGTCCTCCAGTGACAAAATTGAATCAAGAAGGCTCTCTACTTATGAACATATGGAATGATAATACAGATAGTTTTCGACTTATGACCACAATTGAGCCCAAAATTTCTGTTGCTAAATGAGACAGATGTTAAGTGAGTTTTGTCCCCTTTTATGACCTTTCCTGGCATACTGAATCATTGCAGTTGTTAAATTAGTAACAGGATTATTAAGTGAATCTGGCTTTCCCATTGACTTTGCTTATCAGAAAGTTGCAAAAGGCGATCACATGACCCTGGGACACTGCAACTGTCATAAATATGAACCACTTGCCAAGCGTCCCAATCTTGATCAAATGACCATGGGAATGCTGCAATGGTTACAAGTTTTCAAGGGTTTATGACATACAATGTTGTATGACATACAGTAAAAAACAGTCGTAAGTCACTTTTTTCAGTTCCGTTATAATTTCGAGCAATCACTAAATGAATGGCTGTAAGTCAAGGACTACCTGTATTAGTACTAGTAGGATTTTGCAAGGGTTTACGACGTACAGTGCTGATCAGGGGGAAAAAATAGATGCCATAAATGTTTAAGGATAACTTCTGGGTTCCTTAAGAGAAACTTAAGATGACCACCATCAAACATCAGAAGAAAATTCTACGGTACATTCAAAAAGCATTAATTTTCTACTTGTATTCTATAACTTTATCATGGAGTATTAAAATAGTTAACATCTTGCACAGTCAATACATTAAGATGGTTGCAGATATATAGGTAGTTTTTAAAAAATGAACTGGTTCAGTAACCATCCAAATTAAGAGAACTCCATGTGGACAGAGAAGGGAAAAGGAGAGAAAAAAAACACCTTATATTCTTATGGTTTTTGATTACAGATCTGGTTCAATTATTGCAAGCTATTAGAATTGAAGATCAAAGAAACTTATTTGAGTTAGACTTGAGAATAGAAAGCTAAAAGTTAAATACGATAAAAAGACAAGAAAGCCACAGAATTGTTGGTGCTCCGTCAGTGGAGGATTTTAAGAAGAGATTGGACAATCATTTGTCTGAAATGATATAGGGTCACCTGTTTGAGCAGGAGGTTGGACTAGAAACTTTCCAAGATCCCTTCCAACTCTGTTATTCTGTTACCATAGATTCAAACCACCCAATCTACCTACTTCGTAGCAAAGATCAGCCTGTAGCTACTCAAAACAATAAGTAAATTATCACACATCACTTTATCTCAGGTCATCTCAGAACATCTCAGAAATGGAAGCTGTTCTTATGCTGCCAGTTGGGCTCTGCCAGCACATCAACTAATATATTGGAACTGCTACTCCACCTCCACAATTCGGGTAAGAAGCCAGATCTTGGCTTTGACAGAGAACTTTGAAGAAAATACGTTTTGGCAGAGGGAAAAAAAAAACAAGTTTCCCAGAGCATTATCACTAGTCCATTGAGTTACAGGTCTAGAAAAGCTTGAAACAGCTTTTCCTCCCACTCCTCACCCCCTATGCACAAGCTTGGGCATTGGAGCACATTCTTTCCATCTATTTTAATTAGCAGACTGCTTCCCACCAACCACCACAACATGAGCAATACAGTATATGCATGATCATCTTCTCTGTTTTTCTTGACCGTCACTCAAGATATATTCATGACAAGATACTGTCAATCCCATACCAGATGTTACACTGAATAACCATGTGGGAGCATGAATACAAGCAATATGACTGATACTTTCAGCATTTTGGCTTTTACAGGGAATAGAGTAAGACCCACTCCTAAATAGTAGAGATTATTTTTTTTTAAAAATCTACCAGTTCTAGACCATTACCTATGAGTTTGGTATAGCTGTGTAAAAGTGAATATCAGGGAAGACATTGGCACTGATGCTTGGGAATTGCAAGAGGTCAGCACTTTAATCAAAGCAATTTGATTCGTATTTCTGCAAACTTAGCAATTTCAGTCCTTAGCACCATCTCTTTCCCTCCCCACTTCCAGTATCAGAATGAACAGTCTGAATGCTTAAACAGTAGTATTTTAGATTAAAATCCATATAGTCACTGTTCGAATTAATCTGAAAACATGGTTTGACAGATTTATGGAGAAATATATGCAACATCTAAATGTTTTGCCGTTTCCATCTCTAGCAGCAGCAGCAGCAACTTATTTGCCATCATGTAACTGGGTTCCCCCACCCCCACCCCCACCCCGGCCTGTTTAATTAAAGAAAGGCTTGAAAATAGTTTGGTTACAAAAAGAACGTATGGGGTTTTGGGCAGAAGATATTACACATAATTGTCAAATACTGGTTTTAAACACAAAATGGACGTTGGTCTTACCTGATACGTCCCTTCTCGAGCAGAAAGAAACGCCAGTCAGGCTGGGGAATGACCACGCCTATGCTGCATTGACTGGATCCACTTAAATTTGCATCGCTCCACCCCTTCAGGCCCAGTGTTTCGACGAGGGCGAAGCTGTAGACCGACGTGTCTTCCTGTAACGATAAAGAGTCAATATTCAACCCCCCCCGACCACCCTCGCCCGAGGGCCAGAATAAAGGGGAGGGGCTGACTGGCGTTTCTTTCTGCTCGAGAAGGGACATATCAGGTAAGACCAACGTCCATTCTCCGAAGGAAAGAAACGCCAGTCAGGCTGGGGACATACCAAAGCCTCATGTCACCAGGGAGGGCAAATTCAGCCCGAGGGCCTCAATGACGAAGGACCTCTTGAAGGACACGGCATCCAAAGGCTGCGTCTGCTGATGCGAAGGAGTCAACACGGTAGTGTCGAATGAACGGTGAAATGGTAGTCCATGTAGCCGCTCGACAGACCTCTTCGAGGGGTGCCTGAGTAGCCCAAGCTGCAGAAGTTGCCGCACTTCTTGTCGAGTGTGCGGTGATACTGCGAGGAACCGGAAGGTGTTGGACCTGGTAGGCTGTGGCAATGGTGGCCCAGATCCAACGGCTGAGCGTCGTACTTTTGACCCTGGTACCTGAGGAAGCCGGCTGAAAGGAGATGAATAAAGCCTCCGTTTTGCGAAGGGGTGCCGTTCTGGAAATGCAAATCTTCAGTGCCCGGTGGACATCGAGGCAATGCCAGGAACGTTCTAGCCGGTGGAAGGGTTGGGGACAAAAGTCCGGAAGAACAAGCTCCTGTGCTCGGTGGAAAATTGAATTAATTTTAGGGAGAAAGGCCAGGTCCAGCCGGAGGACCACTCTGTCTCTATGAAAGATGCAGAGGTCGCTACGAACTGAAAGAGCAGCAAGCTCTGAGATCCGGCGAGCCGACGTAATTGCTACGAGGAATGCTACCTTGAGGGATAAGTAGTGAAGAGACACTTGACGGAGCGGTTCGAAAGGAGGCTGAATTAAGGTGTTGGGGATCTTGTTCAGGTTCCAGATAGGGTATCGATGGATGGAAGGAGGACGGAGGTTGACAGCTCCGCGTAGAAAGGTGCGAATGAACGGATGGTGAGAGATGGAATCTGGAGAGTTGTACAATAGGATGGAAGCAATGGAAGCCACCTGGCGTCTTAGAGTATTGGGGGTTAAACCCGACTCAAAACCGTCCTGTAGGAAGACGAGAACGTGGTTGATTGAGGCTGGCAAGGGATCCACGAAAGAGCGTCTGCACCAATTTGCAAAGGCTTGCCAGGTTGCCTGGTAGATTCGAGAGGTGGAGGCCCAGCAGGCGGCTTGCATTGTGGAAATGACTCTAGGTGGAACATTGGCTCCTGTCAAGAGGTGCCGCTCAGCCTCCAAACGGTTAGCTGAAGCCAGGATGGGTCTGGATGGTGAAGAGCCCCTTGGACGAGATCTATCCTGGAATCCGGAATGCGCCAGTGAGCCTGAACGGATAGAGATATCAGGTCCGCATACCAAGGACGACGAGGCCAGTGAGGAGCCACGAGGAGAAGCTCTGCCCTCTCGTCCAGCATCTTCCGTAGCACCCGCGGGATGAGGGGCAGGGGAGGGAAGGCATAAAGAAGCCCTTTTGGCCATGGGCTGTGTAGGGCGTCCGTTGCCTCGGCCCGAGGGTCCGGGAATCAGGCAAAATACCTGGGAAGTTTGTGATTCTGAGAGGAGGCAAAGAGATCGAGCACCGGAGTTCCGAATTTTGCCACAATGTCGTGGAATAGAGGGAGAGGCAGACTCCACTCCCCGTGATCTAGCTGGGACCTGCTGAGAGAGTCCACCTGGGTGTTCGCTGCTCCTGAAATGTGGTCCGCCCTTATGGATTTGAGATGAGCCTCGGCCCAACGGAAAAGAAGGCTCGTTTTCATCAACAGAGACCTGGAGTGGGTGCCCCCCATCTTGTTTATGTGGGCCTTTGTGGCCATGTTGTCGGTTAGAATTAGAATATCCTTGCCCTCCACTGAGGAGCGGAAGTGGAGAAGGGCTAGTCGAACTGCTCGCAGCTCCAGGTAATTGATGTTTCGGCGACGGTCCTGTGGAGACCACAGTCCCTGGGCCAATTGATTCTGAAGGTGGGCCCCCCAACCTGTCAGGCTGGCGTCCGTGGTGAGAACCAACCTGAGCGGTTCCCTGAAAGAGGAGCCCTTGGAGATAGCGTCCGAAGTCCACCATCTAAGGGAAGAGAGGACCGAAGGGGGAAGACGAATGTGAGATGACGGGGAGGGGAGACCCACCCGTTGGTGGGGCAGAAGGAGCCATTGAAGGTCTTGGGAATGGAAGGGGGCCCATGGGACGATGCCAAAGGTGGACACCATCTTGCCAAGGAGGCAGGACAACTGGAGGATGGAGGAGGAATCCTGCGACCTGCACTGGTTCGCTAAAGATCTAAGGCTGTCCTGGCGCTCAGGGGAAAGGAACACGTGGGAGGAAACTGTCAATGAAAGCCCCTAGGTGGATAATGCTGGTGGAGGGAAAGAGATGGCTCTTAGGCCAATTGACAGAAAATTCATGGCTTTGGAGAAAAGTTAGGACGGTAGAGAGATCCCTCATGGCTACGGGGAGTGAGGGAGACATGACCAAAATGTCATCTAAATAAAACTGGAGTCTAATTGGGACAGATCTAATATGGGCAATAACGGAGGCCATGACCTTTGTGAAAACTCTCGGGGCAGAGGAAAGACCGAATGGGAGAGCTCTGTATTGAAAATGAGCACCCTTGTAATGAAAACGTAAAAATTGACGATGAGAGGGATGGATGGGAATGTGGAGGTAAGCCTCCATAAGGTCAATTGAGGAAAGAAAATCCCCTGGGCGGAGACATTCCAAGATGGAGAACAGAGTGTGCATTTTGAACCGGTGGTAAGTAATATGCCGGTTCAAGGCCTTGAGGTCCAATATTGCCCGCCATCCCCCCGATGATTTCTTAACGATGAAGAGTCGTGAATAGAACCCTTGGCCTTGCTGGGATGCTGGCTCAGGTTGAATAGCTCTAATAGCAATTAGGTGGTCAATGGCCGAGGACACCAGAGCCTGTTTAATGGGATCCTTAGACAGGGGGCAAGAAAGGAAAACCAAGGGAGGGGGGGAACTGAATTCTAGTAAAAGACCGGATTGAATGGTAGACAAAACCCAAGCATCCGTAACTGAAGACTGCCATTGGTCATAAAAAAGGGAAAGGCGACCCCCTATAGGCTGGTCGAGAGAGACTCTATTTGCCCCTGCGGGGGAACCGCCCTCTGCCACCCCGAAAGGATCTCTTGGGCAGAAACCGCCCCCCCGATCTGACCTGAGAGTCGAGCTGGGTAGATCTGGCCTGCGAGGGACGCTGGTAACGTGGCTGGAATGAAGATGATTCGAAGGGCCGAAAGGACTGCATTCGAGGGTAAAGAGAGTAGCGGTTGTCAGAGCGTCTAAGTTGAGATGGGAGAATCTTGCATCTATCCTTTGTCTCAACTAGGAGAGGGTCCAGGGTAGCACCAAAGAGCTTTCCAGGAGAGTATGGAGAAGAGGCAAGTTGCCATTTGCTCCGCATGTCGGCTTGCCAGTTCCTCAGCCACAGGAGTCTGCACGAAGCCACGGAAGAACCCAAAGCCTTGGCTGCGAAGCGGGTAGCATTAAGGGTCGCGTCAGCAGAATATTCAAGAGCTGCTGTTATTTTATTAATATCCTGCCTGACCCTGGCATCTGCTTGAGGAAGGTGATCTAGTAACTGTTTGAGCCAAAGAATAGCGGCTCGATTGAAGAAGGATGCCGCAGACGAGGACCGGATTGCCCAGGAGGAAGCCAGGTGACCATTGATCAGAGTTTTTTCGGCCCGTTTGTCTTCCGGTCGAAGAGCATCCTCCGGAGGACCAGTTGGATGGGATGGGTTTACCAAGGCTATAATTGGAGGGTCTACCACTGGAGGCTGCAGAAGGTCGGCCATGGGAGATGCAGAGTTATAAAGGCGTCTATCCAGATTGTTGGGGCTAGGGCCCGATCTGGGGACGGACCACTGGCGACGAAGGACATCAAGAAAAAGCTTTGGGGCAGGGATGGTTTCTGGAGCCACCGTTGGTTCCGCAAAAAGGGCAGAGGCTGGATCCGCCGCAGCAGAGGAGGAGTCAGGAGGAGGCAATTCTCCCAACCGGGTAGTAGCGATTGCCTTGTACAGCAGTGAGCGGAACATTTGGAGCCTGAAGAGGCCTATGAATGGGGGACTGGTCAGGGCTTAGTCCCTCATCCTCGGACAGAGCCGGATCAAGAGCTTCCTCCGGTTCCGAGACAGAAGCGAGATCGCCTGAGCCATCTAGGTCTGCTGGTTCCAAATCAGAGCCCTGATCAACAGAGAGAGCTGGGTTTTGGACTTCGGAAGGAGCAGGGGCAGAGGCCTGAGAGCCAGGGAGAATTCCTGCTTGCTGCATACAGATGGCGAATTCCTGACGAATGGCCCTGGATAAAAGGGCCCCAAAAGGTTCTGGGAGCTGAGTAAGGACCCCTTGAGGTAGAGGAGGAGCTTGATCCGGAGGAGGGAGGGGTGGAGAAGCTGAGGGATCCGTTTGGAAAAGAGGCTCCATACCCGGAGGGGGGGCAGGTCCCAGGGAGGGAGGGCGGTCAGGAGATAGATCTCTAACACTCTGAGTATCCTCTAGATTAATTGACTGCGCCCTGGAGTAGGCCTGGGAAGGAGGCGCTGAGGAGGTGCATTGGGCCTGTGAGGAGGCTTTAGTAAAGGCCTTTTCAATGGCCCTGTGGCGGCGCTGGTCCTCCTTAGAATACAAAGAGGTAGAGGAGGAAGCCTTGCCTTTGGCCTTCTTGGAAGGGGCCTGGCTTGAGGAGGATTCTGGGGGGTCCGAGTGATGGCGATTCTTGCTGGAGGATGATCCTTTGGACTGGGCCTTGCACCCCTTAGATGAATCAGCCATTTTGCGAAGCTGTTAGAAAATTCAAAATGGCGGCCGCCACAAATTCGCGCCCAAACTGACTGAAGATATATTCAAAGGGAGACTTACGTGACTCCGCTCCCAGCTGGGTGAAAGGAATGCCGCAATCGCTAGCTCTAGGCTATTAACGCGATCAGGGCAGTTGCAGAGCGATCCGATCCGCTGCTAGGCAAAACCGCCATTAAACCGCAGCGCTGAGGTGAGTAGGCGATCGGAGGCTTGATAAGAGGATCGAAAGGGCCGCAAACGAAGAGAATCTGCCAGCCGGCAGATTCCAAGCCGGAGCCCCGGCTAGCGGCTTAAATTGAGCAGAAAGCGTCGGATTTTCAAGACGCTGCCTCAAATTAGATCGCTGAGCCTTTGAACAAGCGAAATCTGCGTTTAGAATAGGCCTTGACAGACAGGCTGGAAGACACGACCATTCAGCATAGACTGGGTCGAAACACTGGGCCTGAAGGGGCGGAGCAATGCAAATTTAAGTGGACCCAGTCAATGCAGCATAGGCGTGGTCATTCCCCAGCCTGACTGGCATTTCTTTCCTTCGGAGAACAATATTTTACCTGTTACAAACATGGAGCACTACCTCCCAACTGTAGCTGCTCTTGGAAACTAACTGATCAGGCCTGGATTGCAGACCACCTAGGAATCCCAGGGCTTTTGGCAAAACTGGGAAGTCCAAAGAATTCTAGGAAAGGGCAAAACCAACCCACTTTCTGCCAAATAAACAACATAGATGCGGTCCATAGAACTGAGAGAGGGAAACTCTATTTCATTGTGTTTTGCTCTTCCATTACATGTATTACCTTGTCAAGGATTACTGCAGACAGGTTATATTTATCATCTACAAGTATGTGACTTTGCAACTAAATATTATTGTTTAATAGTTCTAAGGCATTAGGGAAAAATTATTAGGTAAATAGAACTGAAATATTTTCCCACACTGTTCAATTCCTGTCATGGATACTAGCTGGATTCCTAACACTTATAGCCCTTCACAGCAATTTGTGTATACTATTATGTATGTATATTTGTGTACAAACACAAACACACAAACACAGATATATTCACACACGCACCAAGAGCCCACATGATATAGTGGTTAAGGTGTGGGGCTTGTATCAGGGAGGCCCAGGTTCTAGTTTCATTTTTGATCCCTGAGTGATTATGGGAGTTGGCACTCTCAGCACAATCTGTTGTGAGAAAAATAGGAGGAGATATTCTATCTTTAGCTTTAGCTTCTGGAAAAAAAGGCAGGATATAATCTAACAGACAAAGCACTTAAATCTTTTTAAAAATCCTTCCAGATTTCTGATATGCATAAACAACTTGCCTTTTAAAAAAAGCATCTGTAATTTTCAATTCATTCAATGTTGGGTTGTATTTGTTGTGGGGGGGGAATGAAGCTATTGTATTCAACGTACTGAAAAGCAGTGAGGAGCAAGAGTTGATTTTTAAAAAAGGAGTTATAACTTTCCATTAAGGAGTGCATACATGAAGGTCAAAACAAAGAGTATGAGAAATTAGATGAGCATCAATCCACTTTTGTTTAGGGATGTCCTTGGAGGTTTGTATATAATTTATTCTCTCAAGGGAAATTTTGCTCAGGTGCAGCAATTCTTCATTTCATTTGCTTGATGGACTAAGACATTCTCAGGTGAGGGGGAAATGTTTGAGACATAATTTACATAGTTTTGTTGCCTATGTTGATCGCAGTGCCAGATCTATGCACATCTGTATGTACAAACATACATTTTTTATCTCACTAATTACTGTAAGCAATCGCAGGGTCAATAATTTTAGAAGCAGTCTTGTTAATTAAATGAGCTGAAACACAGTAAACCTTGAAATAAAAAAACTGCAGAATCACATTCAATATCCAGAAAAAGAAAAAAAGAAAATTTCAATAAAATATAAACCAAGATCACGCATGTTACGGATTAGAATCTTAGAGCTGCTCAATTTGCAGACTCAGATTGACTGTTGATAGCAGATACCATTACAAAGCATCAGTGCTGTAGTTGTTTTCAGTTCCGATTCAAAGTGCCCTACATGGCTTCAGTCTTAGGTACCTCCAAGAATTTCTCTCTGAATAGTCATCTCCTCTATACTGTTGGGTTGGTTTGCTGGGGATACCCACCCATTAGGAGAAAATAGGATGGGGACCAAGAATATGCTTTCTTGCTTGCGGTCTCCATACTTGGAAACAAACACCCCTCCCCCCTAAGTTACAAAATGGTCCAACTGCCTAGCCTTTAGGAAGTTACCTAAAACCGGACTCTTCTGTAGAGAATTTGATGTACAGGATGCCTAACAGAGAACTATTTGATTGCATCAATGATTGTAGTATCTTGTAGTGCTGCATTTTTGGCCATCTTAAGGCCACAGAAATAGGGAGTCTACAACTCAGTTTAATAAATAA
Source organism: Masticophis lateralis (assembly GCA_030761175.1). Taxonomy (NCBI): domain Eukaryota; kingdom Metazoa; phylum Chordata; class Lepidosauria; order Squamata; family Colubridae; genus Masticophis; species Masticophis lateralis. The sequence goes on along the minus strand of JAUDYJ010000003.1, from coordinate 153,246,401 downwards.
ACAAATGAAACAAAATCTGAATAATTTTTACATATTGTCACACAAACCCAGTGATTTAGAACCCAGCAAGCAGTTTTTAAGTCAGGTAACTGATATATTTTAAGGAAAAATATTTGTTTGAAAGTTAGACATATAAAGTCTTCTTAGACATATGAAGTCCAAGAAGTCTTCTTGGACAAAATATCTGGACTGATTCCATAACATCTCTAGTACATATATGCATTTTTGCAAGTGCCTGAGTGCTTTTTCTATTGCTTGAACCACACTTCAAGAAATTGTAAGAAAGCAGGTACAAGTCAGTATTCACAGTTAAGGACGTGCATGCTCACAATGGTGTTAGAGGTTGTCATTGATCTCAATGCTTCTTAACACTGCACATAAATGGTAGCATTTCAGAGAAACTGCAGTCAGCATAACACGAAGTAGTGTTAGTGTCTAGTGCTCTTTTGCTGAAATGCTAAGTTTCCAAAGCTTTTCCAGGCTTCAGGGACTGAGACTGAGGCTCAGCATCTGAAGATTATACTGTATAGAGTTCATGTGAATGTCTTTGTATATTGAAAGAATGGCTGAACAGATTGCGGGTTCTCACTACATAGCAGAACCCTTTATGTACATATCCACTATGATTTCCTTCTGCCAGTCTCATTGGACTGTCCATAGCAAGGGGCCCTGTATCCCTAACAAGCTGCTGGCACAAATACTGAAGGTGGAACAAGACTGGGAATTGACAGGAAAGAGAAGGAAATAAGTCTTATATTCACAAGAGAAGCACTGAGCAAAGCAACAATACCAGATGCCATCATATTTATTACCTCAGAATGTCCATTTATTACGCCCAGGGGGCATTTGGGGATAATAAATATGGTTGCAAAATAGTTTAATAGCATGACAGTTAAATGATTCTAAGGGAATCTGAAACTAACAATTTAAAAGTTCCTCAGAAATTTGGTTATCACTGAAATGCTACTGAGATTCTATATTTAATATCAATGATGGAGTAATGGAAAAATGACTCTCCCATTTGACCGAAGAATTATGACACTGGAATTTAAATGCATAAACTACACGATGCTTAGATGAAATCACATATAATTATACAAATCATTCAAATGTTTGGACTAAATTTGACTTTTGATCTACCACAGAATAACCTTGTGCTTTTCAAGGAAAGATAATCTTTTAAATTGAAGTCTGAAAGCTAGCATTCGTCCACATACCTATTTTGTCATTATTTCAGATTAATCCTCAAATACAGAACAATAACAGTACTTAAATACAGATATATATATCTGTATATATCTGTATACTCGAATAGAGATACACACACACATACATATAGCTTGTGGTGTTATATAACCTGTCAGTGAACAAATGCATGACATAAAGGAAAGCCATGTAACCCAGTTGAAACCATTTGTATGGGTGAGTAATTTCCCTTGGGAACAGTCAATATCAAAGTAGAATCTCAGGCTGTTTAACTTTTTCAAAGGGCAAAATAAATAAATAATGAAAATCAAATATAATAAAGGACTTTCCTTTAAAAGGGTATTCATAATCATATTTTCCACTTAAGAAGCCGTTTAATGTTGGTACTACAAAAGGATTCTATGAAAAGAAAATTTGCTTTATATAACTAGGTTCTATCCCCAAGTCCTTTTTTATGCAAAGCACTCTTGACACAAGTTAAGCACTGATAGATGAATATTCCCTTTCAGAACTCAGAAATTCCATTTTCAAAGTAGTGCATGACAGTTTAGCCATATGTCTCTCATTAACAACAGAAACTTTTTAAAAAAAGAACAGCATGAAGATTCATTTTTTATTCTACAGTGATGATTGTTGCCTTTAAAATTCCATTAGTCTAAGTGCTTATTGCGTAGATGCTACCTAAATGAATGTAGCCAATGCTACTCCACTAATGTTCACCTTCAAGAGATTAATTCTATCTTTACCATGAACCACCAAATTAAATCTAGCAATATTATTCAGATAACAATTGTGTCATAGGCTCAAAGCAAAAATTAAAAGTGCACACAAAGCAGAAATGTCAAGCAGATGAACCCAGGCACTGTATAGTTCCATCAAGTCATATACATAATTCATTTATCCATTCATTCATTTTGTATCTTACCTATCTGCCCAGAAGACACTCAAGTATTATTAAAGCATTACTATTTTGAATATATTCATACGTAATCATTTTGCACATGGGATACAGTAACACTGAAACAGTCCTGAAGGACAAATGAATATATCCATGGAATAGGATTCAAGATATTCAAGGTTATTTTTGAAAATTAGATGAGACTACAGTTGAAACCACATTTATCCATTAAATTAAGAGAATTTAAGTGCTCCATGAAATATTTTCTTTTCTTTTCTCTCTGTCCCTTCCATGTAGGACGGATCAGGAAATACGTTCCACAAGAAATATTGGAGATTATTTTGCTGACAGTCTTCACAACTCCTCTAAGATCATCTCTGCATTACCCCTTTTTATACCTACAAGTACCTGCCACACAATTAGATGAGGAAGTATTATGTATACTTCCTTGAGTTCCTGAAGGAAAAATAGAATATAAATCTAACAAAAAACAAAAAAACAAAATATTTTCATTGTGCACACTGAGTAGAAATATGCAGACTTTCATAGAAGAGAATCAGTATTCTTCTCTTACACAACAGGGAGATGCTGGCACTAACCTAGTTAATGCTGTTTGAATGAATTATAGAAAGCAGCAGCCAGTCACTGATCATTCAAATCTGGAGGAATGCATTGTGATCTGTAACACTTCCAGAATGCTCAAAAATCTGTCAATTGTGAGGTATCTAAGAAGGCAACTACTGACTATCAAAAGAGGAACCATCCAAGTTCATGTAATTTTCTTTTTCTCGATCCACTCCCGTAAACTTTCACTTATTCGGAGAAAACAAAAAATGCTCCTCTACAGTTTTATTTCAAATTAATTTTCTGGGCTCCTATGCATGTAGTATAGAATTAGCAGTTGTCTGACATTAGCAGTTGTCTGACTAGACAAAGCATCCAAAGAAACAGTTTAGTGAGAAAAAGAAAAACTCCAGCCAATGAAGCTAGAATTTGCTCATTGTGAATGTAGTAGAAGAAGCTTTTTGATAAGTGGGAAACTCTAGAAATAAAAGCTACAAAAATGTGTATATTAATGATGGAGCAAGGAATGTAAGAATTCCAAAGCATTTAATATCTTCATGTTCTGTAGTATGGAAGCTAAAACAAATTTATGAGTTGCATCTGCATTTAGTGTGTAATTGAAAACTATAGAAATAAAAATAAGCCAATTCACTAAGATTTCCATAAAGAAAACAGGCCTGATTTTAATCCATATCACACCAAAATAAAAAGAAAATTAGAATCCCTCTACTAAAAGGAACGCACACATTTCCTACTATAAAAGTAAGCTCCTTGAAGAAAAAGAATTAGCACACCTTTAAGATAAAGAGATCATTTGTGTCTCTTTCTGTGTAGGTAGATATTCAATAAAAAGGAGAGTTTGTGATACTTCTTCAATTAGATTTGAATTAGACTTCTGAAATTTTTAATTGTTAACTGGAAGGAGAAAAAGGTATTGTATCACAGTAATTTAAAAACTGAATGAACTCACTCACTTGATTTATTGAAGACTTTCCCCTATAAGAGGCCTTCTGCTAACCCCATCGACCAAGAAATTTTGACTGGCAGAATCTAGGAGAAGAGGCTTTTCTGCCATGGCCCCAGCCTCTGGAACAGCTTGCCACTGGAGATGAGATCTGCCTCCACCCTTCTAGCCTTCTGGAAGGGCCTAAAAACCTGGTTTTACCAGTTGGTTTGAGGCCCTGACTGGTGGTTGTTTTAGTGAGAGATAAAAGCCCAGCCTCTAGGTTTTCAACTTTTATTTAATTGTTGTTGGTTTTAATGCTTTTAATATTTTTTATATTTATGCTTTTATGAGATTATAAGATGCCCAGAATCATTATGAATAGGGAGATGGATATTAAATAAATAATTAAACAACAACCCTGTAAGGTGAGATGCATAAAAACATTGTAAATTTTGATATTAATGAATTTAATTATACTTTCTGGAAGAATCCATACTGGTTAATTATCTCTTAACCTTGACTTTTCTAAAAAGGAGACACAGTTAAAACCAAAGTGATCAAAATATGTTTAAAATGCTTATTTTAACATAAATACATTTATAAATAGATATATTGATAGAAAAATAATAAGACATGGTTAAGCATACCGTATTTTTCAGAGTATAAGACGCACCCTTTTACCCCCAAAGAGGGGGGTGAAAATCTGGGTGCATCTTATATGCCGAATGTAGCCCTGCCCACCCACCGGCCCCCACCCTTGGGACATTTTTGAGCAGTTTCAGGCAGCAGGGATCTGGGTCGGGGCACAGCCTGAGGAACAACCCTCTTCTGGATGGTCTGGGGGGGCGGAATCTGCCTGGCAGCTTCGGGAAACAAGGCGGGCCCCACGGTTTGCGGCTGGTTATCCCTCTGGCTGCCCTTAAGCAATGGTCACAATGACTTCACTCTCCAGCAATGTGAGGAGCTGTTGCCTAAGGCCTCTCTGCACCCAGGAGCCGAGCGAGCTGAACCGTAGCTCCTAAAGTGAAACTTCTTTCCTTTCCAGCCACCACTGCCCGGATTCCCCAATGCAATTCTCAGAGCAGTGGTTTAGGTGGCAAGCAGCCAGTTTCCCTGCAATGTGCAGCAGGGAACTGGGAACCATTTTGGATTTGGAGAGGGGATTGCAGCACTGCCGCCTGAAAGTGCTTTTCTTCCAATGCACATTGCAGAGCTGTGCCTTCTCTTCTGGCATCAGGATTCCAAAGGAAATTTGGAATTCCCGATTTCAAACATGGGGTGTGCAGAGACAAAAAAAAGTGCATCACATTTCAAGTGGCGGATCTGGCCAGGAGGAAAGAGAGGGTGAGTCTGCAATGTCCAATGGGAAGAAAAGCACTTTTAGGCGGTAGCGCTGCAATCCCCTCCCCAAATCCAAAACGGTTCCCAGTTCCCTGCTGCACATTACAGGGAAACTGGCCACCTGCCACCTGAAACGCGGCTCTGAGAATTGCATTGGGGAATCTGGGCAGTGGTAGCTGGAAAGGAGGGATGTTTCACTTTAGGAGCTCCTGTTCAGCTTGCTCAGCTCCTGGGCACGGAGCAGGCTTAGGCAGCAGTGGCGGCGGCTCCTCACATGGCTGGGGAATGAAGTCATTGTGACCATTGTCTGCCCTGGGCTGCCCACTGGGCAGCCAGAGGGGTGACCAGCTGCAAATCGTGGCGCCCACCTTGTTCCCTGAAGCTGCCGGGCAAATTCCCCCCACCAGACCACCCCAAAGAGGTTTATTCCTCAGGCTGTGCTCTGTCCCTCCCCCCAGAGCATGCGAGGGGTCTCTTTGGGGGAAAGCGAGTAGTCCCTGCAGATTGCAGGAGCACCCTGATAAGTTTTCTGGAAAAGACCTTATCAGTAATCGATGCCCTCTCTCCCAGCCAAATCTCTGAGGCATCTCTCGCTTGCAGGAGGAGGAGGAGGGTGGCGTAAAGTAGCGCCACCTTAAATGCTGGTAGGCAGAGGTAGAATTCTTGTTTTCTTGTTTTCCTCCCCCCAAATTAAGGTGCGTCTTATACAACGAAAAATATGGTAAATGTTTTTCAATTTTTTAAAAAAAAATCAGTGCAAATGCAGAATCAATGAATTTATGAAAAAACATACAAAAGTGACATGGGCTGAAAGTCCTCCTGATTTAGTAACTCAAAAGAATTTGGTCAATTAGCTTATTTCATTCATGGAATAAATCTAAAAGTTATTTTGAACAAAACAGCAACCATTTCCTTAATGTAGTTTAAAACAGTGCAAGGTGGCCAAAATACTGCCACATAATTTTAAAGCACGAAAGACATTCTTCAAATCTAAGATAGGATGCCAGAAGTAATGTAGTTTTCCACATGCCTTTAATATTCAACTCTTAGATAATTAATAGAAATAAATAAAATAGTTCAAACTACAAAGCACTATAATACCAGCAATAGAATACTAAAACATTTAAATACTTAAAACTAATTGACTAAATTATAAAATTACTTCATGAATAAAATACTAAATGTCTAAATCACAGTGAATACGTTCACATGCATGTGTATAAAACTTTATTATGATCAGGAATTAGCCAGCTGTAAAAGAAAGAATAAAAATGTAAAACAGTACAGAAAGCATACGAAAAGTATGCATATTTATAAGAGACTAATATTAGGAAAGCATTGGAGCATGATGACACAGTGGTTAAAATGTGGTATTGCAAACTGACCTGCCCACTAACAGGAATTTTAATGGCTCAAGGTTGATTCTGCCTTCCATCCTTTTGAGGTTGATAAAATGGGGACCCAGATTGTTGGGAGCAATATGCTGACTTCGCAAACCACCCAGACAGTGTGTAAAGCATTATGGCGTGGTATATAAGTCTAAGTGCTATTGCTATTGCTATTGCTATTTTATTTTTCTGCATAAAGTCATGGCAAGGAAAGAAATCACCTAATTCTAAGAACGAGGATTTGAATTCCTAATCCTAGGAATGACTAAACCTATACCGTTATTCCTAAACCATGTAGAAGGAAGCTATTAGAGAGCCAACATCCAGATAAAGTAATAGCAGTGAATGACTGCTATCTGGCAACAGACCAACTTTAAATGAAATTACCAGATTAAAAAGGTTGCATGAAGTAAGATATAATCAATTCTACTAGGCCTTTGCCCCACCCCCAAAGGTTGCCATCTGCTACACCCTTTATTATACAATTCAATTTCAGTGAATATAATAAAATACTATCTTATTTCTGAACTCCTTCTCATATGTTTTTAATAAACTTCAGGTCTAAAAATCAATTATAAAACCAGTTATGTGTAGATATTTTATACTTATTTAGTCACATAAACAATACTGATATTGCAAAATGGAATAAGAATAACTTAAATGATCTTCCATATGACTGTTATTTTGATTGAAATATGTTTTCTAAATGCAATTCCTATTAATTGATATTAATTATTTTGGATTTAATATAAGAAGAAATATAACCCAAGAAGATATAATTCTAAGTATCACTTCAAGAGAACACTAATTGACCAACAAAGTTCACTACTTTGAGCAATTTATCAAACCACAATCTAATCTACAGAGAATTGGCTGATAAAGCATTCTGGAAAATAGTTAAAACTTTCCTTATTTTCTATAATTCTGGACTACTAAGTAAGCTTCAGGAAATGCAGGAATCACCCAATTTTAAAAAATGGACCTGGATTAGCAATTTGTAAAATGATCTTGTATTACTTGGATGTTTCCTTGAGCATAATAGCAACTAAATTAATTTGAGAGCAAAGCAAATAGTTAAGAATAAGTAAGCTGTTGAATCATCCTTTCATCATCTCTTGATACTCATGCCTTCTCTGTGAATTTTGGAAATAGTAGATTTGCAATTTCTTTCATTTTCTTAAAAGCACCAAGTCACAATGCAGTAATGGTGATATTGGCATCTCTTTCTCACTTCTTTCTTCTTTTAGGAATCCTCATTAGCAGATGTAGAAGTGGCATACTAGATCAAGAATCTTTGAGAAATGTAATTTTCTTGTGTCTGTATTGATGGAAGAAAGGATATGAGTGGGAAAAGAATTTCCTAGTCATAATCGCGGGATCTGGTGAAATGACAACCTGTGATTTTCAGACTATATACAACTGTTATATAAACACTGAGCAGGTGGTTCCCAGTCTCAAGGCTAGAAACAAAACAATCAAATTGTTACTGATAGAGAAAAGAGAAATGAAAAGGCCTAGAATGTAATGTGGAACAAATACATATATAAAGTGCTTTATCTACTTGCGCTATATTTATGAGCTTGTACTGTAAGCAATTTCTGAATACTGGGGCAAAATGTTTGGATGACTGAGAGTTAACACTATTTCTGATGCAAAGCCTGACGGGGGCTTGAGTTCTCTCTGACCTTCATTTGTGTAAAACCATGGAAAGGAAAAGAAGTACATCCTGAGATAACAATGGTATTGATTATTAGAAGCTGTGGATCCAGAAGTAGACAAAACAAGCTCCAAACCAAAATTTGAAGGGTTTGAATCTAACTCATTACCAGGATTATTTTCAAGCAGAGGTTAAGCATGGTTAAGCATGGTTCTTGATTATTAATTAATTAATCCTGATAAAATGCAAATATCACTTTCGCCACTTACACAGAAGCAATCAATCTATCCATACATAAATGCAGCTGATAACCAAAGAAGATTCTCTGCAAAATTCTCCTAGTAGCCTTCAAATAAAGGACATTTGACAAGTGGAGGCTGGAATACATTTGTTAGATTTTTATATTGCTTAAAATCTACCTGTTTATAAAAGTGGCTATTAAAACTAGTGCTTCATAATTTCACTATGAACTTTTATTTAATTTAGTGGAAAAAAGGGAGCAAATTTTGATAAAATAATGTGAATCAACCCAATAATTTCTATTTCTGAAATTATGATCAGGGAACTATTTTTTCATTTAGCAGTCCAAAATTACTTAGTCCAAAATTACTTACTTTCCATTGGGGAAAGAAGTTAATATATGTAATATAATTTCAATTCATTCTAGGAGTCTTTATTAGTTTGACTTACTCATTCCTTCAGTTACAAATCATGTATCATTTTTTTATAAACATAGTCAAGCAAGTAGTAAATGACAGAAACAATAACAATCTTACTGTAATGTTGGAAAGGCACCATAATTGCTTTAATACAACAGAAGCTTATATAGATTGACAGTAAACAACATAACATATAGCCCAGTGCTAATTACTCTGTTCATCCAGTTTTCCTGGCATAAAACAAATCATAACAATCTGAGAGGCAAATCAGGTATTTAGTTATTGCTTTTTCATTTACAGGAGTTGTCAAAAGATAATTTCTACCTACATAAAATTAGTTTTATTTCTAAGAATAAAGCAAAGTAGAATAAATATTTTTTATAAGAATAACAAATCTTGCTTATCTATTACTACAACTTGATGTAGAACTGAGAATAGACACTTCTCTTCCTGAAGGCACTACTTAGAATCTTGCTACTCTATTACAAAAAAGAATATTATGAAACTACATTTATTTCTTCATACTATGCTGAGGAAATGGAAAAATCTACTTTGAAACTTGCACAATGTATTCTAAATAATTCATGCAGGATTTTTAAAATAAACTCATTAAAATTTAGAAATACTAAAATCAAAGAAATACAAACTAAGAAAAACATACGTATTTGTAAAAAAAGTGAAAAAAGGATAAAAAGAAAAGAGAAAGAAGGTATATAAAAGATATCTCCGAGTCCCTTCAGATATATATAAAGAATTTGTCTAACTTCTTTAGTACTTTGATTTTTTTAAAAAAACTCTTCTTTCCATATCTCATCCCTTATCAACAGTCAGATTACAAGATATACACTTTATATATCTTCTTTTCATTTTTAAAAAGCCCGATCTTTAGTCCCATCAAATAGTTAATTTAGCCCACAAGTTAATTTCTTGTCAGTTTCTCTGTGTCCTTCTTGGTCAGTTGATTTTGTCTCGTCTCAGAGAGAATTTCCTTAGTTCCACATATTGTTTTTGTAAATTCAAAGCAGGTTTTCCTGTTATTCTTTTGATTTATTACCTGTATGTCCTCTTTAATTATTAAAATATCACCTGGTTTCATTTGTAAATTCATTCTGACATCATTTTCCATATCACTTTTAAATCATCATTTTAAAATCCATTTTCAGATCCACAACATCTTTTTCCAAATCATTTTTGTAGTCTAGCATTTTTAAAAAACTCCAAATCCACATTCAGATCAGTCTCGGTTTGTGTTTTATCCAGTAAAATCTATTGTCCTTATACTATAGTGCCACCCAATCTTGTAAGTAAATTTTGAGTAAAATTTTCCTAAGCAATTCTATAGTCAAATGATGTACTTCCATGTATTGATCGGGTTATTCTTTCTGGTTCCCTATGGCCAGCCTTCAAGTCCCCTCTTATCATCTGTTTATTTTCCGTCAGCAAAACGTTGCCACAGAAGAATTTCTTACCATTTAATTTCAAAAACTTCACATACTATTTTATAATTTTTTAAACATCCCACAGGAAATATTCTTTCAAGTCCATCTAGCTCCTTAACTTTCCAAAATCAACATTCTAGAACCACTTTTAGTTTTTCAAAAAGTAAAGCTTCTCTTCTGAATCCTTAAACTTAGTCAAAGCTGCTTTCGTCCAAGACAGAAGGAAAAATCTGCCAGTGAATTACAGTAAGAATTTGGGGAAAGTTCTTAACTCCTAAGAAATTTATAATAAGCAGCTTCCTAAAGAGTAAGAGTCTCTTTAAAAGGTGGTGAGTGTGGCTTCGACAAGATTAGACTCTCAAAACCCACTGGAGAATGTTTTTTCCCCCAATCTCTTTGCAGGGAGCATCTGTATGGAATCAAGCATGGGTGATCTTTACTGCCTCCTTAGTCTGGAGAAGAATTCCAACAACCTATCCCTTCATGGCTCCTATTTCGGCCACATTTGTCAGCTCTATAAAAAGCAGAGCTGTGCTCAGTCTGCCATGGTAGCCCAGAAGTTGACTCATGTGGGATTCTTGATGTAAACAGGCATATCAGAACCATCCAGCAAAATATTTTGTCTAATCCCACACAAACCAGTGACAGAGCAACATTCATGTATCTACTTTTAAAGTTCTTTCTCTTCTTTATCTGTAGCACAAGTTATCATTTATATGAATGGCAGTGTTAATAAACTGGTAAGTACAGGTAGTCCTCGACTTACAAAAGTTCATTTAGTGATCATTCAAAATTACCATGGCATTGAAAAAAGTGACTTATGACGGTTTTTCACACTTACAACCTTTGCAGCATCCACATGGTCACATGATCAAAATTTGGCTGCTCGATAACTGGTTCATCTTTATGACAGTTGCAGGGTTCCGGGGTCATGCGATTAGCTTTTGTGACTTTCTGACAAGCAAAGTTAATGGGGAAGCCAGATCTACTTTATAACCATGTTGCTAACTTAACAACTGTGATGATTCATTTAACAACTGGGGCAAGAAAGGTTGTAAAATGGGGCAAGACTCACTTCACATGTTTCATTTAGCAACATAAATTTTGGACTCAGTTGTGGTCATAAGCCGAAGACTACTTGTAGAATATTAAATAGCTTCAAAATATACATGCAGATTCACTAAATCTTACTCAATGCATTCCTTTGTTAAACATTCCTCATGCATTTACAAATATAATAGTAGTAGTATATAGGAAATTAAAGCATGGGGTTGATAACTATGGAGAATTGCAAACTGGTAGTATAAATCTGTAAGAATCGAGTCAGGAAGACTTAAGCACAGAGTGAGAGGTACAAGAACTCTGAGGAAATACATATTTCCAAAGACAGTGTGTGTCAAATTAGCATATGAATGAAATGGATGTAGTTGTAAGAGCCAAGATTCCAAAATCAGTCTGGTAAGATTGATGTAAGTCCCACTAGGTAGACCAAACCAGGAAAGCAGTTTCCATGGGAAAGCTAAAGCTACTTCTATTAAGATTAGTTACAATAACAGAAACTTGCAAGTCTGATTGGCTGCATCTTCTTCCCCTTCTTACACTCCAGCAAATAAGGAAGCTACTTCCAAATGTAACCTCATTCTTGATTTTAAAAATGCAATGCTTCTTTAACTGTCCTGCAACAACATGTACTTTTAAGGTGCCCAGAATACATTTTTCTGGGCACCTTAAAAGTACAAATGATAAATAAAAATGTATTTTTTTTAAAAAAGAAATGCACTCTCTTTTTTCAACTTAACATCAAATGGAAACATGTCTCCAGAGATTTCTGCACCTCCATAGCAAATGCTGAAAATTCAAGTTTTACAATTCCACAGAATTGCTCTAGCATGACCTTGACCAAAGACAGCTTACTGGCAACTAATGCTAGTGAAAGCTCCATTTTTTTTTATTAGACTTAGAAAACCCCAACAAACTTAAGTGTTCCTCATTCATATCTGTCTTCAGAACAGAGATCAGAGTCTTATGGATTTCAGTGGTTTTCTAAATCCAATAAATAAATAAATCCTATATCGATGAAAGGCTCTTCATGTAGGTATCTTTTACATAAAGCCATGAAAATGAATCCAATTATGAAGAAATATAGCTTTTCGAACAAAATATTGGTGAACATAAATAAAATACTATCAGCAAAGCTTATACCATGTTTCCAAATAATAATTATGGAAACAAATTCTTACTAATCTTCTCTATATCATTTCACATAAACAGTTGCAAATTTAACATATCTATGTCATAATTGGGCTTTTATGTGAAGTTATACTCATATCTATCACAGTAGCAAATAATTGCATCCATTGTTCCATTAGCTGAGACCATTAAGCTTCATGTTTCACCACTGAGATCCAGATATTTATAAGAAAACATTATGAGTGGTAAATGCTACTATTACTTACCACACTAAGTCCTAGAAGCTCTCTGCAATAATAGTCCATGTTCCTCTTCTCTAAATTATCCAGATAATGCTGAAGACGAGTATAAGTATAAGGGTAGCAGTAAGCAAATTGATATATGTCATCTTCTCGGTCAAAACAAAAAGCAAATGACATAACATAATTCTTTCTATGATCAGGACAGCGATAATAATACACATTTCGGGGTGGAAGTCTCTGCCTGAAAAATAAAATAAGACAAAGTAACTATCAGGGAGAAATATATATATATATATATATATATATATATATATATATATATATATATATATATATATATATAAAAACATGAATTAACATGCAACAATAAAGACAAATGGAAACAAGATAATGATACCCAGAAATTTGATGAGCTCAAACTTTGTGCAAATCCTGTATATATTTCATGTATGTTATTAAGAAGACTAATAATTAAAAAGAGACGATTAGACAAAGGCTATGCCTTTTGGAAGAACTTATTAAGTCTATTTTTAAATACTTGGTTATGGCTTTGAAAAGTTCCTTTCTATTTCCCCAATCACAAAAAGACTTTATGACATAAAGTTGTCTAATATATTCAAGTCTGGTACAAAGAGAACGTTCCCCACAGATCCATGATTTGATTTACCAGCCTTGTCTCATTGAAATTAATGTCATGTAAGAGAATGGATATGGAAAAAGCAGTTGTCATAGTGTAAAACTGAGCACAGAACAAGACAAAATGTGTCCTAAACTATATCATATAGTCATGATGAAAACTTATGGGACTATCGCAAAATTCAACTTATTTAAGGCATAATAAAAACATTCTTCCAAAATTATATTGCTTTATACCCTTGCTAAATAAGTCATTTAGATGTGCTTTATTAAATAGCTATAAAAAGACAAACTTGATATTTCTTGAAACAGTCTGTTGAAACTGTACAGAAATCAATTATTGGATGATTTTAAAAAAGCCTACAGCAGGAAGATGAGCAAGGGTACATTTTTCAGAAATGAAATTTGCATGAGAGTCCCTTGTATTGGACGGCATATTTACATTTGTACCAGAATTCAGGATAATTATATATGGCCATCTTGGGTGTATGAGTCAAAATTGATTGGAATTATAAGCTTTCAGCTTTTATCTGCCTGGACAGACTCCACAAGACTCTTGGTAATCAAATATAACAAATTCTCCAGCCCTCTGGCAAAAGAATACTATTATCCTGTAGGCACTAGCTTATTCAATTAAGCAATATAATAAACAAGTCCTCTGTAATGGTTTTATCAGGAGTTCACTACAATCAGGCAATGATGGTGAAGAAAATATAATATGATTTGCAGAACACAGCAATACTAATGTCTTTTGCAGTAATGAGTCCAAAAAAAAAAAGGCAACTGCAGAAGATCAGTTTTGGCCTTTTATTGTTAATGTGAAATGGAAACAAGACATTTCCCATTGTAGAAAATGACATATTTTATAATTAGACACAGTTAAGAACCATCCAAAGCAAAACCAAAATCTTCCTGACAAAATACAATAAAAGAAACTGCAATGCTGCTCAATGGAGATGAAACGAAATCCATTTCCCCCTGTTATTGCTCTGGCTCAGCAACCCAAAAGAATGAGAGGGTTAATTATTTATTATATTTGGGAGTGCAGTCTATTATATACTCTATAATTTTCTCATTATTATTTTGGGTCATAGAGACAAAAGGATTGTGGAAATTAATTTTCTATGTAGTACTACTAGGTAGTAGTACCTATATGTATATGTGTCCAAAAGGAAGAGCAAGAGGAAAAAAGAGAAAAAGAGTTCTGATATTTAAAATCTATCCTGTCTATCATTCTGTTCTCACGGTCACCACCCAAATGCTCTTGGAGAGTTCGTAAACAAAGAGCACAAGAGTTTCACTTGATACTGGAAATATATTGAGTTTTCACCATAACTATCCTCTAACAAAAAAGGGACAGGGAAAAATGATTGGCAATAACCAGCAGATATGGATTTAAAAAGTCTTATCCAGATCTACTGGTTATTGCCAATCATTTTTCCCTGTCCAGAACAAAAGCTCAATGTATTCCATCAACATTGCCTATGAAGAATTCTGAGTGTCACTTAGTGCAACCATGTCACCAATAAGGAAATTTTACTTCAGAGTGGATCCAGGAAGTTGGCTCCATTTGAATGTGCCTAGCTGGCCATATTCTTGTCAGAATATGATACCTGAAAAATGCTGTACAATGGGAGCTGCCAGAGGGAAAGAGAAGGTGGGGTAGATCATGCAAAACTTGGTGTCAGACATTAAAAGATGATTTACGGACAGTGGACAACAACTGGTACAATGCCAAAGATGCCACTACTGATAAAATTACTGGAAGAAACTTCATGTGGAAGAAACCGATGATGATGATGATGATGATGACGATGAGTAATCAAAAACTGGGGTGTCTAAAGGTAAAACATGAATGTAATTGCTGCCTGTGATACCGTGTTCTAACTACTCCAACTAGCAATTAGCATTACTCATCCAGTGCTAACAGGTCTGTGAAATCTCTTTCTAACCAAATTTAAGAATACTATCAAATGGAGTGTCAAATGTGTGGGAAGCTCGTCACCATCCCAGCAGGGGGAAGCCAGTATCTGGTACAGTAGAAATTGTCCAGGGGGCTATCAACCAATCAGTGGAAAAAGCAGGGAATCAATCTGATCCTCCCATGGATCTGAAGCCACATCTAGAATTGTCAGTGGTGTCATTCAGACAGTTCGGTCCGGTTCAGGCAAACTGGTAGTGGCGACTGGTGGGTGGGCCCATGCTGTCCTATTTAGCCATGTTTTCTAAGCCGCGTGCATGCTTGCAAGCTGCGCAAGAGAGCTCACATTTTTGGTGTGTGGTGAACTGTTGGTAAAATTATATGAAACTCACCTCTGAGTATTGTTCTTCCCTTAATATACTATCAAATACTTCTAAGTGGACTTCAAATCAAACAGAGTGCACCTCAACAATCATTAGAAGTTTAACTGCGGCTTTGTATTACTTCATTTCTAAAGCAATCTCTTGTCTTCCTTTCACCATCTTCCCTTTCCTTCCCTACCAACAATGCCTGTATTAAAATTAGATTGGGTAAAAAGCGTTTTTTCATTCAGACAGCAAGAGCTGAGCCCGGTTCAATGACAGTTCAATGAATTATATGTCATATGTCTGATGAGATGTACTAAAAACTACAAAAGCTTGTGCAGTTGTACATCTGTTCGTTTTAAAGGTGGCACAAGGCTCTTTGTTGTTTTTTATACTATTAGTTTTACTACCAGTGATTTCTACAAGAGAAAGACTTATTCTCCCTTAAGAGGTATAAACCTCTATTCACAGAAAAGGTTTATTTTAAAAGATCTTCAGTCTCAGTATAACTATAATGGAACTCTAGAGGGTTAATCTATTCTTACTGTCGTTTTTAAGAATAATCTGTTTCCAAGTCAAATGTAGGAGAGAGGGTACTACAATACCAACAACAAAAGCCTAATCAGATTGAGACAATCCGTGAATTTTAAAAAAGGAAAGCAGATAGAAAGACAGAGAAACAAAAGAGACATGGCACACTAGTTATGGCCAGTGAAGTTTTTGATTAAACAAAGACATTGTTCAGTTCTTGTATTAACCTCTGTGTCCTAGACATATCATTGTTTACACTTTTCCTCTTTAAGTTCTATGCCTGCTAGAAAAGGACACCCACACACTGTGGCAGCAGCTGCTTCTATTAATTTAAAGCTATTACAAAAATTAAAATTAAACCCAATTACTTTGGCTGGTTTATAGTCAGAGAATGGCTTAGTCTGATTGTTCCCTCTGGTTATGGACAAAATAATATTACTACCTATAGGCAGCTGCCAGTAGAATGTGTATTAGACCAGCAGGGACAGGTTCAGAATGCAAAACTTAATTGTGCATTTTTGAGCAGAGACTTTATATAAAACACAGACACAAACATACACATACACACGTACACACAACCATCTTGTCACAGACTTGCCGAAATGCCCAACCTTTTTATTATAGCAGTTACACCGTCTGTGACAGCTAAAGTTAGGAAATCACACTGGAGAATATTTATTATGGCAGAAAATTTCCTGGAAGCATATGGCTAGAAATACTCCAAGGTAACGGATACTGTTCTAGGATTACTTATTTAATCAGAGGAATTCCAAATTCTATTAAGCATTTGACATTTCATTGATTTCAGAGTATTGCTAGAGAGAAGGGAATTTAATATATTAGGTACCCTTGTTTTGGCTACTTGGCTTGCAAAAATGATTAGAAAGTTTGCTTTCTTTTTTCTTCCTTTTAATAAAGAACAACAAGCAAAGCAGCAGGTTTTTTTATCCAAGCAATTGTACCTCCTGAATGGATTTTAATAACAAGGAATGTCACTTGGTATGTTTCCTCAAAATTTTAACATGCAACCCAGCTGGAATTAATAAAGGTACATTGATTCAATAATTATTAATTTTGGCAAGCCAATGTAGGACAAAAGATACAGATAGAGCCACCCTCCACTGCTTCCCAAGCTTTATGACCTCAGTAAGACAGAATGGGCTGAGGTACTTTCTCCTTCTCTTTTTTAATTGTACTGTTTCCAAGCTGCATAGATGAGAAACCAATCATCAAGGTCTTTGTAAACTATGGAGCTAGAGATCTGAAATTTAGTCATTGTTCATTCTAATCCATGCTCTTGCTTGGGAATCGCCTCATCGTATCTGGAGTGGAGGACTACATCTACCTAGTCCTTACCCCTACCAATGAGTTGGGGCCAATAGTATGAACAATTTTCTAATAAGCATAAATAAGTAACACTTCACACTCTCTAAATTTACATTTGTTTCTGTATCCCTATCCCATCTCTTATCTATAAAGAAATTCATAAAGATTTTTTTTTCACTCCTGGTGTCAGTAGAAAGTTCATAAAGGTTAGCTAGCAGTAACAATATATCTTGTTTTAACCTCGATCAAATAAAAAACTGTATAGCCCCTTCTTTTACTTTTAGCAGTTTTAATCTTTAGTTCATTTAAATACTGTCATAGGATTTGATTTCACTTTATTTCTTCTTGGTCCCATCACACAGAATTCTTCACCACAAGTCTCTTTTGCAAATTCAATGGGGAAAAAAATATCCAGGTCACTCTCTTGGTTTGTTATTTCCATTTTAAACTCAGCCATCTCAGGGCTGCCACAAAGAAGAGGAAGTCAAGCTATTCTCCAAGGGCAGGACAAGAAGCAATGGGTAGAAGGAGAGAAGCAACCTAGAACTAAGGAGACATTTTCAAGAAGAGATTAGATAACAATTTGTCTGAAGTAGTGTAGGGTTTCCTGCCTAAGCAGGGGTTGGGCTAGAAGACCTCCAAGGTCCCTTCTAACTCTGTTCTGTTCTGTTCTGTTCTGTTCTGTTCTGTTCTGTTCTATTCTATTCTATTCTATTCTATTCTATTCTATTCTATTCTATTCTATTCTATTCCATTCCATTCCATTCCATTCCATTCCATTCCATTCCATTCCATTCCATTCCATTCCATTCTAATTTGTTTTGTAAATGCAGTGATACATCCATTTTTAAATTATTTTCTTGGCCAGTCAAATTGTAAATCCACTTTCGATACCATCTCTATACTGTCAGGTAAAATTTGTTCGATTGTTTTGTATGAAATTTCTTCAACAATCTTGTGAACATAATCTATCTGTAAAAGCAGACATAATTACAAACATTGTTGATTATATGACTACTCTTTTCTTATTTATTATTCAAAAGTCTCTTTCAATATTTTTGTTATTGGAATGTACTGCTCTATCTAAAACCTTTAGCCCCCTCTAGTATCCAGTTTTTTAAATCATTAAATTCATTATCTATGTCTTATAAAAATCAGAAGACCTATTTTCCACAAGTAACAGCTGGTAGTTTATAATTAATTCCAAAACCTTATTGTAAAAGTTTCAAAACTTCAATTGGATCTGGGCCCTTAGTCAATTTATATCTTTCCATAATGAAAACCTTGTTTAGCTTTTCACTGTTTATTTCAGATTCTTTAAATTCTTTTACTCTACATGTTTTACTATTTTATTAGTTTATCAAAACATAAAATATAGAAGTACAAGAAAAGATAAAAATAATAGGAAAATAAGAGAGGGAAAGGAGAAGAGAGAAAAGTATAAGGTAAAGGGGGAAAATAAAATAAAAAGCACTGACTTCCAGCTCCTTTTGGTGCAGTAGAATAAGGTAGTAACATTAAACCTCAACTTTTTACTTTTATATAATTGTATATACAATACTAGCCATTTCTATAACAACAAATATATCTAATCAGCAAAACCCAAAATCAAAGTTTTATTTTTTTCTACCTCAGGCACAAAGTCCAAAAGTGGTTTCCAAGTAGAAACAAAATTAATTGTTTTTCTTTCTTTGATCAAAGCAGTCAATTTAGCCATGTTTGGTAACTCCATCACTTTTGCAACCATTCGTCCATTGTGGGAATGAAAGTACCTTCCATTTTTGTGCATAAAGTAATCTTGCTGCCGTCAACATCAAAGTTCCAATTTTTTCCAAGTTCTTTATCCATTAAGCCTAAAAGAAAAGTCTCTGGTTTTATCTTGATATTCGCTTTAAGAATCTTCTGTATTAAGATAAGAATCCTACTCCAATATTTCTTTGCTTTGTCACATGTCCACCATAAATGATAAAAAGTTCCTTCTTTGTGTTTACATTTCCAGCAGTCATTTGAGAGACCTTTATACATTCTTGACAACTTATCTGGTGTTAGATACCAACCATACATCATCTTACAAAAGTTTTCTTTTAAGATAATTTAATATGAAATTTAGACCTTTCATCCATATATTCTCCCACTATTCAAGTATTACATTATATCCAAAGGGCCACTAAATCATAGTGTCTTTAAATTCTTAAGTTTATGATTAAAATTTTCTTTCATTCAGGATCAAAGGCTCAATGTTTTCAAAGTTGTCATTTCACTAGTCTCTATAGGTCAGAATTAGTTAATGAGTGATTTCTGACAATGATTAGAAAATGAGTGCAAACTTTAATGTATCCTTTAAAAGTCTTTGTTGTGGTTACAAGCAGGATAGCTAATACTGTTGTCTCCTGACACACTACTCCAGGGATGGCTAACCTTTTCTGGACCGAGTGCCCATAGCGCAATGAGCACGAAGCCCCCTGCGTGCACCCCCTGCATGCATCCTGCCCCATCCTGCCACATGCGCAGCAGAGACCTGAAGACCTGCTGGCTGGCGGGAGGCGTGCGCACATGCGCAGCAGAGCTGAATTGGGGTGATGGCTCATATGCCATCAGAGAGAGCACTGCGTGCCCTCATCATGGCACTAGCCCATGAAAAACTGCTGTACTGAACTCTATTTCTAGGGAGCAAAGTATGAAGCACATGATCTCCTGTCTGTCTTATCTGGAGAGGTTCCAAGGAACCATTTTCCTCACTAGTTCCTTGGTCTTTGCCATGGTCGCTGGCTCCACTTTCGCAAAGCAATCTTCAGTTTGACATAGCTCTTCTGGAAATCCCAGCAGGGCCCACATTTCAAGAAACAGTGTAAAATAAAATACAATCGCTCATGTATGCAAACAACACACATTTCTAAAATGATGGGTGAGATCACATTGTTGCACTTAACTCCCATAGATGTCTCTATGACAGATTCCACAACTTACACTTAAGTTCCATTGACTGAGAGGAAACAAAGTACACCTCAAAATTATTTTTATTCATTTATAATTGTGCTTAAGAACTGCCTTGGGAAGTAGTACAAAAATAATGCTAAAAGGAACGTAGAATATATCTAGCCTAACAAGTCCAAATGAGAATCTGCAAACAGAATTTCTTTTAATTCCCTATTATAGTTAATTCTTTCCATTGTAAAAGAATTATTTCAGAGTAATTTTAATCAGGAAAGTCATATACTTTATGACTATCATAAGCATAACTATCATCATCATCCCAAATGGATGTGTTCTCTAAGGAACATCAGATACAAAATAGTCAATGAATCCAAAATCATTTGCAAGAATAGGAGGAAACAATTTAATCCTTCAAGCATGTTGAGTGTTCCAGAATGTAATTTTAAATATTTATGCTACTATTCAATCATCAGGCACTCCTTATCACTGCATGTATCATCGTATGTCTTTTTGTCTATGGAGATTCTTAGTCAGCCATGTTATGGTTGTTCCAATGGTGCTTTTTCCAAAAGGCTACTGGACTTTGTTTCCCCTTGAAGACATTTCACTTCTCACCCAAGAAGCTTCTTTATTCCTTCACTTCTGAATTGAAGAAGCTTCTTGGATGAGAAGTGAAATGTCTTCAAGAGGGAAAAGAATTCCAGTTGCCTTTTGGAAAAAACACCTTTGGGACATACATCTTTTTGTTCAGATTTTTTCCCTTTAAACCAAAATCAATGTTCTGGATCTGCATGATTTGAATTCCAGCCACTGGAAAGCATGAATGAGAGAATGCTGCTATCTTCATTATTGTTTATAAATACCGCTGGACATCTATCGTGTTTTGCCAAAAGTAAAACTGGGTCTTATTTTCTTTTGACCCCCGAAAAAACGGCTAGGGCTTCTTTTTGGGAGAGTCTTATTTTCCCCCCCATGTACCGGTATGGGGCAGGGGGCGTGAGTGGCCCCATGTGCCAGCTTCCCAAAGGATCGCAGCTGGCCATCCAACCATCCACCGAAACAGCTGCTTCATGGATGCCGCTCAGGCCGCCATGTTCAGCAAAGGTGGTAATTCCCCCCCCACCTGCAGATCATCCTTTCAAAGAGAAGTTTCACCACAATGAAGAGGCGGCTGGAGACAGCATTTGCATTGGACTGGGCTTTCTCAGTCTATGCTGCCCCATGCAGAGTTGATAAGAGAGTTGCAGCACCCGCCAGGGCCCGAAGAGTGCCGGACTCAGCATAGCTGTAATCCCAATGCCCACAGCACTGAATAGGCATGCAGGCCAGCACTCTGCAGCCCAAAGATGGCAGTGGGCAAACGGCACAGGCAGTACGGCTCCACCCACGATGCCAACAGCATGAAGCCTGCTGCAGCTGAGAATGTTCCAGCAGCAGCAGGCAGAGTGGGTGAGATGTTCTCCACCGGCCAGGCACTGAAGCTCCGCCACTGCCTCTGGGGGAGAGAGAGAGAGAGAGAGAGATATCCAATCCAACCTCAGAGGGTTGGCAGCGATGTTCTCTCTCTCTCTCTCTCTCTCTCTCTCTCTCTCTCTCTCTCTCTCTCTCACACACACACACACACACACACACACAGAAAACACACAGAGGGGCCCTCGGATGCAAAGTTGCCTGAAGCCGTGGGCAGGGCTGGGGCTAGCAAGAGTGCACTGGAAACATCTCCAAGCATCCAGAGAGACAGAATTCCTGGCCTTCTCTGGATCAGCTGATCCCCGGGCCACAGTTAAGAGGCCCAGCAGCCATCAGCTGACAGCAGAAGGGAAGGGTTGCCTCCTGCGCTGGCCATGCCCACCACTTCATTAGGGTTTATTTTTGGGGTAAGGTGTATATTAGGCCCACCCCAAAAAATTCAAGCTAGGGCTTATTTACGGGGTAGGTCATATTTTCGGGGAAACACAGTAGTAGATTACCCAAACACTGTACTAGACAAGTCTTCAGTGTGATCCAGCCAAACTCCTGTTACATTTTTGTCCTTAAAGTTCCTAATTAATAATTACCTAAGATTGGTTGTTGTTTGCAAAAGTGTTTGAAATATGTTGTAACTGTACAGCACTTATTATCTGAATTGTATTCCCTCTTTTTTCCTCCTTCACTCTTTCAAGCCATTCTTCAGTACTATACATTCACACACATATGTCCACACACACACAAAGAAACAATACTCCATTATCATAGTCAAGTAAAATTTCTGGAAAAAACTGTATTTTGAGTATTTCTCATGGCACATGTGTGTGGGGAGGAAGCTCTAGGCTTGCTCTCCTATCTCTGGGATATACTGCCAATACACAATATGGTCGGCTTTGATAGCCTCTAATATCAGTTAGGCAATTAGACTTTTTGTCTCTTTCCTCATCTCCCTTCTCCATCTGTTCATCTATTCCCATTCCTTTATTTTCTATAAAAATAACATTTAAAATCTATGTGAACTTAATTTAGGGTCCTCTCAGGTATATCTCTGGCAAATGACTAACTGAGAAATCTCCTAAGATTCTAAAGAACTATGGCAATAATTTCATTATGCCTGAATTGCAGATGCTGATTTTACACACATTTGCATCATTTTATTAGCATTGTGGGGACTTTTGTTATGTAAAAAAGTTAATATGATGATCAGAAACTAGTTAGTGCTTGCTAGTACATATCAGTACATATTAAGTACGTAAAAGGAAAAAGTTGGGCTGTTACTACCTTATTTTACTCTGTTAAAAAGTCAGAAGTTAATGCTTTTCTTTTTTTCCATTTACTCTACCCTCTGTCTTTCTCTCCCTCCCTCCCTCTCATACACACACACACACACACACACACACACACACACACACACACACACTTCATATATATATATTCATTGTTATTAGAACAGTATTGCATTTTGTATGGTAGAAATAGGCCAGTATGTTCAGAGGTATGCACTGCAGAATTTTAACATTTAGAAAGCCTTTGCAATGTTTTTCCTCTATTAACAACTTTGAATTCTCATCATTTTCTTTTCAGAGATAAATGGCTTTATGACAGGATTTCCTTCCTGTCGCAAAGCCATTTATTTTCCTTCTCAGACTTTTTTTCTCTGAAACTCCTGTTTTCTGAATTATGCATGACCTTAGAAACTCTCTGCTATCTTGTCTTTTTTGCCCTTTATTCCTGTCATTGCAATGGCTATCTTTATTTTCTCAGATTCTTATGAATATATATATATGCTGATTGAGGCATATTCCGGTGTTAGGCATATTAGCTCCGTCACCCAGGTTTCTTCCTGCACGTAATTTGAAATGTGTCAGAGACCATGTCAGAATGGGAGCTGATGCAGATATACACAGAACGAGCATTTAAACAAATGAGGGAGTTTAACCACTTATCCTAATACAATAGTGTGAGCTAATAGATACAAGTGAAAATAAAATTAACAAAATTTAGCATATGCATAATGAGATAGATAGATAGATAGATAGATAGATAGATAGATAGATAGATAGATCGATCGATCCATAGATCAACCTGTCAACTCTCTTTCCTTCATTTTCTCTTGTACTCTATTTCAGCTTCCTCTTCCCCTCCTTATCTCAATCTGGGAGTTCTCCTGGCTGTCTTGCTGTCAAACAAAGTCTTTAATCTACCAGGTTCAACTTTCTAGTACCGTATTTGAAACTGTTTAAACAGCACAGAGTCCATACTTCTGGTGTTGTGTTCACAAGTGACTCCATAATTTTCTCCTCCACCTCCCTTTTGTCTCAGGGTCACAACCTCTGGTCTTGTAGGCTCCACTCCATTTCATGTTTCTCAGGCGAGGTCCTCTCCAGAAGCATGTTCTACATCATCTGCAATACAACACCCCCGCTCCTTTGCCTGCTTTTCCTGACTCTTTTTATAATCTATATTCAGAACATAGTCTATGTGTGCTACTATACCGCATTTTTGCCTTTTTGTTTATGTGTTTGTGGTCTTCTGTTGAATCATCTGCCTGAGAGAGAGAGAGAGAGAGAGAGAGAGAGAGAGAGGGAGGGAGGGAGGGAGGGAGAGAGAGAGAGAGAGAGAGAGAGAGAGAGGGAGAGGGAGAGGGAGAGGGAGAGATGGGGGCTCCTAAGGCTTTGACAGGGACCCAGTTGTTTTCCTTTGGCCAGGCACTTCAGCCCTCCACAGTATGAATACCATATGTTCATTCTTTGCTCATTTGTTTAGCCTTACTAACAAGATCTGGTCAGTTAAGCTAGGATAAACCTCTGGGTCTAACCCCAAGGTTCTCAGAAGTTAAGGAACTGGGTTTTTTTATCTTTATAAATGAAGCTTCTTTTGCATGCTCTTAAAAATAATGCTGCACTGATTGTGTCTCAAAGCTACTCCTAAATCCAGGATTCTTTGGATGGTAGAAATGTTGTATGACTTGCCTGAAGGCTATACCAGAAACTGTGGAAACACCAATCCTGCTGCAGGTAGGCCCAGAAATAGCTTAGCCAATTGAAGAACCAATTGGGGTTCAAGAAAAACAGAATTCTTTTTTCTCCATTAGCTATCAGATGAAAAGCAGGAGGGGGATGATTAAAAATGAAGAGACATAATTTGCAAGAAACACTGTAAGGGAAAGAAATTCATTAGGGTTTAGATTATTTATATATTTTAAAACAATCTGGTTTACTGAAGTGCTCTTAATGTACTTGCTTTCAAGATAAAATTTACAGGACAGATAAAGCAGTATGAAGGGATGAAGAATGCCATATTTTACAGGAATCAGTCCACAGTTTCCAAGTGACATGGTCCGCCTGTCTTATCTGATCAAACAGAATCAATTCCCTCCAGGTCCTGTCTACACAAGGTCGTCATCTAAATGAGAGCTTGGAAACAGGAATTTTCCATCATCATCCCAGGGTTTCAGGAGAGCAATGAGGACCTGATTGTTCAATCTAGTACAGAAGAGCACATGTTGTGACTCAAGGTGAGAATCTGATGGTGATCAATTTTGTTTACATCTTGGGTAGGTATATTATTTTTATTTTATGCTAACTTTGATTGTTGACTGTTCACAGCTTTCAGGAATGAATAGCATACAATATATATACATAAACAATAGAATAAAATATAGTATAAAAATAAGGAAGAAGAAGGGGAGGAGAGGAAAAAGAGTTTTAAAAACCTTGAAAAAAATGAAGAATTATCAAGTGAGAATGGGAAAGAGAATGCTGAAAAATATATAACCTGTGCCAGACATCTGTCCAAGACACATAACATCTCAGCTCTCTGCATATCCTGTAGCTAGCCTAAGACAGAAACTTCAAACAGTCGGTATATATAGCTTCTTTACTGTAGAAAAAAGGCCATTATATATAGACAGAAAATCTACCTACTACAAATCACAGGAATTAATAACTATGTCATGGTTTAAATCCTTTTTGAGGCAAAGGATTTTTGGCTGTTTTTTTCCTAATCTATAAAATTGGCACATCTTTCCCATGTTTACATAACAATTGAATCTGGGCCAAGAATAATCA
This sequence comes from Masticophis lateralis, assembly GCA_030761175.1. Classification (NCBI taxonomy): domain Eukaryota; kingdom Metazoa; phylum Chordata; class Lepidosauria; order Squamata; family Colubridae; genus Masticophis; species Masticophis lateralis. Next base: position 153,220,621 of record JAUDYJ010000003.1, on the reverse strand, counting down.
TTTCCCACCTCACCAACTTCAGCCCTTTCAAGTCAGTTGCAATTTGTTCACCCAATCCTAACCCATCCATTACTCAAAACTAAAATCAAAGGTAAGTAAAACATTATTTTTTAATCTCTACTTCCATTCTGTACCTCCTCACAGTCTTATCTATATCTATCTAAAAGGCTGTTAGATAGTAATGTATCCAACTTCTTATTTCAGGACTATATATCATTGTTTCCTTTCCTTCCAATTCCACCAAGCAAAAGCAACAACAGTTTGTTTAATAATCAACACAATGAAGGCCTGACCTCTGTAGCTTGGTGGAGCTCCTGAAAGGCATTTTGGAACTGAATGTTTGCAGAGAATTATAAATCTGGAACAGGGTGGTTCAAGAGATGACTGTCCCATCTCAATGATTAAAAACCACTGCAAATTGCCCTATTATTTGTTTTGTACTATAGCGAAGAAGTGGTTCAGCTGATGTGGAAAAGAATGAGAATAATATAAAGGTGGGGGGGAACCAATAAAAATAAATGATTTTAACAATGTCAAGAAAAGTAAGTTGCTTTTATGAATATTTGCATCTTGCTTTAGTAATTCAGCTTTTCCAGTAGCAGGTAAACAATATCTAGCTCCATCGAAGTCTCTTTGTATTCACTATTGAATACTGAACATTGCAGAAGGATACATGGAAGCAATTACCTGCCATTCCTACACTTACTCACGGTTTTTAATTTGGATGTTCCCACAGGCATTTTTGCTCAGTATTGTAGTTAATGTTTTTCTAATTTTTTTCCCCCACTTACAATTACGGTTACTTCTTATCCCCGTTGCAATTAACAGTTCTTTGTCACTAGCTTGCACAAAGGATGACCTTAATTATAAAGAGCATTTACATGAGAAAATGGTATTTGTTAATTTTTAAATAGTGGCCTATTTATTCAGGCCTCAAATAGCAAATGATGAAAAGTTGCCGTGTTTACTCAATACATCTGTATTTTTTCAGTGAGAATGGTTATGAATAGCAAAGCTATTTTTCCTCTCTCTCTCTCTCTCTTTTAGAATTAAGTGAACAATGGATGATAAGGGAAAAGAAAAATATGATGGTGTGCAGCACTGCCTGTTTTGAGTTTATAGCCTTATGAAATTATGGGTAGTTATATCATCAGGTAGAGAAGCCTGTTCTCCTATTAAAAGTTTCAGGACTGAAAAGATTCACACAATGACTACAAAAACAACCAGATACAGCTCAACAAAGGATAAGCAGGAATATATTAAACAGTTTGGAAAGGGTGTATGAAAGCCTTACTGCAGTCCTTCTCAACCTCAGTTAAGTTTAAGAAGTATGGACTTCAACTCTCATAATTCCCCAGTCAGTTTCTTAAACTGAGAAACTTGCCTTAATAGGATTGGGCTAATTCTTACTGTTTTAAGAAGATTAATCACTAATTATCTCCCGTAGTTGGTGACAATTTACAATGTAAACAGCACAAAATATATGATTTAAGGTTTTTCTCTAGACGCCTAGCAAATGTTCCTGGATAATTTTATCAGTATACGACAATTTTCAACAATACAGCAATGTTTATACCTACGTCATATCAAATTCCATTCTAAGTGTCAATAATGCTATGCCAAGCCTCAACCCAGCACTGACTTTGCCCTTCCTGCCTCCCCATTTAATTCTGTTAAGGAATGGGAAGACAAATAAAAAAGAATCAAACTTTTAAGTTTTTTTTTCTTTTTTTTTATCTAGGAAAAAATATGCAGTAATAAAAATTACCATGGGAGGTTTCCTCATCAAAAGTAACCAACCTCTGAAATAGGTTTGGGTCTTTTTATCTTTATTGTTTTGTAGACCACCTTGAAAAGATCAATAAGGCATTTGAAATTAATGTATTCAGCAATATGCTTTCCCTGGAGTCCGAGGAAGAGAGACAGTAGACCCACATGATCTGGTAATGTTGCTCCTTCACCTCTACTGCCCATACAAAGTGACAGCAGTGTTAGCTGGTACAGCATCTGATTGAACTTGTCAGTATGTCCAAGCTAATCAGGATCAAGCACTGTGGATGACAAAATATCCAGGAACACCTCTGCTATATGCTAGTTAAAGAAATTTAAAAAGAAACCACTTCTGTACCTAGCCAAGAAAAATGGATGGATATATCCCAGAGATCAAGAACCGACAAACTCAACTTGAAGAAAACTGTACTTTTTGTCAACCCTGAAGGCTGAGGCCATCTTTGAGGCTTCATGGTTGCCACAAGGCAGGGAGAGAAATTAAATAGCTTGGCGTTGCAGTCAAAATTAATAGTTTTCTTGTGGGAGCCAAGGTCATTCTAGCAGGTGGCTGAGAAGAGGAGGAGTGGAATAACCAAGCAACCTGTCAGCACCTCTATTGGACAATGTGACCAATGACCTGGGGGAAGGGAACTTTCACTTTTTAATTAGATGAAAACCACAGGAACTTTCGGAGTCGGTTTTCACCAGTTGTGCCAATATGATGTATTCAATAAATTGTTCTTTGAGGAATCTATCGGCCTCGGAGTTCTGCTTTCTATGGGCGCATTACTTGGAATGCTGACACTTTTATTGTAAGTCTGGCTTTTCACATCCTAAAACTCAATTTGGCATTGAATATAATGAATATTATATAAAAACACAGTACCTTGATTCTAGCATTCCAAGCGGATCTGAATAGTTCTGAGCATTTAATTTTCTTTAATTTTTGAATTTTGTTAGTGGTGGTGGTTTATATATATTCAACTTACAGAAGTTCATTTAGTGACTACTTTAAGTTACAATGGCACTGAAAAAAGTGAGTTAAGAACATTTTTCACGCTATCATAGCGACATCCCTTTAGTCACATGATCAAAATTCAGACCTGGCAACTGTCTCATATTTATAATGGTTACAGTGTCCTAGGGATCATATGACCATCTTCTGACAATCAAAGTCAATGAGGAAACCAGATTCACTTAACAACTGTGTTACTAACTTAATAACTGCAGTGATTCACTTAACAACTGTGGCACGAACGGTCATAAAATGGGGCAAAACTCACTTAACTAATATCTCACTTTGGATTTAATTGTAGTCATAATTGTACTCCCACAGAAAATTCATTCTGAACCAGAGAATGCTAGGAAAAATAAGTGACCTTGCACAAAACTGTCCCTTGTTTGGATGGAGGTATTGCAATGAATTACCTATCTGCGGTATAGAATTGTTGTGTTGCTCTGATCTGGTTTTTTGAAACATCTCTTTAATACCTCAGGAAATGTGTTCATTTCATTTATGTAGGTAAAGCTAATCAAACTGGGGTTTCATTGAAATTATTTGCACTTAAGCCCCAAGAAAGTTAATGGAGCTTAAGTTTTTAACATGTCTACAGAAATATCAGAGTGACGGTAGTGGTAATAGATCAGTGGTGGGTTGCTACCAGTTCACCCCGGATCAGGCAAACTGGTAGCAACGACAGCGGAAGGCTCTGCCTACCCACCTGGATGTCTCTGTGCATGTGCAGAACCTTCTGCGCATATGCAGAATTTTCTGTGCATGCCTAGAAGTGTTGTGCACATGAGCACACAAGCGCCCACGAGCAAACCAGTAGCAACAGGATTTGAATCCCACAATTGTGGTAGATGCTTGTTTTCTTACAATAACTATCATCCATCCAAGCTGTCTCAATGACTAGACAGACAGGCAGTCCAACCCAAACAAGGGAGACCTTCTTACAATTGAAAACTGAAGAATCCCACAACTACCTTTGTTAGGACAAAGGAAAAAGAAGCCTTGCGCATAAGGCTACTAACACAAAGCCTGCAAAAATTGTACCATTTGCCTCCTACTCTCTCAATCCTAAAGAAACAGAAAGAAATCATGTACTTAAAGACCATTTGCATTCTTCAGGTCTCTTTCCAAACTCTACTGATACAGTACTTCTTATGATTATTACAGCATTTCAGTGCTGTTCTATGGGATTTTGAGAAAAATTCATGAATGTTTTTGTTTCACTAAATAAAATGGCAGATGCGATGAAGGAAAAGTAACATATGGGATAAAAATGTAGAAGTAATATTTTAAAAACTGTTACAGTACTATTATGTACTTCATTAAGAGCGAGAGGACATTTGTCAATACGCTAACCAGAAATGTTTGATAAAGTACTTCAAGTATAATTCATACAACGATCAAGTGAAATATAGAAACATCTAAACTGTGGGTTGAAATATTTCAGTATGTGAAAGCATCCCAAAACATACAAAATCCCATATTTGTTGCTGTTGAGAGCAACAAATGTGTATATCAAACTTTCCCTCCAGACATACAGTATATTGTGACAGAATTTTCTTGAAATATTTTCACAGTTAGCTACCAAGATGGAATTTCAGTAACAACTATTTCTTTTTATTAAACTACATTCTGGTTCCTGTCTACTGTGTTCACAAGGAGACATCTATTATTTATTATTCTGAAGGCTAACAAAAAAGCACAAACATTGCATATATGTGTGTATACACATATATCATTACTCAGATGGCATTTTTCATACAGCAGAGCTACAATTACAACCAGAAAATAAAGCCGAGGGGAAAATAAAATGGACATACAGATATCATCTCTCTACTGCCTAGTTTAAAATCCTTCTCTCTTCAATTTACATATACAAGCATCTATCTATCTATCTCTTTATAGATGTTTCAAATTATTATACATTATTACAAGGGGAATTAGGAGGGTGCATTTGAATAACTTCTCTTGTATAGCTTCAAACATACTTCCTGAATTGGTGAACATAATTTGGGTTCAGATGCATATTTATCAAGGCAAATATACACTAAAAATTCTGTGGGGGTGAAAAAAAACCCCAAAATACATGATTTATAGTATCAAAACTCTATTAAGAAATTATGTATGCCGTGGTAGTGGGAAGGTTAGGATCCTGCACTTTATTCTCCTTAAATCCAGTACAGGTATAACTTACAACCACAATTGAGCTCCCAATGGTTCTGGTTGCCATTGACTTTGCTTGTCAGAAGGTTGCAAAAGATAATTACATGACCCTGGGACACTGCAACCATCATAATAAATATGAGTCAATTGCGAAGTGTCTGAATTTTGATCACGTGACTATGGGGATGCTGCAACAGTTGTAAGTGTGAAAAATGGTTATAAGTCATTTTTTCAGTGTCATTGTAACTTTGAATGGTCACTAAATGAACTGTTGTAAATTGAGGACTACCTGTACTGAGTTCTACCACAGGGAGCGAAACATTGGTAGCTATTCCTGGAGGCCCTGCAAATTTCACGAAGTCAGCAATTTGCCAGTGACTCAAACAGCCTCTGATTTTTAAGTGAATCAAAAAGCAGCATTCACCTGAATCAAAACGATCAAGATGGTGGTTCCATCAACGTGTTTGAAGCCCTTCCTCTTTTTCAACATCAACACATATAAAAAGGGCAAGGTTTCATTTGTGCTGCTATTTTTACACACAAACATACAGTTCAGTACAGGCAGCCAAATACTCTGGATGTTCCCTGATCATCATAAATTGTGTTCTTACCCTTTTGCTTACCTTCATAAGTTTCCATCCTTTGTTCTTATAAATACGAGTTCCCATAAAGCACGCTTCATTCCCACACTGCAATTTATCAGATACCATACGGGAACATATAGATTGTGTGCCAGATTTGTTTTCTGTTAGGAAGGCTTGTATTCCACATAAATTGTAATCAATAAGGCTCAGTCAGTCCTAGTATAAACATGATCTGGCAATCAGCGTTATCAGAATAATGTTTCATCAGTCAAAATATGTTTAGCTTGTTTTTAGATTGCATTTCTTTATAGATTGCTCTGAAATGTCCACTTAATAATAATTGCTTCTTCTCATAGTACTTAGTCTGCATTTTAAAGCATTTGTTTTCTATTTCTTTAAAAGATTTGTCAGCCTTAGTCCAGTGGTGGGTTTCAAGTTTTTTTTACTTCCGGTTCTGTGGGTGTGGCTTGGTGGGCGTGGCATGGCTTGGTGAGTGTGGCAGGGGAAGGATACTGTAAAATCTCCATTCCCTCCCCAATCCAGGGCAAGATTACTGCAAAATCCCCATTTCCTCCTGATCAGCTGGGACTTGGGAGAGAGAAAATAAATGGGGGTGGGGCCAGTCAGAATTTTTACCACCAGTTCTCCAAACTACTCAAAATTTCCACTACCGGTTCTCCAGAACTGGTCAGAACCTGCTGAAACACACTTCTGCCTTAGTCCCAAGGAACTCTAGACAAGTAGAGACCTCACTCTGTTAGTAACGTATCTGTGTATTCAACTGACTGCCTGGACTAATTCCTGAAGTTTCTCTGCTAGCATTTTTGGAAATGGTTTGTCATTGGCTCCTTCCTGGGCTGAGAGAGAGTGACTGGGGCCCAAGATCTCCAAGTTGGCTTTGTGCCTAAGGGAGGACTACAGCCTCCTAGTTTTTAGCCTGATGCCTTCCAAGCTGGCTTTCCTGATAGTAATCACTCCTCCTATGTTTTCTTGAATCTTCCTTGCCATCTAAAATACTGCTCTATTTCCTTCTATGCCCTGAATAGAATCATATTCCCTTTCCTTGAATCATAAACTGTATATCATTCATAAATACAGAGTAAATAACATTTAAGTTCTTACTTCTGAGGTGATAAATAGATAATCAGTCACTTCTGAAAAATGTGGATATTGTCTATTCAGTTTTGGCAATATGGTTCAGGATTACATACCATATCTGTTCCAATGTGATTGCTGGTTCTGATTTTTTTTTTTTTTGGGGCTACTCAATTAAATTTATATTTGAGGTCCAGGATTATATTCTGGCAAACTATGGAACAGAATGCTTTAAGCAGTGGCCAGTGCAGAGGGAGGAAGAAGAGGATTCAAAGATCAGCAAAGCTGATTTTTTTTGCTAGCCAGGCAAGATTGCCAGCTAAGTTTATGTGAAGCCATTCATTAACTCTAAGAGGAATTTAATTAGGGCTGTACACATGACTAAATTTTAAAACGGACATATAGAATAACTTCAAAAGAAATATTACTTCGCAAGCAGGAAAAAAGTTAATTGTTAAACATCAGAATAATTACAGCCATAAAGTGATTTACTGCTTTTGCTAAATTCCAAACAATTTATGGCAGTACATAAAAGGAGAAGGAAGAAGTAAGCTATAGATTTTTTTAAAAATAAAATTGATTCATTTACATGCTGCTTACATATTCATCTAGATATAAAAGTCAAACTTTCAGAGAAGCCAAGATTATTCTATCTTAGATTGTTATGAAGGGGGAAAATAAACTGATTTCAAGGATGATTTTGCATGTTCATTTTGTCAGTGCATTCATGAGGAACCACACCTATAAGCCCCCATTCCCAAATGATCTCTGCTTTAACTAATCCATTTAAAGGAACCAGGACCTCTGCCAATTATTTAGAGAATATTTAAATTATTCCATACTCCTACCCCACTACTGCTTTTACTATGGGGAAAATGACCTCATTCTGTCTACGAGTCACAATCATTATACATTTTTTAAATTGTATGTATAATTCTTCTAAAGTTAAAACATTTTCCATTCCTTGATTTAAAGATAAAGCTTGGTTTAAAGTGTCCCAAACCAATCAATCTCTCTTACTTTCCTTTCTGCCATCTGCAGCCACATGATATAGACCTCAGAAAATTCTCCAAGGTTCTGTATAAGCAAGTCTACTCACCTGTCAGATTTTGTGGGGCACAAAATATTACTTTATCTGTCTCAGCAGCAGCAGCTGAGATGAAAGATTTAAAATTCATTCTGCCCCATGTCCCCATAACATAAATAATACACTTCATTTTTTTTCCTTTTCAATTCAGTTAGGTTGTAGGATAACTTGTGTTTCCATTCGCACCATCTAGTATGGTTGCTAAAATCAAACTTCTGATGATTAATTTTTCCCATACTAACAATAAACAATAGGATTTAAAGCTTTAGGTGGGATTTCTATTTACTCACAGGAATCTCTAAAGCTGCTAGGTGGTTCAGATATTGAACTGTGTTTTTGCTTTTTACAAAATGTGCCAAGCTTTATCGTTGGACAAAATTAACTTATATCCAGTTACAAAATTAAATAAACTGTGTATGGTCTGTAATCTGCTTACTCTAGTAAAATATTATTCACCTACTAACTCTTCCTTCTGTTTTCTTTTGGGGTTTCACTGCCTTTTAAAATACTGTTTCCTCCATCTCCTATTCATGAAGTAGGATTTAATTTCTCCCTACAGGTTTGTGCAGATTTATTTATTTGTAAAAAATATCATTAAGAATATTAAAGTAACAAGGTTAAGAAGGACAAGGGATAATACAGACCCTGGTGGTGTTAATATACTTTTTAGAGTAGACCACAAAGCAGACCACAACCTTCTTCTTGGCGAGCTAAAAAATGTGGGATAGATAGCATCACCATCAGATGGATTTGTAACTGGCTGACAAATTTCATTCAATGTGTAGTCCTCAATGGAACTAAATCTACATGTAAGGAAGGAAGCAGCAGGGTACTCTGAAGCTCTGCTTAGGCTCAATACTGTTCAATATCTTCATAAATGATTTAAATAAGGACACAGAAGGGGAATTCATCAAATTTGTAGACAACACTAAACTGGCAGGAATAGTCAACATTACAGAAGATAGGCTCAAGATCCAAATGGATCTCAGCAGACATGAACACTGGGCCCTATATAACAAAATTAAATTCAATGTAGAGAAGAGTAAGTTTTTAAACTTAGGCAAGAAAAATCAAATGTACAGGAACAGATTAAGTGAAACCTGGCTAAATAGTAGCAATTGTGAGTGGAATCTTGGAGACCTAGTAGACAATTACTTAAATATTAGCCAGCAGTGTGCGGCAACAGCCAAAAATATCCAATGCAAGGGATAAAATCAAAATCATGTGAAGTATTAGTACTACTTTATGAAGCCTTAGCAAGACCACACTTAGAATACTGCATCCAGTTTTGGTCATGTTATAAAAAATGTAGAGGTTCTGGAAAGAGTGCAGAAAAGGGCAACATTAGGCTAAAACATATGAAGAACAGTTGCAAGAATGTCTTTTCAATAGTCTAGTGAAAAGAAGGACTAGGGGTGACATGATAATAGTAAGAAATCAGACTGAATAAGATCAAGAAAATTAGATCTAAAAATCAGTAGAAATCTACTTCCTGAAGCAGCTTTCCAGTATGAAATGCTGGAAATAAGCCTGTAATTGTTTCCCATCTTTTGTATACAGCTTTGATTTCTTCAGAAGTAATCCAATCATTTTCTCTTTTAAAGAGGCTGATCTCCTTCCATTGCTTAATAAGCCATGAAGGGTAAAGATCAAGCATACGAAACCATTGTTTTTATCTTCAGCCTTAACAACTAAAATTCACCCAGTAAAAGTAGACCAGACCATGGTTTGGACTATTGGAAACACTCTAAATGCAGAAACAATCTTGTGACAAATATAATTGAATTTATTTCAAAATATCTTACAAACTTGTCAAAGTGATGTTGTCAAGATCTAACTCCCCTCTCTAGATTGAAATAGTTCCCTAATAATCTACAAATTTTATTCTGGACAATATCTATTTATTAATCCACTTTATATTGCAACTGTCTACTGAAACATCTGCATAAAATGGCTAATATAGATGTTAAAAAAAGGAAAAAACATATATTAAAATTAAAATTGGAATAAAGCGTTTAAAGGTTAACACCATCATCTCTGGCTATGACTGGTAAATAATTGGCAACCAGCACAGAAGTTTCAGTAAAGCATCATTGTATGTTTCTATATTATACCAATTAGTAGCCAACACATTTTGCAGCTACAACAGCTTTCCAATATTTTTCAATAGCTTTTTGCAATAATACCAATATTTAGCAGAGAGAGAAAAGAAAGTCAGATATGTAGGCTTTTTGATGAAATTTCATCTATGTTTATGTAAATGTGGCATTCATTTTCACTCCAAAAAATTATTTTTCTACCCTCAAAAGTTCAAGTAAATTAAATCTGTAATATATGAAAAATAAAAATGTTAAATTATTATAAGATGGGATGTTTATGAAACTCAACCTTCACTGAATTCTTTAAGCAAATAGTGTAGTTTTAACAAATATATTTTATCTAATCCGAACCCATTTGTTCTAATATGTGTCATTCTTCTTCTTCTAAATTCTGAAGGTGCATATTTATACAGAATACCATAAATGTTAAACTAAAAAGAAACAGTTGTCTTGTTGATAAGTAAAATTACTTTATTTATTTTGGAAATGAAATTTTACAAGGGATTTACAGAAATATAATGATACAATTCTGCTCTTGACAGTTTTTCAAATATTATAGATCAGTTAATACATTTATTGGCATCAGATTTGCTCTTTTTTCTTGCCTTATAACAGGAGTTCATAAGCGATTCTATGATGGTGTTCAAACTGGATGATAGTAGTTCTTTCTTCTTCCTCCATGTTCTCAAAAATCATAAAGATAAAAGTAAAGGTTTCCCCTCTCCAGTCATGTACAATTCTAGATGGTAGTGCTCATCTTTGTTTCTTAGCTGAGGGAGCCAGCATTGTCCGAAGACATTTCCGTGGACATGTGACCAGCATGACTATATGCTGAGGTGCACAGAACGCTGCTACCTTCCTCCCAAAGTAGTAACAATATATACTTTCATTTGCATGCTTTCATACTGGTAGATGGGCAGGAGCTGGGGCCTGGGTGGGAGCTCATCTGTTGTGGATGGGAGCTCATCTGTTGTGAAAAGCTCAGCATCTTTAACTACTGAGTCATTGCATCCCCCATATTTGTAACATAGAAATTTATAAAAATAATCTTAGGAGAGGGCCAGAGTTGTCACAATAAATGTCAATCATAAAATTCAAATCCAAGATACTGCCCATATATCATTTTTCTTTTGAGATGATCACTTAACCTAGTGCTTAAGAATATTAGCAAACTGCTTTTCCAAATGCTAGATGCAATAAGCATATCGATACTTCAGCCTTGTAACAATTTTGTCATGATAAAACATTTATTTATTTATTATTTCAACTTATATGATTTGATATTAGTTGCATTATAAAAGTACATAGTGTTGGGGGGGGGGTTGGAATAATTCTGTCTCACTGCAACCATGCAGTTCTATTTGCCCGCTCTCTTTTGCCAATCCTGTAAAATTATGAAAATCATCATCATCAATGTACAATGCACTTATAAACAAATTAGATCAAATCAGAGTCTGTTTTTATTGTTTTATCCTAATTTTGGTACAATGCTTACACTGACTTTAAATGAGTGTGCGCATATAAAAGCTATCTTTGTAAAGACCAAGTTGATTTTTTTTTTCATTCTTTTTTTCCAAAACTGGTACCTTGTTCTTCTAGATTATCCTCAGGTCTCACACAGTTACCTTGGTGTTAATCAGGAATGCTAGTGGACTTGCCATTACCCTTATGAAATAAATATAGTTTTACATACGTAACAAAAGCAATCAAAAGTTGATTAATTTATTTTGATTTTTCAGCAATATGCTTCCCAGCAGTTTATACTATGCTATATGACATTTTGCTATTGATTTTAATTATTTAGTTTAATTTACTTTACGCCAACACAAAGCTGTCTACTCTTACATGCCAAAAATGTTGCTGCAGTCTCTCCGAGGAAGATAAAATGAGATAAATATATATGTTTCATTTACCACATGTTCCTTATTATTAATAACTATTAGTACATTCACTTCCCATAAATGTCAACATTCTATAACTTAACCAAATATAACAAACATGCCTATAGACATTGTGTTGGCAAGGGATTTAAAATCTGATATTATGAAAGGTTATGGCATGAGAGAAATTATATTTTTAGTTTTAATCTCTTCCCTGTTTAGGGAAGATAGACCATATGTTCCCTTCTCTAAAATGCATGAATAGAAAAAGGATGTTGTATGTCTCTTACAATTCGCGTTTTATTTTGTTTTTAAGGAAATTCAAACAGTTCAGGACAACAGTTCCTTTTAGAAAAGAACCATGATGCCATTCAGTTTCTTGTAGGGTGGGCCAAGAAGAATTAAAAAAGCAGAAAAAGACATGGGAAAAATTTCAAGAGATATTCTATTCTATATTATCAATTGATTTCACCCATAAATTAATTCAGCACATCTAAGTTCTGGTATCTGATTCCACTCTGTCAAAGTTCTGAAGTCCTTAGGTCATTTTTTTTTAATGTTCACCCTCATTGTTTTCATGCAGAATGCTATTCATTTCAGGATAGCATTTGTTTACAGGAACTACATAACATTTTATACTCCTTCATATCTATGCTTAGAAATAGTGTAAAGGTTCACATAACAATGTTCATTTACTTCTGCTAGGAACAAAATATCTTCAGAATTCAAAATATCTGTAAATTTACTTAATAACCTTTTATTTACATGGCAAATGCTTTATTTATGTTCACCATCTGCCCCTTTAAAGGTGTAATAGCTCCATTGCCAAAACAACAAAGAAGAATATCACTACTGGATGAAAGGAAAAAGAAACGATACTGTGTAAATTAGAAAGGACAAATAAATAAATAAAATCCCACACACTTACTTTGCCCTCTGGTACAATATCATCTGCTTGCTAATAGCAAACTGCAATCATTTTTTAAAAAATGTTTAATTGGGGTGCTGTTTCTGCTTTATCGTGGCATTACAGTGAAGTGTGCTAAGATCTCTTCCCATAGGCAGATCTGGTGGCTGTACAGCTCATCAGCTCATTTAGCCTGGGTGAGTAATGTCAGTTCAGGAAAAGAGAAAGGCTTCTGTCTTCAAACTTTCAATCTGCCTCCATTATCTGTGATCAAGGTGGAACCACAGGGGAGTGGAATTACTGGCAGGTCTAGGACAAGTGAAGAGACAGTGAATCTATAAGACATATTAATCATCTTTCCCTTCGTTTTCTGGCGCCAGCCTGTGCCTCCGACTCCCTGGCGCCAGGCAAATGGATTTGCTGTCCCCACAGGTACAAGCAAGTGCCTTTCAGGGGCAAGTCATCAGAATAATAATTACTGACACTGCTGAGATCAACCCAAGCCAATACAGAAGGGAAAAGAAAAATATTATGAGAATAATGGATTTCCTGAGTGAGTATATATAGAAGTAGGCTTTACAAGCATTATGCTCCAATTAAGAATGCCTTTAAAATGAGATGACTCCAAGTATGCGCTGTGAAGCAATGTTTACAATATGGTTTGTATGGAGGATATGAATATTTAGGTTCTTTACTTTCTTATCTTAAATAAAATGCAATTTGTCTACCTTCTAAGGTGAGAAGGTTAAAAAAAATAATTATATAATTACTTTTTGCCACAGTAGCTTTAAAATCTCCCAGCAAGAGTCATACAAGTGTACATTATGAATTAGATAACTTTTATATGTATTAAATTTGTACCACAATTTGTTAAGGGCCATTTTTACCATGTCTGACATCCCACTCTGATCATGAACTGGCTATGTTCCTATGAACTGTGGTGTGGGATCCTGCTGTTTGAATAAACTCGTTATAGTTGTCAGGTCCATCTATACCCTCTTCATAGAGAAGATTGAGTAAAAATATAAAATGCAGTAGTTTTTCTTATTCTTGTTTTCCTTTTGCCATTTTCTCTGACAATCTAGAACTTGGGTTTTTTAAAAATGTTTCTTTCTTTTACTCTCAGCATATCTAATAAATTCATTTCCTGGAGAAAAATCTATCCATGCACTTACCAAGAGCCAATACTTACTTGATGAGACATCATCATCAATCAGTAGGAAAATTGTTGCTGTTTTTTGTCTCCTTCATTATCCTCAGCTTTAGCTTTCTTGATGGCACTTCTACATATCCAGGCTATTCATATGTAATCTTCCTTACTGATGTCTCTTTTACATCGTATATTTGATTTTCATAAAGATAATTTGCATAAGCACAAATTTTATATAATATGAGATGTAGCCCAAGGTATAATGCATGGATTTGTTACAATTCAAAGTACAGCTCAAAATCAATATAAACCTTATTTATTAGATAGGTGCAAATCTGGATCTACTGTACAGCAATTCAAAGATTCAGCATAGTTGTTCCATGGTCCTCCTGTGCAAAGTTTGCGAAGCAGCTGCTATTTATCTTGATGAGGCATTTTGTTCCAGAAAACACTACCATTCACCTTTCTGAAGATGCAGGCGATGCTACTTGCCTTGCCAAGACATTTTGCCTCAGCCGCAGGCCTCCTTGGCCAGTTTAATTTGGAAGAAGCCTGAGCGATGCAAAGCCAAGTAACTCAGCTTTTTCTTTCTATTGAATGAAAAAACTGCTTCGCTTCACAAAATCTATCGGAAGGAATGCTTCGCTTTACTTTGCATTTGTTTTGCCCAAGGAAAATACTGCTTCAAAGGTTTGCCTAGATTACTATTTACCAATTAAAATGGAGAGAGTTTTGCATAGGTTTTGTTTTCCTTTTTCTAATGGGTATTTTCCCACAGGGAAAACAAAACCATAAGTTGTCATACAAAATCTTAAACCTTAGTGTCCTGGTGGGCTAAGCTTGAAGGGGAAATGTTTGAAATTTCAATCCTCTTCTCCCAGAATGCCTCTGAGCATATACCCTCTGGCTCTGTCTTTCAGCCATGATGGAGATTCTTGGTAGCTACTGCTAGCTTCATCTATCTTCCAGAAGGATCTCCTTACTCAGAGCCCTTCGTCTATCTTCCAGAGGGAAGTCCTTACCTGGAACCCTCTTCCTTACTCCCAGTATTTTGAATGTGGGTGAGAAAGAGAGACACGGGGGGGGGGGGGGGAAGAGCGAGGGAGAGGGAGAGACGGCTCCTACAGCTTATGCAGCTTATTGGCAAAAAATAAAAAATAAAAATGACATTCATTCTATATCACTACCCCCTCAGGCACATAGTGTAAAGTATGCAACTAGGGAAATCAGTCCCAGGTTCTTTTGAGAGAGAACAATTCACACAAGTGATTCGTTTTAATTATATTATTTTAAAAAAGAGAATATGAATATTTTTTTATTCTTTTTATCATCACCTGTAAAAGGTAAACAGTTCTGTGGAATCACCTATGGGAAAAGTAGGAAGTTGAAACTGAATCGACTGTGCACAGTATTATTTCTTTTGCACTCACTGAGCTTGCGCTGGAAAACTGAAGATCACAAAGGACAGACAAACATACAAATGAAGTATAAAACCTTAATATGGATTTCTTAATATATCTGTTGACCTATTTCTTAGAAACAGATTTCCTGAAAATAAAGAGTTCTTCTTTGCTTCCCTTGGTTTCCTAATTTCTTACAGTGATGCTACCTTTAAGCAGAAGAGGAATTTACCTGACTTCTTTTCCTCTTTTACTTTTTGGATTTTAAAAAGACAAAAAAAAAAGCCTTTTCTCTGCAGAGAAAAGAAAGATTATCCTTTAGATCAGGGTTTCTCAAAATTGGCAAATTCAGGATGTGTGAACTTTAATTCCCAGAAATCCCAGTCTGCTGGCTGGGGAATTCTGGGATTGAAGTCAATCAGAATAGACCTGGAAGGAACCTTGGAGGTCTTTTAGTCCAACCCTTGCTCAAGCATTTCATATCTCTTCCATTTCAGATAGGTGGCTGTCTAGTTTGTTTTTTTAAAAACCTCCAATGATGAAGTACTGTATTTTTCGGAGTATAAGACGCACCCCCCCCAAGAGAGGGTAAAAATGTGGGTGTGTCTTATACACCGAATGTAGCCCCGCCCACCCGCTGTCCCCCACCCTTTGGTCTGTGCCTCCCAGCAATTTGCCTCCTTGCAGCAAGCAGCAAGCAGCCCATTTCAGCTTCAGCACAGCTTGATTGTCGGTTGGATTGGCCTCACGACCCTCAGCTGTTTCAGACTGCAGGGATTGCTATTGCCTATTGCTGCGCAGGCCTCTGCTGCTTGCTGCAAGGAAGCAAATTGCTGAGAGGCAGGTTTTTTTTTTCTTGTGCTAATCAGGCTGTGCTGAAAATGAAAATGAAACTAAAGCTGGCTGTTTGCTGTTTGCTGCAACAAGGCAAATTTCTGGGAGGCAGATGCAGGTTTTTTTTCTTGTTTTCCTCCCCAAAAAAGATATGTGTGTCTTATACTCCGAAAAATATGGTACCTACAACTTCTGAAGGCAAGCTTCTCTCCTTGATTAGTTTTATTCACTGTTTCTTGACTTGCCTTCCAGTGCTTTGGAAATTAAGTTGACTCCTCCTTTTCTGTGGCAGCCCCTCAATACTGGAACACCGCTATCATGTCACCGTAGTTCTTCTTTTCTCTAGGCTGGCCATACCCAATTCTTGCAACCGTCCTTCATACGATTTTGTCTCTAAGTCCCTAATCATCTTAATTGCTCTTCTTTGCTCTTTTTCCAAAGTCTCAACATCTTTTTTGTAATGTGGTGACCAAAACTGGATGCAATATTCCAGGTGTGGCCTTAATAAGGCTTTTTAAAGTAGTATTAATATTTCATGTGATTTTGCTTCTATGCCTCTGTTTATACAACTAAGGATTGTATTAGTTTTTTTGACTGTTGCCGCACACTCTGACTCATGTTGCATACATCTCCATATATCTTGAAGTTGCTGAAGCTGAGAAACATTACTTGAGACAGAAAAATGTTGCAAGATTAATACTGTTGAAATGTACTGGTATGTCTGTATCTCCATTTTTGTGATAAAGGGCCAAACCATAAACCACGAATATATATTTGGGCACTTTATTCTCCGTTGAGTATGCAAATCAGTATTTTTAAACGATGTCAAAATGAAATGTTATTTTAATGGAGGGAAGAAAACCACTATTCCACTGCTGAGTTTGCACCTGTATTCAGAACATGTGATATATCTAAGAACAAGGTATTTCCTAAAGTACAGATAGTCCTTGACTTACAATAGCAATGGAGGCCAAAATTTCTATTGCTAAGCAGGATAGTTGTTAAATGAATTTTTTCCCATTTTATAACCATTTTTGACACATTGGTTAAGTAAATCACTATAGTTGTTAATAACACAGTTGTTCAGTGAATCTGGTTTCCCCATTGACTTCACTTATCAAAAGGTTGAAAAAATGTGATCAAATGACCCCGGGACATTCCAACTGTCATAAGCATCCAAATTTTGATCATATGACTGTGTAAATTCTGCAACAGTCATTTGAAAAATAGTCATAAGTCACTTTTTTTAATATCAGTGTAACTTCAAATGGTCACTAAACAAATGGTTGTAAGTCAATATTACCAATATTTTATACCTGAAATAATAAATATTATATTTTTGGGATTGCCAAAAATTCTGTTTCAAAAGAAATAAATATTTGCAATGTAATGAAAATGTATCAAAACAAAATATTGGGAAAGAAATGGAGAATTGACAATGACCATGATGGAATGATGAGCAGCAAGTAAAGCAGATTTTTGTGACTCCTCTCTGGATAAGGAGATGATTGAGATTACCTACAAGTGCTCCATACCGTTACTCCTCATGAGGAGACCCCACCTGCAGTCTCTGGCAGGTTTAGAACTCTGGAGAAGAGGGAATCACTATCTTGCTCCTACCATGGTCAGCCCCTTTGAAAGTCCACTAATTTCAATACTTCCTTTTCTGACCATTTTAGGAAATTGCTTGTTAACTGCTTTAGGAACCTTTGGACTGACAGCTTTTATAGCAGTGGGTGAGTTTTCTTCAACCCTTAGCAAAAGAAGTCTTAAATACACGTTGAAGAACTTAAATTAGTTTGGAATAAATAGAAAAATGATAATTATAGATTTGATTTTAGAAAGTTACAAATAGAGGATCCAGATGGATTTGAAATAAGATTTTGGAATTAATTGTAAAGATCCTACCAGTACTAAAATGCTTCCATTTTTAATTTTCTTTTTAAAAGATGATAGAATGACAGTTTGAAGGCTGGACGCAAGAGAGAAAGAGAAGGAATTAAGGTTTACAATTAAAAAAACACTTAAATTTCACTTACTAATACTGATTGAAGGAAAATATTTTAATGTTAGACATATTGAAGGATATTTTTGAACAATGGACTCAGATTCTCTGCCTCTATTGACAG
This sequence comes from Masticophis lateralis, assembly GCA_030761175.1. NCBI lineage: Eukaryota > Metazoa > Chordata > Lepidosauria > Squamata > Colubridae > Masticophis > Masticophis lateralis. Next base: position 153,202,511 of record JAUDYJ010000003.1, on the reverse strand, counting down.
ACTGTGTTTAAAAGATCTTAAGAAAGAGGAACAAGTTAAATCTCAGAGGATTGAGACTGATTTTATAGTGGATTTAAAAATAAAAGTCTACAAGAATGATATGGAAAATGATGTTACACTGGACATATAAAAGAAGCTGCCTGATGTCTTACTAATTAAAAGGAATACACAAATAACAAATCAAGATAATTCGTCTAGATTATATTTACAAAAGAAGCTGGGTAAATTTTGTGAGAAATGACAAAGAAAAAAATGAAAGTAAATCAAGTTCTAGGACATTATTTGAAGAGACTAAATATCAAGATTGTTAAAAGTAAAAAGAAGGAATATAAAGTTGGTTTATTTGATGAAGATTAAAATATATATGTTGTTATTTCTGGTAATCCTTAATTCCTTTCTGCTCATTACAGCTGAAATGACAAGGCTTAAGGATCTGTTTACAGATAAAGAGATAGGATATGAAAATATTTGCTCTATATTAAGAGAAGGTGATAAATTACTATTGTGTACACTTATTACGATGAAGGGGAAAGTCATTCTTGGTATGTTTCCACAGAAAGCTATATTTTTTCTTTTCTATTTTTCCTTTATGTATTTTTTAGTTTTTCTTTTTTCTTTTCTTTTAGTTTTTATCTTTTTAATTATAATTTTAATAAAATTACTATAAAATATTATATTACATTAATTTTCTCAACCATCAGATGTTATTAATTAATTTTAATATTTTTAAAATAAATTCCCCAGTGTATAACGTGTCACTTCTGGAAATAAGGGAACAAGCTGCTTTTCATTATCTTTCAATTGGCCCAATCAATCCAGAAAAAAAAAGCATTTCCCTATTATTTTATACACTCTATTTGTTCCTACATCTTAAAAAAACCCCAGGAAGAGATATTTTGCTTGAATGCAGAAACCGGGAGGGGGGGGGGAAGTACACTTATAGATGCTATGGAAATAGACATCTGGGATAACATCTACATTAATGAAATTAACTTCTGCTTATGTTGCTTGCTGTTTCCTTAAGCAAAATTTACAGTATCTTTTAAACTGCTTTCAGAATTTTATTCATTTGAATACTGGGTTGACAACTCATCTCTACATTAAAAAGCTGTATGTGTAAGCAGTAAAAGAACATGGAGAGAACCAATTACAGCTCATGCATAAATAAATACAGATGGCCAGAATTATTCATTCTGTTCATAAGATTCAAGAAAGTAGCAATGGCAGCTTAAAAAGGGCAGGGCTTAGTCAATAGGGAGAACAGCAGGATTAATTAATCTTCCAGATACAATTTCCCCCTCTTCCATACACACACTCTAGGGATACTATCTGAAATCAGATTAGGAGGCTATTTCCTCATAGTAGTTTTCATTCCCAAATGTATATAAAAGTAGATGTTTCTGAAATATGCATATATTCTCCACAGAAGTGAAGCATGAAATAAAACAAGTGAGACCTGCAATGAAATTTTGCTATATGATGTGCTCCTGCTCAGTATTCCAACATTATCTGTGCCATGTTCTACACCAGCGGCCCCCAATGTTGTAGGCACCAGGGACCGGTTTCATGGAGAGAGGTTTTTCCCCGGACCAGATGGGGCGTGGCTTTGTGTGCTGCCTGCATCCCGCAGATAGGGCTTCACCTGTTTGCACGGTCCGGTTTCTGATATGCCGCAGACTGGTGCTGGTCCACTGACCGGGGGTTGGGGACCCCTGTTCTACACTACTCAGGCCTATTCTCCTTCTAACCAATATTTTTAATCTCTTTCCAACAACAGTAATTCTGCATTCTCACTCCATAGAACAGGCTCGATTGTCACTGAATTATGTTTAGGTTTCCTTACACATACACCAGCAGTGAAATCTGGCCAGATCTATCCAGCTCGTGTGAAACAGTAGTGCCGGCACCAGGTCGGGAGGCTCTGCCCGCGCACCAGGTCTTCATTACGTCCTGTTTTTGACTATCTGCACACGCACAGAAGAGGCGCGTGCACTCCCATTCCTGAACCAGTAGCGAAGGTAAGTGGATTTCATCGCTGACATACACACACACACTACAAAAGGTTTCTTAACCAAAAATATTTATTTGAGGATCTCAGAGTCTCCAAAAGATACCATAATTTCTTGTGAATTGATGGTAGCATTTTGGAAAAATATTGAAATAGGCTCTATCCAGACCCAATTGAAGTAACTGCCAAAGAAACTTAGATTGATTCTTAGATTCTGTTGTATATGAAATTAAATATAATGCAAAAGTAGCTCATAGAGGGAAAAAACAATTTGTCTCTATTATCTAAACTTTAGTCACCTTAGTCAACTTCCATTGCATTTTTTGACTCAGATAGTATTTACCTGAATATTGGATAAGAAGAACTATATTTTTAAATGTAGGACTACTTTTGTTTTATATTTAATTTCAGTAAAACATGTATAGAAATTATTTTGTATTTACCAATTAAAAAAAACAGAATCAAAACAGAAACATTAAATATAAAAAATGTAATGTAAGAATATTGCATTGATTATAATTTTTCTGTACAATTAAGTTTACTATATACTGTACATGGCATATAGTTATTGGAAATCTAAGAATCAGATTGGATCATCTTTCATATTTGATGACCAATCAGTATGTTAAAAGACTACATGGGGGGTGGGGGAATGCCTTTGTATGTGTAAAAAGAAAATATTTCTCCTCTTTTGAAATTGAAGTATATACTTATTCTTTTCTGAAATAATTAGCTTTGAATAATGAATTCGTAAAACACACCATGTTTGAATTCATAAACAGAAAATGTCTTGAGCTTTTTATGAACTGCAAATGCTCTATTCCAATCTACAATCAAACCAAACAGAGCCATGGCTGGAATAAAGAAAGTATACAGATATGTAACCTTTATAATCAGGTGAAGCAGCAAATATCTACATTTTAGCTTCAAGCAATAAAACACGCATATTATTGGTAGCAAGGAGTATGTTTGGCAAATAGTGCAATACTTTTAAATGGTTCTTGAAAGCCAAAATTAATTAGTGACTTACTTTGCCACTACATTTCAGCCAACCATGCAAATTGAAAAAGGATGTGCAATTTTAATTAATTTCCAAAATAATTATGTACTGCCCTTCATTGTACTCGATGCAAACCAAAATAATAGCAAAACAATATTAAATAAACTAAGGGAGAAAATTTTGGAGTTTTTTTCCCAGGAACAGGATTTTTCAAGAATCTGTCAGTTGTCAAAGAGGATACTCCATCACTGGTGTATCAAAGCTAAAATAGATTTTCACTTACAACAAATGATACCAGAGATGCATAAAAGGGACTTCATGCACAGGTAGTATTAATGAAAAGGTAGGTTGAGGTGGGAATACCTAAACCCTAATATAACTACAAACTCTTCGTAGCTGAGCCGAGAACAGATATAGAGAGCTGGATTAGCCTGGTCCAGAAATAATTGCAGCTGGGATATCAGCCAGAGGCGCTAAAATATATTTTGTACCATGCTGGCCCCACAGCAAGATGCTTAGCAATTATAGGGAACTACAACGAGCCATAGTCCAACCAAATGTAGCAACTCAAATAGCTATTAAACAGAAAATTATGATGACTGTTATGTGCACTGGATTAATGCACAATAATTATCCTTTGAATGGAAACTACAGTAGGCGATTGTTAGCCTGGAAGTATGAACTAAAGCTAATTGGTCTATGATTCAAGTTGAACTATGGTTAATTCTGGTAAGGGCAGATGGATGTATAATCACCGGCTGACTGTTTTTATAACTTCAGTTATGCACAGGCAAGCCTGTTTTATATAAGCTCTAACAGACAATAAAAACAGTATTTGTTTCAGGAGTGACTCATACAGTAATAGATGCATAGTGCAGATAATTATTAGAAATATTTAATGTGATAAGCCTCATATTTCTATAAAAGTGCTACAGATTGTTTTCCAATCTGCACTGTGGTATGTTTCTTCCTATATATTTATATTTTTAATCATCAGAGTATTTTCAACTTCCTATCACTACATAGCCATTAATATCCACATTGTTTTGATTACATATTTTGTATAGGAAAGATAACTGACAAGTTATTTGTGATTCACATAACTGGACAGGAGTGGACATGAATTATCTATCGAGAAACAAAATAATGGCAGAGCAATAGGTATATAATGTCCAAATAATAAAAGCTACTGATATTCAGCCTTTATTTATTTATGAATAGACAGGCCACCCTGGGACCTGTTTAATGTTTAAGTCTCTTCTTCAGTTAGTGTCCATATGTTCTGCTTCACAAGAAACAATCTCCTATTTGCAGATATTTTCTATTTGAACGACTGTCCAATCCAATCTAGTTTAAAGATAGATATAAAGGAGGAAAAGAGAAACAAAGTCATCAGAATTAGCAGGTATTTAATCAATCTTGGTATATATTTTATTTATTATATTTAATTTAGGTTAATTATTGAACAGTATGACAGGTCTTGTTAAGGGTTAATAAATGCAAATTTTATAGAAAACGTATCTCCTCTTTTGATTATATGTTCCCTCATTTTTATCCCTCTTCATTCTTTAAAAATAATTAGAATGTAGTACAATATTAAGTATTTGCCCTGTCCAGTATTAATAACTGAATTCAATTATATCATAATATATTATGTTATAAATTATTAATATTATATTATATATTATATTTATACTACACTATAATACTAATAATATATTAGTATAGTATCAGTATTAGCATGTAGTATAGCATAGTATAGTATAGTATATATTTTTAAGAAATCTCAAACCCTGTAGAATCAAATAATACAGCTCTATTTTATACTGAACTAACTCTAGAATAATTAAGAAGATATTTAAGAATGAGTAGTTTTCTTCCTAAATAGATCATTCAACATTTGAACAGAATTAAAATTGTCACACAACAATATATTGGGTCAGGGGTGAAATCTAAAATCTTTCCCTACCGGTTCTGTGGGTGTGGCTTGGTGTTGCTCACAGCCATGTCCACTCAGTCACAAGACCCCCACTACCAAGCCACACCCACAGAACCAGGTAGGAAAACTTTTTAAATTTCCATTCTGCCGCCCACTTGCCATCTGCTCTTCCTTCGCTTTGGATCGGGGGCCAGGGCACACTCAACCTGCCGCTGATGAATGAATGAAATAAATGGGCCTCAGGGAATGGCGCATTCCTGGGCCCCGACCCAAGGCAAAGGGCAAGTGGGCAGCAAGTGGGCGGCGGCTCCGGGGCAAGGCCAGAGTCAGTGAATGGTGCATTCCCCGACCTGGTTGAGACAGGCAGTGAGCAGATGGCAGCTCCAGGGCTTCAGTGAATGGTGCATCCCTGGGCCCCAGCCCCCAACCCAAGGTGAAGGGCAAGCAAGCGGCAAGTGGGCAGTGGCTCTGGGACAAGGCCAGAGTCTCTTTCTGGGTGTGTCGCTTCTGCCTGTTTGGCACTTCCTGAAGCTGGCAGCTCTGCAGCCAGCCTCTTTGCTTTTTCCCTCTTTTTCCTCATGGGAGGCTTGCGTGTTGGCACCAGCAGAAGCGCTGCAGGGAAGTGGCCCAACAAGCAGAAGCGCTGCACCCAGAAAGAGAAGGCCAGTAGGCTGCAGAGGCGAAGGCAAGCTCTGGGGTGACAGCGGCGCTCCAAGAGAGAGGGTGGATGTCCTAGGGCTGCACATGAAGTGCTGCCACCACCGCCTCTCTTGGCCACAATGCATGTGCAGAGACTCAAAAAACAGGTTATTTCCTGGTTAAAACCATGAAGTAATGATTTCTGGGTGGGTGGGTGGAGCCTCCACCTGCCATCGCTACCGGTTCTCCGAACTATCAGCCATCATCACTACTGGATCGGCCAATCCGTTCTGAGCCGGGAGCAATTCACCCCTGCATTGGGTGTTCAGTTCTGATGTGTACATTGAATATTCTTCCAAGCAAGTTTCATTTGCATATGTATCTACCTTTGAAAAAGCCTTCTGACTGGAGTGGGAGCTCATGTCCAATCACACATGCATAGAATTACTCAATTCATGTGATCTTCCATATGCAATTCCACCAAGAATCGCTGAGTAAAATTTTTAACTTATCTTCTACATTTTTTGTCTATATTTTTTGTTGTTGATCTTTTGTTTGTCCATTGCCGTTTCAAAACTGGATAACTTGTAGTTTGAGCTGAAATAGAAATCAAATAAATGCAATTTTCCCTCAAGAACCTAAAAGACAAAGTTTGATGTAATGGTTAAGATGTTGGACTACAGGACTAGACACTGGAAGACCATATTTACTGATCCTCCTTTAGGTGCAGCTAATGGTTGGGTGACTGTCAGTCCAACCTACCTCTCAAAGTTGTTCTAGGGAAAACAGAGGAGGGACCATGATGTTCACAGTTTGAATGGCACAAAATAAAGGCACAATACACATCAAGTAAATAAATAAAAAAAGAAACACAACAAGTCACAAAGTAAAGTGCCTTTCATGCCAAATTAATGCTTTGCTAAGATTACGATTTTTAAAACTTTAAATGGTTGTTATCTGATGCATTGCCTTTGCTAAATTAATGTGACACTTTTAATCTTAATAACAAGGGTAATGTTCTGTATGCTACAATACTGTGGAAAGATCTATTTGATAGCTGGTTTTCTGCATATTTTTATATGGAAATCACCCAAATCAAATTATCTCAAATAGAAAAAGAAATTTCAGCAGAATACTATTTTCAATATAAATCATTATCCCCTCTAGTCATAATATAGGTACAGCAGTGTTTCTGTATTTATATTTTTTCATTAAACATAAAATGATTAATTCCAAAAGATAATTTACTTTTCCCCATCAAAATACCAACACGGAAATTAAATATTCTAGTGCTTAGAGATATTAAAGACTCATTTACTGAGAGAAGATTATTGTTTTGTGTGCATCATATTAAGTACATGCAGCTGGTATAGTTCTGCAGTATTTTTAATAGCTTATGTATAATTGTTTGTCTTTTGCTAACTTTAACAGAGCAAAGCTCTCCCCCCCCCCACTCACACATACTCACATTCTCATACTCAGAAATAAATAGGACTGTATCCAAAAGGACTTGAAATAAATCGAATCATGTAAATATGATTTTAGCTTCATATGTAGTTAAGATTAGAAGTATATGTATTTAAATAAAGTTGCGTTCTAAAAGTATTAATCCAAAATCAATATTAAAGCAAACTATTATTAGAAAACTGTAGAGTTGCAAAACAATATTCCAGCCTAACAGATTTCACAAAAGTAAACTCAATTAAAAGGAAAAACCTATGGATGCTATATACCTTTTTGGTGCCAAGTGCCCAAAGCGCACGCAGGTGCATGAATGCATGCATGTGTGCCCGAAACCCCAAAATGCAATGTGAGTGCCCTGTGCATGCGCCCAAGCCCCCACAATTTTTTAAAAATTTAATTTATATGCCGCCCTTCTCCGGAGACTCAGGGCGGCTTACAATGCATTAAGCAATAGCCCTCATACTTCTGTATATACCTGCTTAGTAGGGCTTTCAGCCCACCCACCCCACATGCGGTGTTCTTTTTTATACAAAGTCAGCTTATTGCCCCCACATTCTGGGTCCTCATTTTACCTACCTTGAAAGGATGGAAGGTTGAGTCAACCTTGAGCCTGGTGAGATTCGAACTTGCAGTAATTGCAGGCAGCTGGTGTCACTTTAGCACTACTTAAGCTGCTGCGCCACCCAGGTCTAGCACATTTGCCCATCCCCCCATGCATGCACAGCAGAGACCCAAAGACCAGCTGGCCGGTGGGAGGCGCGCATGCATATGCAGTGGAGCTGGGCTGGGGTAACAGCTGGCATACCAACAGAGGGCTCTTCCATCTGTGTCATGCATGCCATAGGTTTGCCATCACGGCTATATACAGTACTACTAGTAGTATTTTTATTCGATATACATATATACCTAAGTGCAATACAAATAGACTACCTGTTACCTAATGCAAACATTGCTATATGGAATGTGGGAACAATGGAATTATTCACAGCAATTGCTTCAACTGAAATAGAAGTGGTATAATGTCACATCAAGAATATTAAACTTAGTGGAAACAAGTACACAAATAACTGCTGGATTCCCATTCTGGAAATTAGGTTTTAGCTATAAAATTACATTTTCTCTACTTTATAAGATATATACTAATACTTGGATCAATAGAAAATTGTTCATTTTTTTGAGAATCTTGGAAACACTTTGCAATATTGCATTCAACAGTCAGTGGAAACCAAGTAAAAACAATCGTGGGAAGAATATAACAGCCAGCTAAAGATAGATAAAAAATATGTTATTTGGATTAGACTTTTTACTGCAATATAGAATTCTGATGCACTGATCACTATTGTGGAAGATAGATAAACTGTTCAGGTGTTAGGAGTAAATGGTGATCTGCTTCAAGGATATACTCCTTGTCTCACGGAGGTGCATCCAACTGATTCAACATGGGAAAGTGATTTGAAAAGACACATCAAGACAGGATGATCTGCTTTCACTGGCCAGTCTGTTTCTTAAGTCTCAGAGAAGCACTGGGGTTGTATTGCCCACATATTAGAAGACTTACTAGACTTCACTTTATAGAGATAGCAATAGCAATAGCACTTACTTATATACCACTTCACAGTGCTTTACAGCCCTCTCTTTTACAGTTTTCAGAGTCAGCATATTGCCCCCAACAATTTGGGTCCTCATTTTACCCACTTTGGAAGGATAGAAGGCTGACTCTACCTTGAGCCTAGTGAGATTTGAACTGGCAAATTGCAGTCAGCCAGCAGTCAGCAGAAGTATTGCACTCTGACCACCGCGCCACCGAGATGCTTTAAAAGAGCACTTTAAGCAGATACTGTATGTATCTTTTACCCATTACTAAAACCCAAGTCCTAACGATCATGAGGGCTACTGGCAATAACAAGTATACATGAACTCTGATAAGTCTTAATTAAAATCTTTCTTTAAATGGCAATTTACATTGCAATGCAGGCACATTACATCATACATAGGACCTAGAAACCAGTGTTCCTTCCACACAATCAATCCAAGTTGATATATACATGGATGAAAAAACAAAAGCCACTAATTTACGCAAGCTTTTGTGTTCATTCGATGGATATATGCAATTAAGACTGACACATGGCAGACGTTAACGCCATATAAATTATAAATTAGTTTTGTTGATTTCTGTCCTACACTTTGATGATACCACATTATCAGACTGCTTCTTCTTGAGAGTTGGGGTCCATTATTGAGTTGACAGGGACCATTTAAGCCAATCCTCTCCTTAGTTCAAAAACTCGAATTATAAGCATCTTAAGCCTGTGTAGGCTTTGCCTGACCACCCAACCAAGGAGAACCACCACTCCCTGAGAACTGATTTCATTGTCCAACTGTTTTTATTATTAGGAAGGAGTTTTTCCTCCTAATGTTCAATCAGAATAATATTAGAATTTCTTCCTATACCATTCGGGTATCAGCTACATTCATTGTCAAAAACCTATTCCAATTTTTTTTCATAAAATTTTCAGCAATAATACTGTGTTGAATACAGAAGTCAAGCACAAAACCAGCTAGTGTATATTACAAACAACTCCATAAAAATGCCAAAGTAACAAGAATATAACTAACTGAAAAAGATAGAAATCATATATAATATAAAGGATGCTAGAAAGAACTTACCCTTTTCTTTTTCACTGACATCTTTTTATTCAAATAATATATAATTGATTGCACAAGAGAGACTCAAATGTTATTTATTTTTCACTGTTCAAATATATATTGAAAAGCTGCCTAGTCTCGTAAGTCTTCCTTATCTGTCTTGAAGGACTAACAAGAAATCTTGGCTATTCAAAGTATCTCCCAAAAGAAGGAAACCTTCCAAACCTACGATTGTATTATGAAGCAGCGGCGTTGACATAAGTGAGTGATTGGTTTGGAATGACAAAGACTGGAATATTGAATATAGAAGGCCATGATTTGGAATTTGGTTGGCATGCATATTTATTCTACGAAAATAAAGTTGATAAAGTATTCAAGAGCCATATACTCAGAAACTCTTTGATGAGAGTATGGAAGAAGCACCAGCTTAAATTGGATTACAAAATACCTTTGTGGTTGGATCTTGGTCATATTACACAGAATATAAATATAAAGTCACTCGGGGGTATTTTATATAAAGAGGTACTTTTTAATGATGGGGTAGATGGTAATTAAAGACACTAAATACACTGTTGGAAGAAGGGATTAATTTAACTTGGTTACAGTATAATCAACTTCAATTGAGATGGAGGGAAGATAAAAAAACTGCTTTAATGTTGTATGAAGAGGAATTGGTAAGACAGATAAAAGAGAAAGGCCCTATCAAGAGGGTTTATAATATTTTGCTAGAAAGAGATTCTGAAAATGAACTGGTTAAAGATTGTATGATAAAATGGGCACAAAACTTTGCAGAACCAGTTATGATGGAAACATGGGAAAAAATATGGGTTCAGAACGTTAAATTTACACAGTCACAAAACCTGAGGGAAAATTTCTATAAAATGTTTTATAGGCGGCATTTAGATCCTAAGAAATTGTCATGCATGTATCCTAATGTTCAGCCAAAATGTTGGAGATGTGATTGCTTAGATGCTACATATTATCATATTTATTTATTTATTTATTTATTTATTTATTTATTTATTTATTTATTTATTACATGTATTTATATGCCGCCCTTCTCTCGAAGGACTCAGGGCGGCGAACACAAGTTAAGAAACATGTACAATAAAATCGTATTTTAAATCAAATAACTAATTAATGATAAATAATAAACCCAGAATCAGAGTCAGCCTATTTGCTTGAACAGCCAAGTCTTCAGCTCCCGAAGAAAGGAGCGGAGAATATATGGTGAACTTGCAAGAAAGTGAAGGCTTTTTGGATTAAAATTTGGTGGGTTATGCAAAATGTTTTGAAGAAAAAACTCCAATTTTCTCCTCAATTGTTTTTACTGGGCATAGTTAAGGATTCTTCATTGACTGAAACAAAATTGATATTATGTATGGTTACAGCAGCTAGGTTACTGATTGGTCAATATTGGGAAAAGGATGTTATGCCTACTATTGAAGAATGGACTTTGAAGGTGGCCAGTTTTGCAGAAATGGCGAAGATATCAGCATATTTAAAAGACCGGACTCAAGAAACTTTTATGTGGGAATGAAAGAAATGGATAGATTATGTGCAAAATAAATATCAAACAAGGAAGTATCAGATAGCTTTTAGCTGAATGCTATGTAGAAATTTATAGTATAGACAGAGGGTAGAATAGCTGGGGGGTAGCAGGGTGAAATTTGGATTTCACCCTGGGAAGTCATGGGGGAGGGAGGGGAGGGTTAGGGAGGGGAAGGGGGGAAGTGGAAAAATTTGTGTTTGTAAAACTTTTTCAATAAAAAAAAAAGAGAGAGACTCAAATGTTATTTATTTTTCACTGTTCAAATATATATTGAAAAGCTGCCTAGTCTCGTAAGTCTTCTTTATCTGTCTTGAAGGACTAACAAGAAATCTTGGCTATTCAAAATATCTCCTAAAAGAAGGAAGAATTTGAACAACATAAAATTATATTAGAAATAATTAAAAATTTGAAAAAAATATTTTCCAAAATTTTCAGTTGTTTGCTCTTTATAATCAGAGGTCAACAATACAGTTTGGCCTATCCATCATTTGTCTCTTTCTGCATGGCATTGCCAGCACCAGCAGAGTCAGCTAAAGCTTAATGTAAGGCCTCATTCTGCTGTTCTTGTTACAAACCACCATACATTTCATTTGTGATTTTCAAATGAAATGCCGCTGGATGAGGTTAACATTAAGGATAAAGTTAGTGTAAGTCATGTGCATACACCTGCATATCCGAAATGAATTAGCTTCCCTTTTTCTAGTACATACAGTTTTCAGCAATTGTTTGCAGCAAAAACAGATGGACTTTCTCTTCTGCCTCCCATTTATCATAACACTTTAATCTAGACATTAACTATGTTTAGCGTAGCAACGCATTGCTATTCATTTTGTCATCATAGGTTATAATATTGCACTTAAATACCAGTATATAATCTGCAGTTCCAATGGTAGAAAAAGAAGGTGCTTTTAAAAAAAACCACTAGCAAATGGAAAATTTCATAGTCTTTATGCTTCTTCCAATAGCACATTGTTTTGTTTCTTCTCAATTTTTTAATACCTAGCATCCATAAAAAATGTGTATGTCACTTCAAAACAAAACCACCAATAACTGAAATATATTCCTGATAGTAGCTGTTTATATATGTGGATATTATGAAGCTGACATTACAATCTAGAAGCATTTTAAAGTTTTGTTAGGGAACAGTAATGAAAAATGTATAAGCAAACATTTTCAATCAGTAAACTCATCATTGTGGACAATAGTTCCATTACTAGAAGCTTTTGCTTACACATTAAGAAAAGGCCCTCTCAATCCAATCAATTAAATCTGGTCATTTATGAGTGTTCATACAATGGATCAAGGACAGGAAATCAAACAATAGAAGCTACTCAATGCAAGGTTTTGTCATACTAAGAGAAAGAGCTTCCCTTCGAGCCATATGTTCCTCAGGGTAAGGGAATTTGTCGTGTGACCTTCTATATTATTAGACCACGTACAATACAATGGGTAAATAATGTCATTCAATTAAATTACTGATAAACACAGCAGACATCTGCTCTAGTAAAGGTTATACTCTGCTTTACATATTTATGATGTGCTGATAATTAAATCAGATACTATCATAATAAGATTATACTATGATATTGCAGTAATTCAGGTGTTTACCAATAATAGAAAATTACTTTGTCCTTATTTTGTAAGATGAAACCCTGTAAGTAAAAAAGGTAGAATACACTGAATTATATTCTAGACAGACAGAACACATGTAATCATTTTTATCTTCTGACCATAAAAGTAACAGCAATATTGCTGTTGTTGTAAACTGTGCATACATTGATTTTTTAAAAATGAACTTTAAATTATATTAGATGACTATCAATAATACTGAAAAATGCATAATAAATATGTATCAATTCAAATATAAGAAAATATAATAGTGTGCGTTCACATTTTCATCAGTGTTTCATACAATTTCAAGTAAATCTCATAATTTCATATATATATAGTCTTTAATAGTTGTCCATCCATTTGAATTCATGTCTAGTTTGACTGAATGAAATATACATATAAGGAATACTCAAATTTTAATCCAAATCTAGCTCTTAGATCTTTTAGGATTTTTTCTATGTATTTGGATGTCAGTTTTATGGTTATGGAGTAACCACCTTTAGAACATCATCCTTTCAGAAGTGAGATTAGCTCTGATCTTGCTTGCCTTCCAAAAAGTTCCAAGAACTGGTATTGGCATTGTGCCTGGAGATTCAGTTATGGTTTGGAATCCGCTAGATCATTATATTAGTTGAGCCATGACTTGTACTTGCCTGCTTATTGTATTTTAGATTTTAATTTGCTTTAAATTGGCTTGTTAATTGGGTTATTGTTTTGATTGATATCTCTATTGGTGGTGGTGGTGCATGTGGGAGTATGTGTGGGTGTGCATGCGTGCTTGTTTTAATTATGTGAACCACCCAGAGTCACAAATGTGAAATGTCTGGCTGTACAAATGTAATGAAATGAATGAATAAAGCTATTAAAAACAAAATATATATTTCCTTATTTAAACACAACTAAAATTATCCATTAAAGTCAATGCTTTCTAGAATAGTTATTGATAATATAAATTAAAACAACAAGAATGATCTTTTTCAATGAAGAAGAAGATCATTTTAACAATTTGGAATGGTTTTTCATGTTTACAACTCTAAAGAAAATAAATTGTGGCTCCCACTTTTCACGGAGTGAAGTTTATAAAGAAAATAAATCAAGGTAATGCAAATTATTTTTTTATCACAAACAAGTGTCATAATGAAATGGACCAACTGAAACTGACCCTTGTTCCTTCCTTATTTTTATTGGCTTTAGAATCACTGACAAAGACAATATGCCAAGAAAAGAAAATTTCAGGAATTTAGCCATTGAAAAGAAACTGAAATTATGTTAACATGATCATGTTTTTCAATGGTTTTGCTGAAAACTGCCATTTCCTTCCAATTTTTGGCAAAAGTAACCCATTGGTTCTCTTAACAACTGCGGCTTTTGTGAAAGCTTGCTATTTAGTCCAAGTGTTGATATATCTGCTTCTACTTAATTTCAACTAGCAGTGACTCTACAGAGGTTTGTTGTTTATTTAAGGAAAGTTAGAGAACATCCAAATCTAGATGCCTTTAGACAGTGTTTAAAAGTAAACCAAGACAGAATATTTCCTCTATTTAAATAAACAATAAGTCATTCATCATACTCATGATAACAGCAAAAAAAAGTAAAAACCAATGAAAGCAAAAATAAAAATATACTGGTGCTGCAAATTAAGGCCTAAATCCTGCTGAAATAGAATGTTTATGAGGACCTTCCTGAACACAAGGAAAGTAGAGCTCACTTGCTGGATTTCCCCAAAAGAATTCAGCTTGGCATTACTTTGATATAAAACTGATACAATTGATCTCATTCCATAAAATATTTTGAATGGAATGCTTGAAAATGCACAGGAGCATCTGCAGATCATTTTTTTCTAAATTGTTATTGGAGCAACCACTTCTTCCAGGCTCACATTGTTGACAGCAGAAACTGCTTCAGCCAATGGAGACAGCCAGGGCCAGCTTCCAAAACAGTCAAGCAAGCTTGGAAAAAGAACTTTACTCCCCACCCCCCAAAAATATTATTATTATCTTTATTCATTAAATAAGAAACTCAGTCAACTGAACATTCAAAAATGCATCACAAATCCCATTGACTGGTACTAATGGTTGATACGGGTTGCTGCCAGCATCCTAGGTATCAACCAAGTACCTTCTTAAGATGTATGATGTTTCAAGTAGCGCAGTTTTTTGCAGTTCCACTGGTGTTATTGCAGGAAGCTGCAATTCACTGATGTATGTTATAAAATTCTTGGACATGGTACCAAGTGCCCCGATGACAATTGGTATCACTGTTACATGTTGTTGCTGTTGTTGTTGTTGTTGTTGTTGTTGTTATTATATTTTTAGTCAATGAAAGTACTGCTGACTCTGAAATAAGTGTGCATGGTCTGTAGCTTAATTTTATTATATTTTTTGTTAACAGCATTAATATGAACAAATTAATTTTATGTAATGAAAGCTGGAAACTATGCATGCTTATTTGAGATCATAAATCTATTTTGAGAATTAATTCTACTTCCTTATCTATGTTAATAAAACAATAGCATAATCTTTAACAGAGTTATGTTATGTTGTTGGTTTGAGTTCCGTGCTTGGTGATTTGGTTGCAAACGTTTCGTCCCCATTTGATGAGTCAGCTTCAGTGTGCTTTGGATTGTGCTTGTTTGGGGGAGCACAACCCAAAGAGTTATGTTAATCTAACAGAGTAACAGAGTTGTAAGGTACCTTGAAGGTCTTCTAGTCCAATTCCCTGCTCAAGCAGGAGACCTATATCATTTTAGACAAGTAGCTGTCCAGTCTCTTCTTAAAAGCTTCCAATAGGGGTCCGTGGTGGCTTATGTGGTAAGATGCTGGGCCTGCGCACTGCTAAGGTCAACGGCTTGATTCCTGTAAGCGAATAAACCGCGTAGGGACAAGAAAGAAGCCTCCCTCGACTGCCATTTCAGGCGTCCTGCGGGTAAAGATAACACTGCCCAAAAAAATTCCTTTCACAGAGGCAGACAGCCACCTCAGTGATCCCTAGCTAACACGTGCCATACACTAAAAAAAAAAAAAAAGCTTCCAAGAATTTATTTGCAAAGGTTAGATTAGATGGAGCCAATAAATGAACATTTACTTTATTTTTGCCTAAATTTACAAGATAGTAATTTAATAATTTCAGAAAACAAGAAACAACATAATTCTCCAAATGCCTCTAAAGTATGAGATACTTCAGCTTCCCCACTGATTGTTATTAGACAAAGACAGATTTCCTTTGAAATCAGCACTGCAACCCAGTGCTTTAGAGATTCAGAGATACAGTCACAGTTATGACTGTGCTCAATAACATTCAGAACAATTAACTAGCATTAATTATATTATGAAGCAATTATTGTTGCAGAGCTTAGGGCTTTTTAAAACATCCATTTTAAAGTTTTGCTTATAAACCAAGGAGTAGGAGGTCAAGATAAAATAATAGTCAAATGCCTATGGGCCATAAGGACATGTTGGTGATTCTGATGCCAAATAGCTTATTGCCCAGCAGGATCTCTAACTTAGCTCCTGGATCTAATCTTAACAGTTGAAATTGGAGTCTCCTTGCCTTTTTGTGTTGGATTAGTTCAGTCCAGGAAAACTCAGAAATTCATAGCCTCCATGGTGACTTTGAATTTATTCTCATTCAGGACTTTTTCTTCAGAGCAGCTGCTTGATTATTTGGATGTGTAGGACATTAAACTCATCCATTTCTCAGTCATGTAAGAATAACATCTGAAATCTTCATGGGGCAAAAGGACCTATTATAAAAACCCATCCTAAATGGAAATATGGGCTCTTGATGAACTACTAATTCAACTGACAGCCAGTTCTGCTGATTGGCTGAAAGAGATAACCTGAATTATCAGTGTGATTATTCCTGACTGAAACTCCTTATTTGCTGATCCCAAATAGCTCTTCAGATTACCAAAAAGCTTCAGGAAATGAAGCAGTAGAAGTGATACCTAAAGCACTGATTAAGAAAATGAACCTGATAAAACAGTGAGACTACAAAGTAACTCAAATTCATTAAAACCTGGATTCTTTCTGAATAAATCTGAGGTGATGATTGGAGTTACATCTTGTCAGGTTATCTTTTTTGGACTCCTTTTGCCCTTAAGTTCCAATGAAGTGAGCAGGGCACTCTCAACCATAAGATTGACTATTCCTATTTCCTGAGTGGTTTTGGTGGATATAATTGGGTAGCTCTAGAATGTTATCAATGCCTTGCTTTAAAAGACCTCTATCAGTGACCTTTAGGACTATGAACCATGATATGTTTCTGGACTAACTGCAGAGCTAGAGAATGGAGGAACAATTTTACAGTGTTTTCACTCATTTTTTGTGGGGTTTCAGCCATTGCACTCTCTGCATGATCAGGTTCAAGCAATTATTCAACATTTGCATGACTTTAGCTTCTATTATAACTGATCAAAATACATCTTTGATTTGTTCAGGTTGACTATAAAAACTCATGGATAGAATCTTGAACTAGCCCAATACTGTCAGAAATATACAATATTTTATAGACAATTTCACAATTTTTAATATAAATTTTGCTGCACTAAGCATATTGCACTTGCTTCTTAAAAAAGGAAAAATGTCCAGTGACTAAAATATCTGCATTTTCCCCTTTGACATTTGTTTCAAGGGCCCAGTCCCTTACCATTGTAAGAGAACTGGCTAAATAAGCAGAAAATAATTGCAATACTGAAAGTGGAAGACAGAAGACAGAAGAGAATAAGAAACGAGAGCAAAGAAATAAATACTACATTAGATGTGGTTTTCACCTTAAAGCAACTGATATCTGATTTAAGATGGGGAACACAGTTTTACTTTTGCCATGATTCTTTGCCATAATCAATACAGAGCTCTTTGTTTCCTCTGATTTCTGAAAGGATTAATCAAGGTGTTTTATACATCTGATTGGTTTTCAGTGGACAATCGGATATTTTTCTATAGGCATCTGGTAGGCTGTTCTACCATCACCTGAATGATCTCTGACACACCATATATATTCTCTTCCACTCTAGCTAAAAGGGAGTTCAAGTTTGTTGGGCGTGATTCATTCTTAAACTCAGACTTGCTCTTGTTTATATATTAATTCTTTTCTAAATGCTTACAATGCTGACTGCTCAATAACAGAATAATTTGTTGTAGATTTTCGCTTGGTATCCACAGCAACTTGAATAACCCATACTTACTGGGATTCTCCCCCCCCCCTTTTTTTTAAGATAGGAAGACCATTTGTCCTTCTGCAGCTGTCTGACAAGATACATATACTTCATGATTTCTCAACGATAATAGAAAAAATTTCCAAACTGACATTTGAAAGCCCCTTCAAAACTCTCAGATGTAATTGACCTGCCAGTTCCAGAAGACATAAACTTGTTCACGGCAGCCAGATATTCCCTAATTATCTCTTTACTTACTTTTAGTTGCTATTTCTATATGCGTTTGATACGTTTCAATAACATTCTTTTTTTTAAAAAAAATCCTAAAAATCCCAGAGGAAAAAAATAACATGTCTGGTTTAAACATTGACTCAATTCTGAAGAGATTTCTCTTTTCCAGTCATATATTACTACAGCTGTACATAGGAGGTAGGAATCATGTCCTTCAAACTTTAATATAGTTTCCTTTCACACCTTCACACCAATAATTACCTTTATTACAACTTCCCCCAATCTGTTATTTGCAGGTGTTTGACCATCATGATTCCAAGTATAGACATCACCCATGTAAGTTCATTACTATAGGAGTTGTACCCCAATACACCGACATATCATCAAATTGGACAAGGCTAGTTGGTATCATTCCTATCACCATTCGACTACTGCAGAAGAAATTAGAAAGAATTATAAATTCAAAAAAATGAGAGAGAGGGGGAAAAGAGAGAGAGAAATCTGATACTAATATAAAGTGAAATTATGACAGGTTCCCCATGATTGCCTATTAACAAGCAATCGCTGTGCCTCACACAGACTCACATGGACACTCCTATCCTGTCCTGCCCTGTCTTCTCCTATCACTTTATGTCATTTGCTACTTTTTTCCTCTCTGACTGACACCCTACTGGCAGCCATTAACCCTCACACATGCGTTCTATTTGTTAATAGGAAGAACACTTAACTGTAACATTAATAACAATAATGGATTCTGGACTCAATGCTCTCTTTCTGCATTATTCCTTTGCTACTGTGGTGTTCTATAATTGGCCTCTCTGCAGGAAACCAATGGATTCCTTCTCAGACGATTTCTCTATAAACTCTCAGCTCTTGTTAACAGATCTTGATAAATAACTCCCAGTTCTGTAGAATTCTTGGTTTCCAATCCTCTTAAAAAATTTTGTGTGTGTGCATAAGAGGGAGGGAGGGAGGGAGGGAGGGAGGGAGGGAAGGGAAGGGAAGGGAAGGGAAGGGAAGGGAAGGGAAGGGAAGGGAAGGAAGGAAGGAAGGAAGGAAGGAAGGAAGGAAAGAGAGAGAGGGGGGGAGAGAGAGAGAGAGAGAGAGAGAAAGAAAGAAAGAAAGGAAGGAAGGAAGGAAGGAAGGAAGGAAGGAAGGAAGGAAGGAAGGAAGGAAGGAAGGAAGGAAGGAATACATTTGAGAATCAGGATGAAAAATACATTGTGTCCTCTATTAACCTAGTCATGATATCCCTGAGTAATTGCAATTTATGGTAGTTGTCCACTTTGGTTGTCCAGATAAAAATATTGTGGTTTTATTATTTTGGAAACAATGGCACTGACAATTCATGGGTTTTTAAGGGAGTTTAGACTAAAAGGTTAACAATATTATCAATATTATTGCATATTCAAGAACTGCTGATGAGGTGACTCAAAATGTTAAACAAGATATATTAACTGTAAGTATCATACCCTACCAATAGTGTGCATTCATAATAAAAGTTGGTGTTTATTGTACAGTATTGTACATGGGTACAAAGGTTTTAACTGTAAAAAACTCAATATTAATTTTTAATACCCACATATGTATATTCAGTTTTCAGAAATATTTCTACCATTTCTGGAGACATCGCTAAGTTAGTCTTTTACAGCAAAAGCAACAAAGCTTCTTAAATTAGTTTTTAAGGTACTAGAACTTACTTTTTCCCTTTTGCAATCATTATACCAATTCTTTTATTTATTTATAGTATTTATATACTGCTCTATGCACACAACTCCCACTGGTTAAAATTATCAACTTCATTGTAGAAAGGGGATAGCATAAGCCACAAAAATTACAGTATATTGTTTTAAGAAACCTTTCTGATACAAAAGTAAAAGTCCAAGTCTTCTCTTTCTTTCTAAGGGCAAGATTGTTCTTCACTAAAGTATTGAAATAATGTTTATTTTTTTTAAAAAAAATACTTTTAGCACACATTGTTAAAATATTTCTAAAATGCCAAAGTTGCCCCAAAGGAAATAAATCATAACAAGAGGGGTAAAAATAAATACTCATTAAGACTGAGAAGGGCAGGTCCCTGTTTCAAGAGGCTCGCCTGAATTTTGTTTGTGAATATTTTAATGGAGCAGACATTGAGTATCTCTATTTAAACACTCACAATAGCCAAAATAATGTGAATGCACAGAAAAGGAGTTGACTCAAATCTAGCTCCTCATTGTTTCTGCACCCACAGTATAGATTAACATAGGTGAACAGGGGTGCAGGCATTATGTCCCTTGTTCTTAATCCACAATTTCAGATCACAGGAAAGGATTTCTAATCTTTCCAAACAGTGTAAACGACAGAAGTGTAAACTGATGCCTAAGCATGTGCTCATAGCATGAGTCTCTTATTGTTAAGAAAATGAAACTTCCCAATTTAAGGTGAAAAATAATATGGTTAGTTCTTATCAATGAAAAAAAGGTAACTGTCTCGTAAAATTTATCTTTATCAGTTATTACACACTTTACATTTTATTCCAAACATAACCTGACAATATTTCTAATTTATTATGTGTGTCATATATGAAAACAATAGTTGATCATTTAAAAAAAAATCTGATTAATATAAAAGCTGACCAGAAATGCAGTTTGTTTCCTCATCTGAATTCAAATTCATTTAGGACATGAATCATTTTTTAATTTACTCAGAAATATACCCCAAATTGGATAACAATTCCCATGACAAGCAGTTATTCTAAATTTCTAGTATAAGAATATTAAACATACTCCTGGTAGACTATTATAATTGGTTCTCAGCATCGTTTCCCTCCAAAATAATCATGATGGTTCAACCCAGTTCTACATTCTGTAGGATTATTGTTCTAGAACCAGAGTTTGCAAGGTGGGCTCTGTGTGCCAAAAGAAACCTTGTGCTCTTTGGTGGTATTCAGAGATGGTCTCACAATTCCCACAGAGTTAGCAATTGTTACCTCCTAAATAGTAGAGGAATTTCAGTCAGCATTAATTTTTGTGTTGTAGGAAGGCCAAGTTCATCTCTTTTGAAATACTAGATTTATTATCCATTGGCTAAAATGATGGTCAGGCATGTTTAAACCAAGTCCATTGCAAGATTAACAAAATTAGTCCCAGATTTACATGGATTTTTTCAGTTTTCAAAATTATTTTCAATTAATTCATCTTTAGGGAAAAGTTTTTTAATATTTTTATCTATGTTGCTAAACTATGCAAAAGCAATTCAGATCATATTAGAGAGGCAGAAAAATTTATATAAGTGTTAATCTTTACAGCTTATTTTTTACTACGTTATTTCATCTAAACCTCTGTTTAGATCAAGAAAGGATAGGTCTAACTGTGTACCATAAGAAAATTTCTAATTTATTGTTTAAGATGTACTTGTCTTTATAGAGGGGATAAAACATTTGTGTGGCTTGATGCAAACTTGATTAATACTGAACTACTTTAATGCTTTTTTATATATATAGAATAGACACCAGCACACAATGAAATTCTTTATTGCCTTATCTTGTAGTTTGGTTCATAATTAGATCTGGAATAATACACCTTGTAAAGTCTGCTTTATCCTTTGCTTGATTACAGATATTTTGTTAGTCTTTGTAAGTAAAGAAAATAAAAATAGTACCAACTTTCAAACAAGTAGGATTACCTGAAATACAAACAAGAATCAATATAGTTGAGAACTCCCAGTTTAAACCAGGAATATGGTCTGTACAAAGATTTCATAAAGAAAAAGAACATTTATCTATATCTCTGTATCATCTATACATATGATGAATTAATAAGATTTATCCTTCAGCTAGTGAACTCCAGATGGCACATATGGATTTCCCTGAGCCATAAAAATGTTAATCTGAAAAAGAGAAACTGACTAGACTAGAATCTCTCAGAGTGGGAGTGAACTGGATATCACTGAATCTCAATCAACACTGTAACTAGTGTATCATACATATAATCAGTTCAAAATTATGTTCAAAAACTATAAATAGTAATCTCTAAACCAAAATCCAAAATAATAAGATTCTCAAAATCTGGTAGTCACACCTTACGTATTGAATGCTTGCTGATATATGGTGTCTACAAACTTCATCAAAATCTATTAAGAACAAATTCAAAACAGATTATATGAAATTAATTCATTTCAAATCCCAAGAGGTGCCCATAGTACAATTATTCCTTTCTACTCCAGAGAATATATATAATCCCATAACATTGAGCCAAAATGAATCAAAGGCTTATTTCTGTATAGGTATACTCAACATTAGCATTAGCAAATTTCTAGAGTTTGATAATTTGAATGAAAAGGTGGGGTGAGGTATTATACTATATTTTAAATTAGCTATTAATAGGTTTTAGAAAATTTTGAAGACTATCCCTTCAATAGTTTCCAATAGCAGAGAAAAATTCCATCCACATTTTGATGATTCCTGTTATAATATGTACAGGTTCATGGGCATAACATTACACTATTAGTATTAGATGATGGAAGGCCCTAAAATGGAATTTGAGGAGTGGGATAAAATATTCAAATATTCTCTTCTATTGGAGATGTGAGGACTCAGGAAAAGTAAATCTTGAACACATTCAGATGTGTGGATTCCTTGATGCTCTCTGAGCTTGGTTGATTATACCTAATTTGGTAATGAAAAGTCTGTGAGAAAACAAGCAAGATCAGAAAGCAATGCCACAGTTGAACCTGAGCTACAAATATTCTCTGTTGTCAGATTTAGATACGACGCTATTCAGGTATTCCAGTTTGTAACCAAGAAATGTGTAAAGCTGTTACTGCTCAGACTACTTTTTTTAACATATATCTGCTTGAAGATAAAATAGCTCCTGCTAGCATATTTTCTATACTGTGCTATTCTCATCAAAAGTGATGACATAAAGAATATCCTACAGACAAATTCAATGGTCCAATTTCAGTTAATTAATAAACATGAGAAATATAGAAATTATGATGATAGTAACAATGATGTAGCAATATGAAAATCTTCTCCAGAATTTGGTTGGGAATTTAGTCATCTTCTATGTTATACTCTTTTTATAATTATTTGTAATAAAGATTTCATTCTTCAATGAAAATGAAGAAGCAGATTGTGGATATTCTGATATGTTCTAGAAGGAAAATAATCTCCATGGTATAGGCCACACATACAGTATTTGAAGCAAGAAATACAAATCACTTCTGTGCATTCTTATTTTTCCAGAAAAAGAAATGGAAGAACATCTGCCCTCTGAACTGATATCCACCCAGACATTTGTATTGTCCCTGCCCTCACTTTATGTAGGCAAGCTCATAAAATTATGGAGTATTTCTTGTCACAGTTTGGAACAGGCTTTGGCAATGAGACAGCACTGATCATGCTGGGCCTCCTTTGTCTCTCAGCACTCTCATCACCACTTCTGAACTGCCTTAGGTGGTTAGGAGTATGGAGCATTGTTTCTTGATCTTTCTTCTGAGGTTGGTTCCAGTCAACGTTGATTGGTGGGGGAAAGTTTAGCCTTAGGCCCATTTTCTGTGGGGTGCCTCAGGGCTTGGTTCTCTCTCCAAGAAGGGACTTGAACTCATGGTCTCCCACTTTCTAGCCAGGTGCCTTACCACTAGACAAAATTGGCTCTCTTTAAAGTCCTATATGGCACAGGCAAAGGTTACTTGTAAAGCAGCCTCTTCCGGATTGTTTCTGATTAGCCCATCAGATAACCAAAATTGTTGGGTGGTATACTCCAGGTTTTCCCCTATCCAGCAGTACCATTTTTGGGACTAAGGATAATATGCCTTCTCCATCATAGTGCCTGCCCTACACAACAGCCTCCCTTTTGAGATTTGAAAGGCCTCAATTCTCTGGTTCTCCTGGAAGTCTGTGAAGACCTGGCTCTTCCCCCAGAAAGAGACCTAGATGTTTGTTGAGCCCAATCTAGCTATCTATCCCACTAGAGGCTATATTGAGAGAGGCTATAGCAAAAAAAAAATAATAATCATCTTGGTACTGTAATTGTCATTTACATCCCCTCCTTCTTATGCCTCAATGAATCAGAGTGGGGACTGTCTGAGTCTCTTCTGAGTAAGTTTTTGCTTCCCATGAGTTAAAGAATGATTTAGTCTTTTTTGCTTATGTAACAGTTCTTGCATATTTCTATAAATATTATACTCTTTATAATAGGTGGATTTGTATTCACAGTTTGTTAGAATGCCTCAATTGATATATTATAGTTGAGTTTTATAGGATTATTACAGTTCCTTGCATAGTCACCAGATGTTTGGACAGGATTTGGCATTTTCATTCATCTACTGAATCCTTTCCAAGGACCTGGGATAGGCAGATGCTGTTGCTTCATGGCGTTAAATATATTGCTGCATAGCTTTTGCAAATGACTGAGGGCGATTTTGTCAATGCTGATAGTGTTCAAGGGGTGCTCCAGATGTTTTGAGATTGCATAGACACCTTTCACTATTGATGCTATCATTGCTTTCTTTTTGCCGCAATCGACTGCTACGTGCAGGTCTTTGTATTTTGCAATTTTCTTTAGTTCTTTCTCTTCTGTTCTGCAGCCTCCAGGTACTACCACAATGCGCATGTCAATTTTTTCAACTTTAAATTTGTAAAGATATTTTGGTTATTTTAATATAATTTAGATATGCTTGGTAAGTAACTGCATAAATATCATAACTTGTTAACATTTGTTTGGTTCCACATCCACTTAACATTTGTTTGGTTCCACATCCACTATCCAGACTTTTTTTTTTTTTTTGTCTTTCTTATTGACAATTGTTAAATTTGGGAAGTTATGTTGCAGGTACTTGTCTCTTTGAATTCTAAAGTCCCAGAACACCTTAGCTTCTTCATTTTCACTTTGTTTATTTGACAATGTGAAGCTAGTTTAGTTTAGTTTAGTTTAGTAGATTTATATACCGCCCTTCTCCTGACGGACTCAGGGAAGTGAACAGCCAAACATTAAAACATTAAAATACAAGCAATATAAAAGTTAAAAATAATCTAAAAAGTAATTAAATCAAATTTTGGCTTCCCCAAATTTAAAATCCCTCCTAAAAATTCACCCATTAAAATCTACGTTAAGCCAGCCCGGCTTCCTGGAATAGAAAAGTCTTTAATGCCTTGCGGAAAGTGCGGAGGTCTGGGATTAATCGAATCCCCGGGGGTAACTCATTCCAGAGGGCAGGAGCCCCCACAGAGAAGGCTCTCCCCCTGGGGGTCGCCAGTCGACATTGCCTGACCAACGGCACCCTGAGGAGGCCCTCTCTATGAGAGCGTATTGGCCGGTGGGAGGTTATCGGTGGCAGAAGGTGGTCTCGTAAGTACCCAGGCCCTAAGCCATGGAGCGCTTTAAAGATGAGAACCAAGACCTTGAAGCGCACCCGGAAGACCACTGGGAGCCAGTGCAGCTCGCACAGGAGAGGTGTCACATGGGAGCGCCAAGTCGCCCCCATAATCACCCGCACGGCCACATTCTGGACCAGTTGGAGCCTCCGGGTGGTCCTCAAGGGGAGCCCCATGTAGAGAGCATTACAGTAATCCAGGCGAGAAGTGACCAGGGCATGAGTGACTGTGCATAAGGAGTCCCGATCTAGAAAGGGACGCAACTGGCATATCAGGCGAACCTGATAAAAAGCCCCCCTGGCCACGGCCATCATATGCTCTTCTAAAGACAGCCGTGGATCCAGGAGGACGCCCAAGTTACGAACCCTCTCTGTGGGGGGCAGAGACTCGCCCCCAATAGCCAGCGAAGGCACCAGCTGGCCATATCGGGACGCCAGCATCCACAGCCACTCGGTCTTGGAAGGATTGAGTCGGAGCCTGTTCCTCCCCATCCAGACCCGTACATCCTCCAGACACTGGGACATCACTTCGAGGGCATCATTGGGGTGATCCGGGGTGATCCGGGGTGGAGATGTACAGCTGCGTATCATCAGCGTACAGATACTAGTAAAGCTAGTATACCAAGAAAGCTTACCGGGTACCTGAGAGACCAAACTGGCCTACAAAAAAAAAAATGAAATGAAGAGTGAAAAAGAGACATGGCAAGGCACATAATTGCTTGGCCAGTATATTTAAAATTGCAGGCAAAGTAAGTAACCACAAGATCTAGCAATGGCTAAGAGCAGTTTTTAGGGAATTTTCCTAAAATTGTAGGAAAAGACAGAGGGGTTAATTCTGGTTCCATGAGTCCAATCCTTAAAAACAAATGCAAACAAAGCCAGAATTTAGAAGATAGCAGCAAACAGCAAATGCTATCTGTGTAAAGAAGCTGAAGAAACAACTGACTATCTAGTTAGCTGCTGCAAGAAGAACATACAGACTGCTTACAAACAATGGCATGAGAAAGTCACAATGGTGCATTGGAAGATCTGCAAGAAACATCTTTTGTCTGCAAGTAAGAACTGGTGGAACTCACAAAATACACAAAGTAATACACAAAGTTTGTTATGAGCCACCCAGAGTTATATATTTAAGATGGGTGGCAGATAAATTTTCTAGATACAATTACTTGAAACCATGAGAAATTTTCTGTCTAGATAATTATGAGCTCCACTTCTGAAACAACGAAAGTATGCAATCCCTTTTTCATAGATTGGTATCTTATCAAAATTACTAAACCAGGTTAGACTATTATGTCCAGAGAAAAATATTTGAAAAGGCAGCCATATTATATGTATGCGAGTTTGTTTTACTTATATATGAATTAAAAAAAAACACATCATGATAAAAAGACATTCTAATTGTCTGCATTTTGTTGGCTTTAAAAGTGTCACAGCAATTTAGTCTTTAAAGGACCACATAAAATATTTTATCACATCTTTGCCTCAGTAACTTTAATACACTATGCAGCCTTCAGGGACAAAGCTCCTTATAAATTAACTGCCTTCAACTTACTGAACAAGGGTCTTTATCTCCTGTCAGCTTAATTATGTGTTTAATTTTATTTTTTAACATTTTAAAAAATGACCCACAGTAGGAAAATCCTAGATTGTTTAATTAAGCAAATGAATTTAGCTACATCTAATGTGATGAGGCACTAATTTGTCATAGCAATGTTTTATTCAAAGCTGAAATACCAGTGTATCCTTTCCTATCTTCCAATCCAATCCATATAAATAAACTTTAAACTGGAGTGATAAATCTGGGTTTTAACTTCATTTCATGGTCTAATTATTTGTATGTAATGTATGTATACCCACAGAAAGAAAAGGGTGGGAGGGCTTTAATTCATACAGCTCCTTGTTCTTACCATAAATGAAACAGCTGCAGGGCCAGTCCTAGCATTAAGCAGAATGGGGCAACTGCCTCAGACAGCAAATGGTGGAAAATGGGATAGAGTGGTAACATGTTAGAAAAGATAATTCTGTATGTCACATGGTCTATACTTTCTAGTTTGCTATCTTCGGCTGTCATGAAGAATATCACTCTATCTCCAGTGTTGAAATTAGTCCTCAGGTAATAAAGTATCTTGGCCAGTTCTGATAAAAAGTTTAATTTCTCATGTAGAGGTGTCCATTCGTATGCCAGCATAGATTTTCAGGAATTATCTCTGATCTTTTCATCCATATGACTCCATGAAATAGCTTACCAAAAGTTAAATTCTGATTCAATTCAGTTTACTAGAATCCACAGTGCTAATCAATTATACATCAATTATATATCCTATGAAGACCTGAATATTAAGACTGCTTATCCTCTCGATAACAAGCAAAATCTAGAACTTGTACTATATCATTTTATGTCCTACACGTAAACCCACAAGCAAACTGGGATGCAGTTAGCTTCAATTCCAATTCCAATTGTCTTTAAGTCAGAACACAGAAATCAGATTGACTGTGTGCTCTGCAGCCAAAGATGGAGAAGCTCTATACAGTCAGTAAAAATAAAACGTGGAGCTGATTGTGAATCAGATCATGAGCTTCTCGTTGCAAAATTTAGGCTTAAATTGAAGAAAGTAGGGAAAAGCACTAGGCCATTAGCATGAACTAAATCATATCCCTGATGTATATACAGTATAAGTGACAAATAGATTTAAAGAATTAGATCTAACAGATAGAGTGCCTGAAGAACTATGAACAGAGGTTCACAAATTGTACAAGAGGTAGCAACTGAAACCATCCCAAAGAAAAAGAAATGCAAGAAAGCAAAATGCTGTCTGAGGAAGCCTTACAAATAGCTGAGGAAAGAAGGGCAAGGGAGAAAGAGAAAGATACACCCAATTAAATGCAGAATTCCAAAGAATAGCTAGAAGAGATAAAAAATGCCTTCTTAAATGAACAGTGCAAAGAAATAGAAAAAAAAAACAATAGAATAGGGAGGACCAGAGATCTCTTCAAGAAAATTGGAGATATGAAGGGAACGTTTCATGCAAAGATGGGCATAATAAGGGACAGTATTCCAGCTGAGCTATTCAAAATCTTAAAAGACAAGGCAGTAGAAGTGCTACACTCAATTTGCCAGCAAATTTGGAAAACTCAACAGTGGCCACAGGATTGGAAAAGGTCAGTTTACATTCCAATTCCAAAGAAGAGCAATGCCAAAGAATGACCGCACCATTGCGCTCATTTCATATGTTAGCAAAGTTATGCTCAAAATCCTACAAGCTAGGCTCCAGCAATATGTGGACCAAGAACTACCAGAAGTGCAGGCAGGATTTCGAGGAGGCAGAGGAACTAGAGATCAAATTGCCAACATACGCTGGATCATGGAGAAAGCTAGGGAGTTCCAGAAAAACATCTACTTCTACTTCATTGAGTATGCTAAAGCCTTCGATTATGTGGATCACAACAAACTGTGGCAAGTTCTCAAAGAGATGTGAGTACTATACCATCTTATTTGTCTCTTGAGAAACCTATATGCAAGTCAAGAAGCAACAGTGAAAAGTGGACACGGAACCATTGATTGGTTCAAAATTGAGAAAGGAGTTTGACAAGGCTATATACTGTGGTCCTCCCTATTTAATTTATATGCAGAGTACATCATGAGAAAGACGGGGCTAGATGAATCACAAGTTAGAATTAAGATTGCCGGGAGAAATTTCAACAACCTCAGATATGCAGATGATACCACTCTAATGGCAGAAAGTGAAGAGGAACTAAAGAACCTTCTGATGCAGGTGAAGAGAGTGCAAAAGTTGGCTTGAAATTCAACATTAAGAAAACTAGTATCATGGGTCTTGGCCCTCTAAATTCCTGGCAAATAGATGGGGAAGAAATAGAGGTAATGACAGATTTTATTTTCCTGGGCTCCAAGATCACTGCACATGGGGACTACAGCCAAGAAATTAAAAGACACTTGCTCCTGGGGTGGAAAACTATGACAAATCTAGACAGCATTCTAAAAAGCAGAGATATCATCCTGCCAACAAAAGTGTGTATTGTCAAGGCTATGGTTTTCCCAGTTGCAATGTATGGTTGTGAAAGTTGGACCATAAGAAAGGTTGAGCGTCAAAGAATTGAGACCTTTGAACTATGGTGCTGGAAAAGACTCCTGCGAGTCCCTTGGACCGCAAGGCGATCAAACTGGTCAGTCCTAGAGAACATCAATCCTAACTGCTCTCTAAAAGGCCATGTCCTGAAGAAGAAACAAATACTTTGGCCATCTAATAAGAAAGAAGAACTCACTGGAGAAGAGCCCATGCTGGGAATGATTGAGGGCAAAAGAAGAAGGAGACAGCAGAGAAGGAGGTGGCTGGATGGAGTCACTGAAGCAGTCGGTGTGAGATTAAATGGTCTCTGGGGGATGGTAAAGGACAGGAAGGTCTGGAAGAAAGTTATCCATGGGATTGTGATGGATTGGACGCGACTTTGCAATTAACAACAACCGGATAGTAAAGTAAAATTGGAGATTATATATTTCAGCAATGAGTTATAAATTCTGCTTCAGATCCAGCATAAAATGTCCTTGTATAGGCAAACAGTATTTTTCTTCTTCCAGCATAGCACTCTGTAATTCTCTCAGCCTTTTTGTATTTAACATTCCTCTTATTACCACAAACATCAGCCTTCAGATGGTCTGTTTATAATCACAAGGCAGAGAAACAATATGACAATCAATATGGTACTAAACAAGTTTCTAGTTTATTCCTTACTATCATAAAACACAAGCAGCAAAAAAAAAAAAAATTCTTTTTGTCAGACTTCTGCTTGAAGAGAGCCCAGAACTGGAAAAGAGCAATCACTAAGAACATTTTTCTTACTGTAATGAAAGACAATCCTAATCATCATTAAAAAATCAATATCTTATATGGCAAGGAAGAATCAGAAAGAACAGAAGCAGAAATTGCAACTAAATTACATTTATATTCTTTAAAAATCTCAGATCAGTTTATTAAGCTCACATAAGAATCTTGCTACTTCTATTTAAATTTGGCATGTTAGGTAAATGCTAAACAAATAAATTTATGATGAATTTATAATCTGAATTTTGATGGACTGGATAAAAATTATTATTATGAGGTCTATTTAGTAGTTTAAAATCCTGAATCTAATAGTTTGTTAGCAATATGTACAGTGTAATCCTAAATTTCCAACACCAATGTTGATGATTAGATATTCCAAAAATATTCCTCTACCAAAGAAACATTGCAGAATAGAATAGAATGGAATGGAATGGAACAGAATAGAATAACAGAGTTGGAAGGGACCTTGGAGGTCTTCTAGTCCAACCCCCTGCTTAGGCAGGAAACCCTACACCACTTCAGACAAATGGTTATCCAACTTCTTCTTAAAGATTTCCACTGTTGTATTGAGTTTTAACAATTCTTATTCAACTTTTGTGCATGACTGTGACCATTTACATTTCATCACACTAATGTTCTCCTATACTCTATATAATTTTACAAAATCTACTCTCTGTTATTTCCCTTTTTTTCTATCTTCAATCCAATTATACAATTTCTCCCATATTACGTAAAAGTCCGAACCCATCAGTCCTTTCAATTCCAATGTCATTTTATCCATCTCGGCGCAATCTAATATCTTTCTAATTATTAAATCTTTGGAGGGTATGTTTGAACTTCTCCAACATTACGCAAATGCCAATCCTGTGACCATTGTCATATGTAGAATAATATGTGTTATTGTTGTTTTCATATTTCTTTTTCATTATTCCTAGAAGAAACAATTCTAGTGTATACCCAATAAAATAAACCCAATAAAACTTAAATAATTTTTTTTAAAAAAATTCCAGTGTTGGAGCATTCACAACTTCTGGAGGCAAGTTGTTCCACTGATTAATTGTTCTAACTTGTCAGGAAATTTCTCCTTAGTTCTAAGATGCTTCTCTTCTTGATTAGTTTCCACCCATTGCTTCTTGTCCTACCCTCAGGTGCTTTGGAGAATAGATTGATTCTCTCTCTTCTTTGTGGCAGCCCCTGAGATATTGGAACACTGCTATCTTGTCTCCCCTAGTCCTTCTTTTCATTAAACTAGACATACCCAGTTTCTGCAACCGTTCTTCATATGTTTTAGCCGTTATTGCTCTTTGTTGTAAGAAGAATGTAAGAAGAATTTCTTCTGTTACAGCAGAGAACCCTGCTATTTGCTATGACATAGCTTCAAATTATATTTGAAAGAAACATAGTCAAAGCAGGAACCTTAAACTATCCCAGTCAAATGATTGTCCAATCCATTTTCAAAAATTTCCAGTAGCGGTGGAGCACCCACAACTCTGGAAAGCAAGTTATTCCATCAGTTAATTGTTTTCACTATCTGAAAATTTCAGCTTACTTCTACATTGGATCTCACTTTAACAAGCTTCCAGCCATTACTTCTTGTCTTGACCCCTGGTGGTCTGAAGAATAAATTAATCCCATCTTCTCTATGACAGCCCCTCAAGTACTGAAAGAAGTTACCATGACCCCATTGATCCTTCTCTTTGATAGCTAGCTCCCTCAACTGTTCATCATATGTTTTAGCTTCTAGGCCATTTATCATTTTTGTTGCTCTTCACTTTCCTGTACACTTTTCTGAGTCTCAAAATCTTTTTTTGTATTGTGGCAATCAGAACTAGACACAATATTCCAAGTGTGACCTCACTAGTGCAGTATAAAGCAGTACTATCACTGTTGATGCAGTCCAGGACTGCACTGGTTTTTTCAAACAATTCAGTCTGAAAACCATTTCAAACAATTCAGAACACAGGAGCACAAATGAAGCACCTGTTTGTGACTTATTAAAGCATCTGTGTCTTTTTGAAGAACAGTATAATTGAATGGGAGCCGTGCCATCCTTTTTAAAAATTAATTTCAATGTTTTATTATAAAAATGCTTTATTCTGACTATAGGTTCAATGCTAACCATTAGTTTAAAGTATTCAACCCTTTTCTGGAATATTACAGAAAGCTACTGCAGTGCAGATCCACCTTACTTCATGTGCCATGGCCCCCACTTCCAAATGTTTTACAAAGCTCAGATAGTGGTTCCAATTTTTATTTGCATTAACAAATCAGCCCATATACCTATTGATTGAGACATGACTAAGAAATTAAAAGGATGATCCTATGAATCATATCAATCCATAAGCCTCCAGAGTTAAGGTATTTGCTATACAGGACTGACAGACTCAAGGCAACATTTGGCCAAGCAACAAGCAAGATTTACAGCACAATATTCTTCTAATTCTGAACCACACTTTTATTCTACAACACATAGTTATATGATATACTGGTATTTTCTATAGGTAGCTATTACTGATTTCTTATGAGGGCAGCTTAAGGTTGTTCCCTTAAGTAAATAAACTGTCTTCTTTATAGATAAACCTGTTTCTACTTATTTATAAGCCACAGGGCATGCACATCTGTTTATTGGCTCCTTTGCTTTTCAACTTTTGTAATGATAACTTCTTAAATGCTCGCACAGTCAGATTTCTTACTTTCCACAGATAGCTGGAAAAAAGTTACCAGTACTGTTTTACGTTGATAACTGTGAGTTTTTGACAGACTCCAATCTGCCTTAAGGGAGCCCTGTGGACCCTTTCTATATTGATACTTGCTAAAAGATCTAAGATGAATAACTGGATCATCCAGAAATACATATCATTCAGCAAGTAAAACAGTTTGAATATCCGGAGACTATATGCCATGCCTCAAGGAAAAAAAGGGGCAAAGTTAAGAATACTATGTTAATAACACAGAGAAGCTCTTCAGGTGTTTTATATTTTTTTGCTCAAAAGAAGCTAGTTTTGTGCTCTTTGTTATTAAACTTGAGACTAAGTCATTAGCTTAACATCTATACATGGGTCAGTAAAGCCCATATCTCAATTATTCCCCTGCAGAAATAGTACCATCTAAATTTAAATGCTTAGATTCTCAAGTGTATCCCTAACTGAAGGCTGATATCTTAAGGTAGAAAGTCACGGTTGACTGGTGATCTTGATTCTAATTTCTGCCCAATGGATCTAGCTCTTCTAATAATTCTTGATAAACTTTGTTTAGATTGAAATAAGTTTCTATTGGTTAAACTGCCTATTAGCTTTTCCAGAGTTTATGTTGCCTATGGGCCAAGATCAAGTTAGATAGCTTCTGCAAGTCATGACATCAATTGAATTAGTATCTAATTATATTAGGTCCAGAAGCCTGAACGTATCTGCAGACAGCTAAAAACCTTAGCCCAAATTCCTTGACTCTCCCTCACTTTTAGACAAAAAGCCTACTACTGCATGTAATGTAGCTAAATTGTATATGATGTTATATGAAATGCAACAGAAAGGTGCCAAGAAAATTGACAATCCAGTTGTAGTACATAACATTTTTTTGCCTTTGTTAATATCTGTTTTTTATATCCTACATTAGTATTTGGAGTTCTTACTTTTTGTGAGGTGTGATATATTCCAAGCCAAAATAATTAGCATTCTCTATCTATGAACAGTAGTAATATATCACTGCAAGAGAAAGTAATTTCAGACTACATCCACAGAAATAATGTCTCTAAATTACAGGAAGTAGCAATTAGACTTTATCTGGTATTGGTCACAACATACATTGAGTATTGTCTCCAGGTAACCAGATACAACACTCAAGAAGGATTAAGAGAAACTATTATGAAGTTCCTTTTATTTTTTTACCTATAAATGCATACATCAGGATTGTTTATTTAAATATCAAACATATTTTCTATTTCCCTCTGCATCTGGAAGATTAGCTGGATGCGTCCAGGTATTAGTTAATATGTCATTCCATGATAGAGTTCCTTTCTGTTCCTTTTAAAGAGGTTCAGGAGGCTATTTCTGAACAAGAAATGTCTTCCCTCAAACTCTGAATTGTGATAAATGACACATCTGGGGGCAATTGCTTGAAAGGTTGAAAATACATCACAACTGTACATGTTTTCAAAAAGCTCTGATTATCTGACTCTATTCCAATCTACATTGAAACTTATTTTGGAAGTTATGGAATTATTTTGGCATAATGATAGGTGAAAAATACAATTATGATGTTTTCTTTTGATCTCTCAACAGTCTTTTGATCCTCAATCAGCTTCATGAACTATGATATTAAAAGAAATATCTTGCAGTAACTTCTGCACTGAGGATTAAATTTATTGAATTATGCTAGAAGATGATGCCTTGGCCCCTTGGGAAATAAGACTTCACTTACTTCCCAATGCTCTAACGTCCGTATGAAGTAACTGTCATTAAAGAGGTTGCAATGAGATAGCTAATGGCATGCAGGTTTATTTCTCTGTGACATCTAAGACAGGAATGATTGGATACAGTGGTGGACTAGATGAAGAACAGGCTGAAGATGAACCTTGGTAAGATTCAAGTTCTATGGGTAAATGGTTCAAAGTCTAGGCTTTGAATGGTTTACCTGTTATGAACAGCATAGAGATGATTAGGGATGTGATAGTTAAAGATTACAAATGACTCTCCTCCCTCCCTCAGCTTTTAACTTCAAGCTGGGTTGTTTCCTAATCTTAAACTTATTATAATTATTCTTGATCATACAGTCAGCCAGATATTTAGGCTAGGTTTGGCATTTCTGTCTACCTAAGGAGTCCTTCCTAAGGACCTGGAATAAGAAAACATTGTTGCTTAATAATATTAAAAGTATATTGCATGTAATATTGCATGTATTTAATAATATTAAATATACATTAAATTAAATGTCATATTAAATCACACGATATAAGCTTGGTCTAACTAAAGCTGTCTTTTGCAATTGACTGATAGTGCTTTTGTCAATGCTAATAGTGTTCAAGTGATGTGATTTGGAATTACACCTCAAACTATCGGTGCTACTTTTGCCATGCTTGTTCTACTTCTATTTGCAGGTCCTTGTGTTTTGTATTTTCTCCAATTGGTTTCTATTCTGCTGTCTCCAGGTATTGCAAGTCCACTATCCAGGCTTTTTTTATCTTTCTTATCAAAAATTGTTAAGTCTAGGGTGATGTGTGACAGATACCTGTGTGTTTATTATAAATATTATGGTTGGTTGCAAGTCAGCCAGATGTTCAAACTAGATTTGGCATGTTTATCTATTGAGTCCTTCACAGATGCACTTAACTACTGTAGAAAGAAAATCTGACTGAATTTAGTAAGATTTGTTTCTGAGTAAATATACAAGGATAGCTCAGCATATCATTCAGAACTTCATAGTGAACCCTTTATATTTGGGTTCTTTATCTCCAGGCTATTGACAAAATTTCCCTAAACTCCACTCTATCTTTCAACTGTCAACTGATATAAAAATCCCAAAGATGAAATTTTTGAAGGTAAAGACCTTAGCCTAAAGCAAGCTGACAGAAGATTAGAAGAATGATTAACAAAAAAGTAATTCAAGGTAAAGATAAAAAATTGACAGATGTTGCCGTTTTCTTGCCAGTCTAGCCACTTGCATTTGCTACTGTAGACCAAACTGAGAAAATCCATTTGAAAAAAGACTTGTAGAAGGGAAGGGTAAATCAAATTCTAAGCTTCTGGGGCTTATTGTCAAAATACTGTATAACTGTATTTCTTTCCATGCTCCCAAGAAATTGCTCATTTAAGTGATGTGGAAAATCAAATGCATAGATGTATGAATGAACTTGCTATTATATACAAAGTATTTACACAGAAAAATATGTAAAGTAGCTCATATTTTTCTCCTGGTAGAAAGTTCTCACTCTCTTTTTTTTTCACATATTGTAACAATATTTATTGCTTCTTCTGTTAGTTGAGCAGTGATACAGATATCTATAGATCTATTTTAGAGAGTTCCTAAATAAAATATAAAGCAAGATACCTGCAGTTTAAGTTTTAAGTAGTTTGTCTGAGATGTAAAACACATACAGGAAGGACATTTTTTTTGATATTAATTTGATTCTTCTTCTTGGTCAAAATTCAGTGATATAGTAACTACGTAATTAATTAAACCTGTTTAAGAAGAAAGCTTCAACATTATTTACTATTTAGATCTTTAAGTCACAGTGGGTTTTCATTTGACATAAATATAAGACATGACCATACTTCAATTTAAATTTTATTTCCTTCTACATATATTGTGATTGTGATTGAATTATGACTTCCTATTTTCAGCCAAGCAATTACATATTCATGAAGTAGTAAATTTTCCTATACCAGGTTCTTTCATTCAAGAGTCAACAGTACAATAATTTACAAATCCCCTGAAAATTAGCTCATCTTTTTAGCTTGATTTGGCAGTTAATTTGTAGACAAGTTTTGGTTAGCTAAGAATCTTTACTGAAGGCTAGAATCATGTCAAACAGATCAATTAACAGCCCACTGCTAGTAAGAATATGTACATTACTTTTATACTTGTGGTACTTTGAATTGATTTCTTTCTCCCATCCTTCCTAAAACCTGCTGGAATCCTGGCACAGTTCCTATAAACTTGAAAGCAAGAGGTTGTTGTATGTTTATGTAAGCGCCATTTCAATTTATGTCCAATTTTAGGATTGGACATAATTTCCTTGGAAATACTAACATGAATAAAATGTCTGTATGCTGTTACATGTTATTAGTAGGTAGCTAATTATGGCCGATTTCAAAAAGCTAAGCGAGTGGCCATAATTAGTATTTACACACACACACACACACACACTGGTATGTATATGCATATGCATATGCATATGCATATGCATATGCATATGCATATGCATATGCATATGTATATGTATATGTATATGTATTCCCCAAATTTGTGTGTGTGTATACATATATGCTTATGTATATACTTCCTCTTTCATCTCTAGTCAACAGACATCACTGATTCTTAAGATATAACTAAATGTTTCTTCATTTGATAACTGACCCCTTTTCTATATACCCATCTTTAAATCTTCAATGGTCCTTATTAATCAACAGAAGTAACAAATATATACATCTGCATTTCCATTTAAATAGATTCTTCCAACCCTTCTCTTCAAATAATCATTCCATTCCCAATTAAGAATTAAGCATTATTGAAAACAATCTTATTAATCCATTATACCCAATTAGCTATTACCAAAAGTAATTATTACCATCCAATTTCTGTCAGAAAGAAAACCATTGGGTGTCACCAAAAATAACAGACCATTATTTTATCCATTATCAGATAAATCACTTTTGTATTTTTCCTTCTTTCTGCCAGTGATCTTTAAGTCCCACAAATAAATTTGTTATTGCCCACCCAGATTCAATCCTCATCAAGACATGGAAGCTCATTGGTGGACTCTGAGGCTATTACACTGCCTTTGCCCAACCTACCTCAACTAGTTGTAGAGAAATTATGGCAGGAAAGAGTGCAGAGTATGCTGCCTTGAATTAGTGGAAAAAGCTGGAATATACAGTACATCTGACAAGTAATAAGTTAATAAGAGATTGCAAATCTGAACTACATGCCTAATTATCCTAGCAAAATCTTTTCTTCAGAATATAATTTTCTAATGAAAAGAAGGCCTGATATTCCCACCTTTGTTGGAGTTTTACCTGTCATCTAATTCCGTTCACCAAGGTACTTCCCGCCCCCCCTTTCTTGGAGGAAAAAGAAGGAGCAGGCATCAAAAAGGAATGGGATATGAGCGGAACTGTGTTTTGGAAATGTTCAAAGGAGACTGCACTTTTTGAGCTTCTTGCATCTCTGTTTGACTTGGATATGGAAGCGTTTTTGTGCTTACTGTGAATATTTGTATAGCTTCTCAATACTTTATTTTTGGTGAGCCTGTACTTAATGCAGCAGCACTGTAGCTTTAAGCTTTATTTTTTCGTTTCAGCATCTCCCTTAATTTGATCAACCAGTATGCACTGACAATGAAACAGATGGTGCATGTTTAAAGGAGATGGTAAAGTTTAAAATGGAGACTCTGAAAGACATCTGTTCTCTCTGTGCCAGGCTTTTCTCTCTAACAGCAAGAAGACACTGTTAATGCTTCTGCACCATGCCACCCAGATTAAAGCACTTCTAATCATTTAGATGCTTCAGAAGGTGAATCAAGGTGATATGTAAATAGAGCTAAATTAAACATATTGATATCTGTTATATTCAGAATGGTAGAGCAGAAGGCAAAAACACTGTATGTCAGTTCCAAATTATGATATTCTGAGGAAAATACCAGGTGACTATGGAATCGTCTCAAAAAGAGGGATCAAGTTGTCCTATAAGATTTGGCAAAAAAAAGCATTAGAGACCAGGCAGACATCATGGACCAGTGAATGAGTTGTTTCAGGAAAGAATTAGATTCTTTCATTTTTTCCTAAGCTTGTGCTATTCCTTCAGGTCTGTAAGGCCTAAAAGCTCAATGAAACAATTTGTACCCCCAATCCTTGGTAGTAATTTTAATTTACCATGATTCTACACACTTTTGTGGGTCCAATTCCAAAATGCCACTTAAATGTCAAATGTCTATGGAGATTGTCAGTCATCCAGGACATGGTTGTCCCAGAGGTGCTTTTTTATCTCTGAAGAAGCAGCTTCTTGGATGAGAAGCGAAACGTCTTCAAAGAAAAACCACAAAGTCCAATTGCATCTTAAAAGCCAAGTACAGAACTTATCCTCTTGTCTCCATATTCACAAACTTCCACAGGGCTAAATGGGAATAACTACTCCTTTTTCTAGGGTTGTTATCTGCACTAGTACACTAACATGAGATACACCACATTTAAGTAAAAGAGAAACATAGAAGATAAAAGAAGAACCATACTAACTTCTCTTGCATTTGAAAGACCTGTCACTGTCTTGTCTTTATTTTTCCTTTTCTTTGGAGAAAAAAGATGGAGTGATAGATATTTTCAACAAACTATGCCAGCCGATGGTAAAACACGAACAGAAGTATTTCCCTCTTCTAAATCACAGAGGAATTTGAGCATCTATATAATTATCTCAGTAAAATTTGAAGAACTTGAGTCACTTTCTTTCTTTCTTTCTTTCTTTCTTTCTTTCTTTCTTTCTTTCTTTCTTTCTTTCTTTCTTTCTTTCTTTCTTTCTTTCTTTTTGTGAGTTCGTTAAGAAATGTCTTCCCATCTTGGCATTCTCCAAATTTGTTAAGACTGAAACAGGGGTGAAATGTTCCTGGTTCGGACCGGATCGCTCGATCTGGTAGAGATGGAGGAGGGTGGTTCGGAGAACCGGTAGCAAAAACTCCTGCCCCCTCCATTGCCCAGCTGAGTCACGCAATCATCCGAGGCTTTTTTTAAATTTTTAAAAGCATTTTTTCTACAACTTCTTTGGCTAAAAATGCTTTTAAAAGTAAAAAAAAAAGCCTCTGATGATCGCGCGGCTCAGCTGGGATCATCAGAGGCTTTTAAAGCAATTTCTCCACAACCTCTTAGGCTGAAGAGGTTATTAAAAAAAATTTTTTTAAGAGAAAAAAAGCCTCTGCCGATCAGGGAAGTCAGCTGGGATCATCAGAAGCATTTTTTTACAATCTCTTCAGCTGAAGAGGTTGTAGAAAAAAATGGTTTTAAAAGAAGAAAAAGAGTTGGCCACACCCACTCAGTCATATTACCCCCCCACCAAGCCAGCCCACAGAACTGGTAGTAACAAATTTTATATTTCACCACTGGACTGAAACCACTAAATCACCTAGGAATAACTACTTGATGTGGAATTCAGGAATCACAGTTCAATTTATCAAGAGTTTAGATGCTCAGTTTTTTCAAGGTCCCCAAAGGCCTACAATGCCAGTAGAGTAATCTTATCTCTAATTTTCCTGATTTTGGAATCAATGATAGAAGAACCTAGTTTGAATACTAGTATCATTGGATACACTAGTCATCAAGTTAAGAAACCACCAAAGCATTGTGGACTTTTTTTGGCAACCCCCGGGTAAAGATTTGTTGTAGCATTACATTATACAATATGTTTAAGAAATATTTTTTGAACACTGTATTTCTTTACTAGGATTCGGTTGTTATGATACACCTGTTTTTAATGAAATTCCATGACTCCTTTCAAGGAAAGCATCCATTTATAGAATGGAGGAAAGACCCTGAAGAGAAAGGAATTACCCTCTTTTCCACTTAACTTTCAGCTCCATCAAAATCACCATTTGGGTTTTTTTTCTCCTGCAGGGTCCCAGTTCCTTATCTTGAGGGAAAACAGATGAAGAATGAAAGCATTATAATTATAGGAATTGGAAAATTCATTTCCGCCCATGTCATTTCCAAATCTTTTCATTCTTAATTGCATGCCATCTCTTCATTAGCCCCCATATTTCTTTAAAAAATATGTAGGATAGATGTTTTAATGTATATTTAAATGCAAAATACCTCTTTTAAATATTTTGATACATTTAAATACTGAGAACTGCATTACAGTGTTTAAGTAAGACTGAAATCCAGCAGACATTTAACTTCTGAACTCAGCATTAATTCAATTCATATAGAGCGGCTAATTACGTACAGAAATTTATGAAATTTGCTTTAGACAGCCACAGTACTGTTGAAGTGAAAGTTTATCTTCATGAACAATTAGGTAATATTGACAATATATATAGCATAAAAATAACAGAAGGTAAGACTTGTAGAAAGCCACAGAACTATCTAGTGGTACTAATTCAACCTTATTAATACATTTATATAAGAATGTAAAGGAAATGAATCACATCCAGATACATAAAAAATAAAATTTCAGATATCACAGGGCATTAACCAGATACAGAATTTTACATACATTTTACCACTCACAAATGCTACATGATAGGTTAATAGTAATGATTTGCAGATAGTTTCCAACAGAGTACTACCAGTCAGAATACATACACTATTACATTAGAGTTTGAATCAAAAATAATTGATGGAATCTGCCCTATTTGTTATTCTGAATCTGAAATTATCTCCTTCCTATGGAAAGTTAATTTGAATCTTCAGATAAATTATAATAGCAAAAGGGAGTGCTAAATACTCTAGGTTCCCAGCTCTGAAATGTGATAATTTCATAAATCCGAGAACACATTTTCAATTCTGGAAGTCATATTTAAGCTTCTCCGGGTATGTTTGAATATAAAACAATATACCTATAATAATATGTACCATATTTTTCCGAGCATAAGATGCACTGGAGTATAAGACACTCCCTCTGATCAATTTTGCCTCATTGCAGCAAACAGCCTGCTTTACTTTCATTTTCGTTTTCAGCATAGCTTGATTAGCACAAGGAAAAGAAAAATCTGCTCTAGCAATTTACCTCTTTGCAGCAAGCAGCAGAGCCCTGCGCAAAACAGCTGAGAGCAAATCAGCTGAGAGTCGGGAGGCTGATCCAATCAGCTTGTGCTAATTAGGCTGTCCGGAAGCTGAAAGGAGTTGTTTTTTCTTGCTGTTTGCTTGCAACAGACAACTGCTGGGAGGCAGAGGCCAAAGGGTGGGGGCCAGTAGGTGGGCAGAGCTACATTCGGTGTTTTAAGATGCACCTAAATTTTCACCCCCTTTTAGAGGGAAAACGGTGTGTCTTATACTCTGAAAAATACGGTACTTTTTCACATATCTGAGGATAACCATATTAGAAACCTTTCAGTTAGTTTGTTCCTTTCATCCATATCTGACTCCCTGTCCTGCCCTTTTTTCTTACTTTTCCTTTGGGTCCAATTTGATATTAATGTGAGCGTACAGAATTATTGCTCCCCTTGCTAGATTCATGGGAGAACTACAAAAGCATTTAATATTTAGTTTCAGTGAGCAAAATCCTACGGAATAAATGTAATGGCAATCATGGGCAACTGGTAGAACTCAAAATCACATCAGAATACTGTTATGTGTCATGACAGTATGCAAATGACACAAACTATGTACCTATGTCATGACTCAAGTACTATATTTATGTGATGACATCATGAAGTATGTGGCATTATTTGCCCCTCATGTTCTCCTGAAGATATTTGTGGTGGCAATTGTTTTATTGACAGTTGCCCCCTTCAAAACTTACAGCTGTGCTATAGAACTTGTGGCCTGTCAAAAACAGTTTCCAAAATTTTTAGTCAACAATATTCTTGTCCAAGAATAAAGGCTGAATAAAAAGAAAATCAAGGGTGACATATGTTGATTATATGGAGACATCCATGTTGTTTTCTTGAAAACAATGGGAAAATAGTTTGCAATTGCCTTATTCCTGAGTGCTTTTTTAATTTCCATCTAGTTTATAGGCTTGGAATTTGCTGATAATCTCCTGTTCCAGTGCTAACCAGGACTAGAAGCACTTCATTAATCCCATGTCACTTTTAATAGCATTCCTGTCTTAGGTTCTCTTTATATTTGCTTTTTAACTGTGCTTTTTAACTGTTCCATATTGAATATACTTTGAAAAAAGTTTGCTTAATTGTATAAATTGTCATTTTCAGCTTCCAGTTTTTGGTAGAATCCTTTAGATCCTTTTCCAATGCAACCAACAAAACTGACAGTAGATGCGAGGATCGAGTTAAAAATAACTTAAGATGGCTGATCCTGTTTTTCTTGGCCTCTGGATAATTGTTTGGAATATAATAGGGTTGAATAGGACAAATGTTTCCTTATTATGTGATGTTATCACAAAACCAAATCTAATTACAAAAAATGCTGCCTCCCCTTAATGGGAGCCTTATACATGGAAATCAGTTCCTATTGCAAGCAGGGTTGTAATTTTAATTGCAGTTACTTCTTAGATCACAAAACAGAAGACACTAAAAAAAATTCTCATTTTAATTTTTTTTTCTGGAAATAACATTTACTTGTCCCTGAAAGAAGACACCACCTCCATATGCTAAGAGGATATACCAATGAATAATTGTGGCAATATCAGTGTCCTATTTGCCACTCAAGTGACTCAAAGTTGCAATAGATAGAAGGTATGATGCAGTAGAAAATTCTCAGAGGTATAATGAGGTCAAAGAAAAAAGCCATCATCATCTGGCAGCAAATTTGGGATAGTGTTGCATGACTTACCTGTGTGTCTATGATTTCTGTGAATCAGAAAAGGACAGATACTATGATTCTGCTACTAATATAAAACTTAATATTATGTAGATGTGCTTTAATTAAAATATAACAAATGTATTTCAAAATTCTATTTCTAAAATACATCATTATTTAGATTACAAAAACAGAGTTATATTAACTTAATGTAGATGTAGCTGAATTTTCAAAAGGCTGTTGTAAAAAGTATTATGTGCCAGTAA
The DNA here is from genome assembly GCA_030761175.1 of Masticophis lateralis. Lineage (NCBI taxonomy): Eukaryota > Metazoa > Chordata > Lepidosauria > Squamata > Colubridae > Masticophis > Masticophis lateralis. Next base: position 153,158,685 of record JAUDYJ010000003.1, on the reverse strand, counting down.
TAAAAAAAATGGTGGGAACATAGAATTGCACAAGTAACAAAATATGAGCAGGTTAAAATATTGTGGAATTTCTGAAAACAAATTGATAAAGTCTTGGACAGGAGTGAAATGTTACCGGTTCGGACCGGTTCAGGTGAATTGATAGTAATAAAAGCTACCGGTTCAGGCAAACCAGTAGTAAAAAAATGCTACCGGTTCAGATGAACCTGTATTTCTGACGATCAGCTGTGCCACGTGATTTACATTCACTAGAAAGCAGGAAATCCCGCTTTCTAGCGAATCTAAATCACACGGCATAGCTGTATCCCCCCCGCCCGCTGTTCTACTTACCTTAGAAAAGGCTTTTTAAGCCTCCTTTTTCAGCGCTGTGCAGTAGCACCTGAGGTGCACATATGTGCGAAGCGCGCGTTTGGTGCGCACTGTGTACATGCACAGTACCTGTAGTGAAGCGAACCAGTAGCAGACCTCAGAGCATTTCACCACTGGTCTTGGCTCATAATATACCAGAACAGATTTAAATGTGGTTGAAAAGAAGCAAGATTTTAGCTTTCTTCAGGTAAGCTTTACATCAGATGCCTTTTGAAGTTTAAGATTATCTATTTTGATTGTTAATTTTATTTTAATTTCCATTAGACTCTTGCCTTAGAATTAACTTACATCTGGTAGTAGAAAGCTTTCAGGAGAAGTAAGCAACAGAAATGTAAGAATTGAGACTACATAGTGGATAGGATACCCTGTTCCCAGTCCATGTTCCTGTGGGAAGTATTAAGGAGATGATGATATGTTGAAGGCAAAACAGAAAAACAAAGATACAGATGGGGAGAATTTGATGACAGCCTGAAATATATTAGATCTTAAAAAAAATAATATAGTTAAAAGAACCATGTTACCACTGGAGACAGAAAAAGATTCACACAACATATATTATTGGAGCTCTTTGGGGCATTCATCTCCCTGCAGACTTTGCTGATGTACAGACACTGCCTATGATGAATACATATTAATTTTTCTCTTTTATTAAATTAAACTTCTACAAAGAAAAAAGGGTACTATTGAAAGTTACATAGATTAATGATATTTAATTTAAAAAAGAATGTGTATTTCAACATTTCTTTTCTTTAAAAAAGCACTTAAAAATCAGGAAAACTGGTGCTGGACCAGTATATATCATATTAAAGTTTTTAATAAAATTTGCATAAGACCGTAATTTAATATAGCAAAAATGAATCTTGGGTGCGTGCATTACCACTTTCTCCTTTATTTAAACTTCAGCTTCAGTTTTTATTCCTAATGAATCTGGATCCTTCCAAATAGAGGACTTTGAGGAGTCCTCTATTTTTTTTTTTTTTTTTTTTTGTTCGGCTTTTTCATCATTTATAATATTTTTCTGGGGGAAAAAACAGGAATGATTGGGAACAAATTATGGGAAAGATGAGGAGGGATCCACTGTAAAATGCTATGAAGGTCAGGGTGACTGTACAAATCAAGAATCTTGTCAGCTCTTCAAAGGTAGGTCAGGAAACAGACTTCAAGATTTGATAGGAGCTCTACTTCATCAATATAGACTATAATACAGAATCTTGAAAGCCTGACTCTTCCCTCCCTCTTACACCCCACTAAATTAGGGTGGAGCCCATCTAAACTTCTGTTTCATGCTTTTTCTATTCCTGTCAAAAAAATAGATTATAACCCAGGAATTCAGGTAAATAAATATGGAAGAGGATCTAAATAGTTCATCTCCAAGACATTATTGAGGAATTGGGCAGATTACACTAAGAAGAACAGCCACCTAAAATCCTTTTTATAACATAGCATAGATAATGTTAACAGAGATTTAAACGATATAGGTAGTCCTCAACTTACAACCATTTCTTTAGTGACTCTTCAAAGTTACAACAGCACTGAAAAAAGTGAATTATGACTATTTTTCACACTTACGGTCATTGCAGCCTCTTCATGGCCACATGATCAAAATTTGGACGCTTGGCAACTGGTTCATATTTATGATGGTTGCGGCGTCCTAGGGTCATGTGATCACCTTTTGTGACCTTCTAACAAGTAAAGTCAGTGGGGAAGCCAGATTTACTTAACAACTGTGTTACTAATGTAACAACTGCAGTGATTCACTTAATAACTGTGGCAAGAAAGGTCATAAAATGGGCAAAATTCATTTAACAAACATAAATTTTGAGCTCAATTGTGGTTTAAGTTAAGGATTACCTGTATATCAAAGTATGGACTTGTTATTTTGTAAGGTACACTCAAATATGTTGCAGGAAAAGACATGAAAGATACACTCAAATACATTGCATGGAACAAAGCAGCAAATTTTCAGAATCTGGGATCTCTGGACCCAGCACAGCTACTTCTATCTTTAAAACAATGGCATGATCCTTCTCAGGAAATCACCTTTCATATATAACATTTTGGAACATACAGAAATGTATCCATGTGCTGTCAAATAGCTCACTAATGGAATGTATGCACTCATACTACTTAAAACCTTCACAAAAGTACTGGGTGATGCTGTGGATATTAAATTTTTTAAATACAAAATGATCCCAACAGTTCTGAAAGTTAGACACCATTTTAGAAAAGGGATGAATGGACTATCTCCAATCCAATTTGAATAAATATTTGGAGAGTTAATTGATTTGTTTTGATTCAGAAAAATAAAGCAAACTTGAAATTTAACATTGCTGCATCAAATTAGGTCCATCTGATTTACCAAACTGATTTGAGAAAAGTCTCTCAATCTGACTTCCCAATTTTATTTAGAAAGTCAATTCAGTTCAGATATTTCACTAAAGCTATTTCAAACTAAAATTCCACATGAAAACTGCATAGCACTAGTACAAATACATAGTAACAGATCCCTATTACTCATGGTGTAACTTTCACCCATAATCTTAGAGTGGTCTTAAATAGCCAGAAGACACCCAACTTAATATTCAAAATTATCAGAATCTTTATTTAAAATTCCACCGGCTGGTAGATATGCAATTGTAACTGAGCAATGATTTCTATGTAGCACGGTATTGCTTTCACCAGATTCTGCCTTAGGCATGGTGAATTCAAAGTCAAAGTTTAAAATTGGATTGAAAAATCTCCAATATCCACACAACACTTCCGCTAGATAATAGGTAAAAAAAAAAGTTTTGCGATATTATTGCAAACAGAAGTAGTTTCTGTGAAATGTCAAACCCAATTTCATGATCAAGTATCACTTGCCTCTCTCAGCCCGGGCCAATGCACATTTATTGAAGTAGAACCTTTAAGACAGATGAACACTTGTAGTATGTCAAATATATTTCTGAATTCAGAACCCCCCAGGCTAGAAACCCCCATATTTCAAATAAATAACTCTCTCACACGCAGCCATGTCCAAGAAATTCAAAAAAGCAGCTACAGGAACAAAAATGACTCAAACTTTAGATGTCACAGAATACAATAAGATACTGTGTCTTTTGCTTCCTGTGTTGGATGGTTCATTAGATTTATCACTAGGAGAGAATGTAGTGAAAATGTCAGTTCTACAATTCTTTGTTTTCCCCAAAATCCACACCAGAAAATCAAACCAGAACTAATGAGCTAATTTGTTTCTTCAGTTGGAGTATTTTATTGCTTATTTCAGGAAAATTAGTGCTTAATGCTGTCTTTGGATTTCAGGTATCTTTTTTTACCATTTTAAAAGAGCCTGATCATAGCATTGCTTTATAAAATCAGATTATAAACTGTACTTGGTAGTCTACTAGAATTATGACTTGAGGTTTACATTTCATTTTCTGTTATCAAGAGAATATTGTAAGGTTCATGAATTGTTAGTCTATACTCCCAACTGCATAGCATTTTTTACCATTAGGCTGAAAAATAATGAGAATTGCTTCTGATGATTATTTTAATTCTATCTTAAAATAATAAAAATAATAGGAGAAATATATAGAGAAAATATATAAAACTGATGCACACTTGAATAAAATATGTGTGTGAGAGAGTGAGATTATATACAGTATCTACAATTCTAGTGCATGAATAGCTAGCTGCAATTAAATTATTTACACTGTTTTTCAAATTAAATATTCCAGAGTTTGGGTTTGACAGACTGCATATGATTGTTGAAGTTAATCTACTGATTAATATTATGAAATCTTGAGAACTCCAATTTTCATTATTGCATCTATTTGTTTGAAAACACCAAGGAAACACTAACATATACTGTGCTTGCTAGAGTGCTGACTGTATTTAGAAGACATACTTCATATCTCACATTTAAGAATTAATCATAACTTTCAGGATAATATATACAGTATATTGGATTATATGTATAATACATTTCAACTTTCCAAGATGTTGTTTCATTAAAAGAGGAAAAAATCCCACTTTGATATTTTTCTGAATCAATAAAGCAACATGTTAGAGGTACAATATGTAAATAACTGTAGAATGATGCCTTATTGGATTAAGGAAACAGTAACTACTAAAAGAGTATTATTGCATTTTTTTAAAATTAGAAATTCCCATTAATCTTTAATTATACAATATAAGGAGCGAAAGGGAATGCCACTATTTTAAAAAAAAAACATATACTATTCAAACCAGTAATGTAAACATTTGATTTTGTATTTATTTATTTAAGAAAAAATATATTTTTGCTTCCCATTGCAGTCATAAAGAATGCCTTTATGTTTGATTTAAAATGAGAGCACTAAGAAAGGGCTCATATTTCTAAGTTGAAAGTTATCCTTTAAAACCTGAGTAGCCAGCAAGTGAAGGCAGCTTGTTTTGTACCATGTCATAATTTATCCATGTTACTATCATAATCTGAGAAACTGTTCTGGGCAGAAAAATAAGAAATTTAACAGCTAATACAACTTGGACATAAGTTGTATTAGCTGTTAAATATTTGACAAAGACAATATTTGGTTTTGCTTGAGTTATTAACACTAATTAAAACAATTAACATTGTATTAGTCAATTCAACTCTCTGATCATGTCTGCAGATAACTGTAGGGTATTAAATCTCAGTTTGTCTATTCTTTATCTTGCAATCTACTATACTTCCATATATCCTTACCCTGAGCACCTCTTGAATCAGGTTTTTCTGGCCCAATCCTTCTGCTTATATCTATGGTACTGTAGTAGACTGCATAATATTTTCAGCACATAAAACTTTTCCTTGATGAAGTGGATATATCCAAAAGAACGAACAATTTTTGGTGGCTAACAAAAGCCACAAGGTAATGTCATTCAAAAGAAAAACCAACACGTGAAAACAAAATTTAAAAAGTGAAACTTATTCCACAGAATTTACGTTGAAACTATATCACATAGTTTGGATGATACTGTGTCTATCTTAATTCGTTTATCCACACTGATACACAACCTTTTCACACTGTGCACTCATGACATCTCTGCAGTCTGTTTCCACAAAAGGCAGACTGCATGCTCAAAGCCTTGCCACACAGAGATGTCTATGTATAAAGCATTATACATGTGCTCTAAACAACACAATTCCATTTCAGCCCTACCAAATGCTGTTTTCTATCCTATTTGACCATCTGCAGAGTTTTGCGTTGCTGAGTCATGAGCTATGGACGATCTCGTTAAACAGGCAGTACAAGAAAAACTCCTGCACATTCATATCACCATTTTAATTTTTTTCACCCTGTATATAAGACTGCTTGAAAGTTTTGACAAGCTATATTTGTTTTATGTTAGCATTCATAAATGGTGTGAATATGATTCTGAACTTTTCAGTACAAAGCAAATCCAAACAAAGGGAATACTCAAATTAAAGCTCTTTCTTTCTTCCAAGACACAGCAGCCTTTTCTATGCTTTATTAGAAAATTATCATGCCAGCTGTCTCTTTTCCTTGACTGTTATTCACACAATATGCCTCTCTCTTGTTTCTTTTCAGCTTTGTACATGTATAATAATGAGCTTTTCTGAAATGGAAAACCCAGTGGAATATTAACACTGCAAAGAGCAATTCTTCTACTTAATTTCACCAAAGTGCATCACCATAAAAACATTGTTCTAAAAATGAATATCTAATAGGGATTCATTCACAAAAACGTTTTTAAAAAATTATTCTGAATATATGGGTCTTTCATGTGTGTACTATGGCAATAATTAAAAAGTAAAATGTTTAGGGAAATAATTTAAGATTATTTTGTGTGTAGACTATACCTACCTGGGAGTAAGCCCAACTGAATTAAGAAAAACTTATTTTGAAGTAGCAGTAAACAATCATGCCATTGATGTATTTCATAACAGAAAGTGAATATGTTCCCTTTTCATGAATCAAAATCTAATTTTAATTAAGAAATTTAAGCAAAACTTTTTTCCATTTTTTCCATCACCATTGCTGCTAAGTCTTGAAATCAAGGAAATTATTACTTCAGTACTATCCTTATCACAAGTTGTCTTTATTAAAAAAATCAAAATGAGTTCCATTGGGAGAGGGCTCCAAAGAGACACAGGATGAATTACCCACCTCCTCTCCTATCCTGCTTAAGTATAACTTCTTGAAATTTCTTTTCCTTCCTTCCTTCCTTCCTTCCTTCCTTCCTTCCTTCCTTCCTTCCTTCCTTCCTTTCTTTCTTTCTTTCTCTTTCTATCGCCACCAATCTCATACTAGTGATTCACTGCAAATAACAGCTTCAGGGGTAAATATTACTTGTAACCAATTGTTTTAAGAAGGAAAATATCCCAAGGCAAAATATTTAGTATTACCACTAATGTGATGCCAATCCCTTTGCCTGCAGTTACCTTGAGGAAAAAGCAAATAAGGAAAAAATGTACAATACAATACAAATTACTGTATTAACAATACAATAACCTGGCCCTTTCAGATACTAGAAGGCAGTGGTAGCCGATCCTACTGTTACATTTTATCTTAATGCAGGTATATTTGTACCACACAGAATTAATGAGCTCAACAGCAGTTCCAAGATTAAAAGAATCAATCAATGAAATATAATTCAGCAATATATCAATGTAACATACAAAAATTTCAATATTTATACAAAATGAACCAAAGAACCATCCATGTATAGACTATGAAAATATTGGACTCTAGCTATCTAAGAATTCAGATGGAGATTAATATGAATTATAAACATGTCAATTCAAAATAAAGAACAAATTCCTTATCTGTAACTGTAATTCTTAAAGTGGATATATGCATTGACATAAATAGGCCTGTGCCTGTACAGAGCATCTTTTGGAATATTATTTAGTTGAGAAATAAACTCAACTAATATTTGATAGGAAAATGTGTCCCAGTTGTGAATGGTTGTAACAGTTCCTTCCATCGTCAATTCTTTGATCCACCATACAAAAGATTGAATTTAGAACAATTTTTTTGTGAAATTTGAAGGGGAGGCAATCCCTTACCTTGGAGACACTAAGGCTCAGGACTGGGAGGGACTAAGGCTAGAATGGCTTGGATTGTGGGTCCTTGGCTATCAGTTGGTGGAATTATTTTAACAATAATGAGGAGTGCTGGGACTGCTGTTACTAAGTGTTGAGGTTGTGTGACAATGCACTTTACAAGTGCATTCCTTAGTGACAGAAATTTTGTTTTCAATTGTGGTCAAAAGTTGGGGATAACTGCAGACAAGTGAATAGATCTAGTGGGCTAAACTATACCTGCTTATATATCAGTTTTTGACATGCCTGTTTATAAGCATGCTGTTACCTACTATGAATAAAAGAACATAATCTTACAAAGGCATACAGATCATATAATTCCAGTAAACTACATCTAATAAAATGTTGGAAATACATACAGTATAACTGCAACGTGCAATATCAGTATTTAGAATTAAAATACCTGGTACCTTATCCTGCCTGCTATAATCAATTCCTTGCCTTTCTCACTAGGCCCATTGGAAATAAGAACTTTTTCCCAGTAAGACTTTAAAATAGACTTCTCTTATGATTAGAGAGGCATTTTTTTCAATAGAGATGAATTTTGATGAGCAAACAAATAGTTCTCCCTCCTTTCACTGTGAAACTAGCCTCGAAGTATCTCCCTCCAACTGAAATGAGATTTAAAATATCCTCAACTAATTTTCAAGGGAGTGAAGTGTGTGAGAGTGTGTAGGTGTGTGTGATAATTAAGGAGATTTTCAAGCCTAATTCTGAAAGCAGGGATGATCAGAGAAAGGGCAAGGGGAAAATTGTTGTGTATCTGATTAGCAAATATAGCATGGCCATGGGTAAGCATATTAGAGATTATATATTTACAGAGGTGTGATTTTATCCACTGTTGAAATATGTTCCCTGATGCACTTTCCCAATTTTGCTGACAGACTAAAATAAAATTCTCACCTTGTTTTAGTGTAACATTCATACGTAAGTACATATTTATGAAAAGACATGAATGAATTTGCGTTCTTAGATAAGTCATTTTCACCATAAATTGAAAGCTGAGATGCCAGTCATTCATATTCAGCCATGCTAACAAAATTATTTTCAACAAAGGAATTAGAATATCATTTCAGCCCAAGCATGATAAACATAACTAAAATGTAGAATTCTTAACCATACTGTTTATCACATCCACTGGAATACACAAAGCAATGCTTATAAAAACAAACTCAACTTGCATCTGCTGGCAAAGAGACCACAAAACAGTCACTCTTCAGCTCTCAAATGCCTTCTTAACAGACCAATAATTTCTGGATGTCATGAAAGAAGACACTAAAACTGCACAGCATATGGACAGTTTTTACCGCAAAACAAATTGGAGGGTAAAAAAACTCTGCACATAACCTCTGGAAATCATTTTACCCTTGAATGGTTTGCCATTACAGAATGATGTGGAAGTAAACATAGATATAAACCAGTTTCAGTTCATGTAGATTTTTTTCTTTAAAGCATTGACTGCTAAAAAAAAATCTGATTGTTTTCTGAAGAAAAAAGAAATGTTTTTGTTTAGATGACTAAGCAGTCACATATTTTTGAATTAGTTAAACATTCAGGGACATTTCAGATCAGTAATAGAAGAGTAGAAAAACAGAAGAACACTGAATAAACTATTATCACAATCTCAGCAAAGAGGCTCGCTTCGATGTTCATACTTAAAACGAAATCTAATTTTATAACTCTGTTTCAATAAGTGTCCTTCAAGAGCTTTTGTTGAGAATTTATTATTCCCTGCTGCATTTCTGCAAAGACTAGTTAAAATTGCAATTTATTTTCTATCACATTCTTCTATTTTTCTTGTGTTCCTTCTTAGAAGACAGGCACAGGGTTGTACTCCCCAGTTGATTTATAATTTGAGGAGGGATGCTTCTAGACTCACAACTCGTAATCTAGGGGTCCTCCTTGATCCTCGGCTATCTCTGGTGGATCATCTGACGATCGTGACAAGGGGGGCTTTTGCACAGGTTCGCCTAGTGTGCCAGTTGTGCCCTTTCCTAGACAGGGATGCCCTTCATACAGTCACTCACGCTCTCATTATTTCTCGGCTGGATTACTGCAATGCCCTTTATATGGGACTGCCCTTGGGGTGCACCCACAGGCTTCAACTAATCCAGAATGAGGCTACGCGGGTTGTTACAGAAGCCTCCCGTTACTCCCGTGTAACACCTCTCCTTCGCGAGCTGCACTGGTTACCAGTGGCCCTTCGGATCTGCTTCAAGGTGCTGGTGTTGACCTATAAAGTCCTACATGGCATGGGCCCAGGGTACTTGCAGGACCACCTCCTACCAGCCTCCCACCACCCAGTGCGGTCACATAGGACTGCCCTCCTCTGGGTGCCATCAGCCAGACAATATCAGCTGGTGGCCCCCAGGATGAGGGCGTTCTCGGTGGCTGCACCGACCCTCTGCAATGAATTACCCACCAGGCTTCGGACAGCCCCCGATGTCCGCGCTTTCCGTGCCGAACTGAAGACATGGCTTTTTTAGAAAATTCCCTGATCTGTTATGAGATTTTACTTGTTGGGATTTTTACATTTGGATGTTTTCAGTTTCATTTATTGTTATATGTCTTTTATTCTGTGAGCCACCCCGAGTCCTATGGGAGAAGGTTGGCATAGAAATCTAAATAAAATAAATAAATAAATAAAAACTCCCGCTAGAACATTGTCAAACTAAACTATAACTTTCTAACCAACTATCCTAAGAGAATCTCTTTTCTCCTCCAGCTTGGGACCATTCAACCTCTTGATCTGGGTCTCCCTCTAGCAAAGTTTTGAGTTGGCAAAGTCTTCCCCTTCTGTTGCTACAGGTGCACATTCCATCATGCTAGGAGCACAAATCCATCTTCTGTGCCAATATGCACCCATTTGTGGACCAGGAAACCCTACCCACATCTCTTATTTATCTATTGTAATGTGCTCTATTTGTTGTTCTCCTTGAATTGCATTAAGAAGGCTACAAGTGGCTCAGAATGCAGCAATCTGGACCACCTGAACATATGCCAATACTTCCAGAGAGCTTCCGGTCACCTTTCAAGGTTCTGGTTATCATCTAAAAGCTCATCATATATCTGATTGCTTCTGCTCACCTCACCAAAGTGAACAATTATACAAAGTTTTATAATAGCCAATACTTTAAACTGGGTCTGGAATTTTACCAAAAGCTAATGCAACCCTCATAAAATAGGTGTTATTTTCCTAAACTGGCTACTACTAAACTGCAAACTGTACCTGCATTCTCTGCAGCTATAATTTCCGGGTCATAGTTTCTGTGATGGCGTAGTGGCTAGAATACAGTATTGCAGGCTAATTCAGCTCACTGCCAAGAGTTCAATCCTCACTGGCTCAAGGTTGACTCAGCCTTCCATCCTTCTGTGGTCGGTAAAAATGAAGTGCCAGATTGTTTGGGACAATATGCTGACTCTGTAAACCATTTAGAGAGTGCTGTAAAGCACTATGGATTGGTATAGAAGTCTAAGTACTATTGCTATTGCTATATTCAAAGACAGCCCTATGTGAAGCACATTATAGTATAACTGAGAGATGACAATGGTGTGGGTGGGTGAGGGCGACACATTAGCAAATCCCCACCTGGTACTCAATTTCACATGGAGGACCTCACATCCCACCTGAAGAATAATGCATCCAGTGACTTCAGGTTCTTCATGGAACATTAACACTATCTCTCCTGACCTTCCCTGGAGTCAAGTTTGACAAACATAAGAAACCAGTTGGGCAAATTTCAGACAGAAGGACCCTTTCATCCTCATCTAGTCAAATCTCTGTGATAAATGTTATGCCATAGAAGAAGATTTTTTTTTAGAGGTAGATTTGGTATTTAATAGAATCTTTCTAAATCAATGGCCTTCAATATGTATGACCTTGGCTTGTGGTTGGAGGGCTGCAAGAATTTCAGTTCTTCCTTCCCTGTAATTAACAATATCAGACTGTTCATCTTAAATAAAAACCTTCCCACAACAAAAACTAACAGGCTGGTGAAATTGAAATACCAAGAAACTATTTTTATACCATTCATCTCAAAACCACTTCTACTATATATATATATATATATATATATATATATATATATATGTATGTATGTATGTATGTATGTATGTATGTATGTATGTATGTATGTATATATATGTATATATTATATATGTGTGTATATATATATATATATATGTATATATATATAACACTGAAATAAAGAAATGAAACTAAATAATATGTATAACATCTTCAGTCTTTCAAAACAGAGGCTTTTTACATATAGCTTTTTACTGTAGCTAAATTGCTTGGATACTGCCTCCTTTACAGATCCCATCAGTACAACAGACAGGAGAGCCACAAGAGACAATCGCTGTCATAAAATTTAATGGAAAGAATGTACTACATGCAAATTAAATACAAAGATGTTTTACTACATGCATAAGGCAACAAAAATGAGAGGTATGTCTTCTCTTCCTAAATTATAGACATCTTGGATCTATTTGATTGAAATTCTAAAACTGTCTATCAGCCAATAAGTTAAATGGATTTTAACGTAACTTTAAATAAATATATGTTGAAGTGCTAGTAATTATCTGGTTGACATTGCAACCAACATTGTTGTTGCTATTTCCCCCACTTTAATATATATATATTAATATATATCGACTATATTAATATATATATATATATATATATATATATATATATATATATATATATATATATATATAAATGTAGGTCTTTGGTTATTCGGGTCTTCTCCCGCGTAAAATTGGAAGTGTCTTGGCGACGTTTCGACGAAGTCTGATTCGTCATCTTCAGGCTGGTGTTCTCGGCTTCGTGCTCCCAGGAGCAAATGCTCCTGGAAACACGAAGCCGAGAACACCAGACTGAAGATGACGAATGAGACTTCATCGAAACATTGCCAAGACACTTCCAATTTTACGCGGGAGAAGACCCGAATAACCAAAGACCTACATACAAACACCCGTGAAAACCTCAGAAAACAGATATACATATACATATACGTATACGTATACGTATACGTATACATACACATACATACATACATACATACATATATATATATATATATATATATATATAGCGTTTACCGAGACACCTGGTCTACTCCAACTTGTGGGAGGGGGCATTCTGCTTCCTTTCGCCTTTTAGCTCCAATCCAGGAGCCCTCAAGCAGTCGCATTCACAACAAACCATTTCATACCAAATTTATATTTTGCTGATAAAGAAATAAAGGGAGACTAGTATAGATCTATTTCAAGCTTTTTAGTTCTCATCAGCCAGCCATACCCTTACTTGGATTCGAACTTGAGCTGCCTGCATGTTAGGTAGTTGTATTAACCACTGAGCCACAAGTTCTCCTCCCTTCATCAGCTTGAGCCAGGGGAAAGATTAAGTGTTTACCAAGATACCCAGTCTACCCCAACATGTGGGAGGGGGTATTCTGCTCCCTTTCGCCTTTCAGCTCCAATCCAGGAGCCCTCAAGCAGTCGCATTCACAACAAACCATTTTATACCAAAATATGTGTATGTGTGTGTGTAGATGTAGATATAGATATATATTTGCAGTTTCACATCACCAAAACTGCTGGGAGAAAAATTAGGCAAGAAAACAAAAGATGCCTTATTAACTCAGTAGATAGGTAATTGACAATTTAAAAATACAATTATTTCTCTCACAGAATTAACTATAAAGACCCAAAGTTTCATGACAGGCTACATTCAAAAACAACCATAGAGTTAGGTAAATTTGATGCTGAAGGAACTATGAATCATTATTGGTAATGAAGCTGGCTTAAACTTTCATAGAATCATAGATAAATGTAAGTCTCCAAAAGAGTTTGCTTTATATATATCAACAATATCAACTAGCCACTTCATGCAACTGAGCTCAAATGACCTAACAAATCTTACCATGCAAGAAGTACTCTGCACTCTGAGATAATCTTTATTTTACAGAAAGTATGCTGTTTTAAGAACCAGGGCAAATAACATTTTTCAATTATTTGTTTGTTATGCTGTACGTGTGTGTGTGCACGCACGCATATATTGAATTTTAAAGATGGCGTGGTTACCATTTTTTTCTTTTCTAGAATATATTTCACATATTGCATGAAATGCACTTACTAGAAGAGAAAGAGGGATATGCATTCGAAGCCAAACTTAGAATAAAATGAGACACTTTGTTCCAACTTGTTTTGAACATTCTGATCCCATGATTATCCCAATGACCAACTGAAAAAGTCCTCCAGTCTATGGACACTGGATTATATTTCAACCAATCTGCACACATTACCTCTACAGCTATAAAATAGATTTAGTTGATGGGAATAAAAAGTAAGTGCAATGAAGAGTCAGAGCTACTTTGGACACAGAATGATATTACTGTCTGGTAGATAAGTTTACTTATTATATTACTGTATTGAACTTCCTGTTTCCCAAATAGAAAACCATATTGGTTTATTCCGTGCTGCAGATCATTCCTGTGGGCAATTTTTCTATAAATTGCCTAGTTGGCTGGTAACACTTAGCATAGACTTTTGTTAAGCATAGCAAATACCATATACTTTTGAGACTTTATTCTTCTTTCCAGCAAAATATTCAAAATGTTAACTTTATTCAAAATCACTCAAACCACTGGAACATTCCAATAGAACTGTTACTACTGAAATAAGTACTTCTTTTTCTTCTATTTCATGCATGCTGCTTAATAAGTTGCTAATCAGATAGTATATTCACCTAATCCTTTGTAAAATATGGTTGCTAATATCACTAAATTTATACGTAATAAAAAAACTATACTTCATTGAGCATTTTCAATAACTGCACAATTTTCTTATATGTCATCTGTAAAGGCATTATTTTTTAGGAAAGGCCTTTAAAGGTTTGAATTCCTCCCCCCCCCCACACACACACATTCCAATATGTTCCAACAGACAACAGCAGCTGTCATCTTACAACTATATTTTCTAGTAACAGAAAATGTCACAACTTTAACCCAGGGAACAGCGAACAAAAGACAACATTCACTATGAACATATGAGTACAAGATTCCTGCTTTATAACCACAATGAAATTTGTGCAACTTTGTATGAATAAGATTAAAAAAGAAGGCTACCACTTTAACAGTCCGCTCCCCTCCAGGAAGGCATTAAAGAGTATTTTCATTTTGCAGCATTAAAGACACCGCTTATTTTTCCTTTCCTGACCCTAGAGTAAATGCAGAGAAAACAAAAGTACTTTCAGCGTGTGATAGTCGAAACTCTAATGGAACTTATACTTCAAAGTCGCTAAAGTGCTTTTGAAAATGTTTCCTTGGTAGTTTGAATTAGACACTCATTGTTCTAGTCCAAATGGGGCTGTAACAGTTATTCATTGTAACTCTCCTTCCTCTCCTTGTTTTAATAGAATTCATCCCCTTACTGGGATAAAAATAAATCTTCACAGAAAACCAATCAAATGTGACAATGCTATCTGATTTTTCATAATTACATATACATTCTGTATTTGAAGTTATAACAGTAAAGTAAGGCTTGTTCACATGTCTCCACCACATATCCATTTTAAACTTATTACAAACAGAAATGATTTTTCATGAGGGAAAGATTAAAGATGACCAGTTTTAACCATACAGTCAAACAGTTAAAAATGTAATTTCTTCTGATTATCTTAAATAAGTTATTATAACAGTTTATACCTTCAACAAAAAAAGTAAAAGATTTTGCGTTTATTTTGTAAGCACACAACCTAAGGGAAAAATTGAAATGAGTAAAAATTATATATAAAACATTTCTAAAAGAAAAAATAAAAATCTAACTCTAGAATTATCTTAGTTTTATGGTTTATTTTATTTATTTATTAAATTTTTATACCGCCCTTCTCCCGAAGGACTCAGGGCGGTGTACAGTCGCAATAAAACAACATACAGAACAAAATTTAAAAACACTTTAAAAACGTATTAAACAATTTGGCCCCAGATTAAAACTCAATGACTAAAATACCCATTACAAATCCTTATTAAGCAAGGTCAGCTTGTTGGAATAGTAGAGTCTTAAGGGCACGTCGGAAGGTACGCAAGTCGGGAATCATATGTATCCCCGAGGGCAGTTCATTCCAGAGTGTAGGTGCCCCCACAGAGAAGGCTCTCCCCCTGGAGGTCACCAGTCGACTTGTTAAAAAAAGATGTTTTCTTTTTTTCTTTTTAATGAATCAAACAACCAATGTGATACTCTGAATAAGGTAGTTAACTAGTCTCCAATCCCTGAGGAATCCCTGGATGTTTCAGACTGCTGAAACATCCAAGTGAGATACTACTTCATCATTATAAGCATCTCCTCTGCATTCGTGCAAATTATTTTTCATGGTTGTTTTTTTAATTTGATTTATATGCCACCCTTCTCCGGAGACTCAGGGCGGCTTACAATGCGTTAAGCAATAAGCATGTTCTGTCTAGGTCTCCAACATCACACTAAGACAGGCCAAATGGCAGATTAGCTTTTAGTGTGCTGGGTAGGGAAGACCCAATCCTTGGTGGCCTAAGCAGGACAAAACCACTGACTTAATTAAGCATACTAAACCATAGTTTAATTGGGTTTCTGTGTCCCTTATCTAATGACTTATATTACAGGTAGTCCTCGACATACAGCAGCACCGTTCGAAATTACAACAGCACTGAAAAAACTAATGACAATTTTGCACACTTACAACCTTTACAGCGTCCCCAAGGTCACGGGATCAAAATTCAGACCCTTGGCAATTGACTCACATTTATGATGGTTGCAGTGTCCCATGGTCATGTGATCACCTTTTGCGACCATCTGAGAAGCAAAGTCAACGGGGAGGCCAGATTTACTAAACAACCATGTTACTAACTTAACAACTGCAGGAATTCACTTAACAACTATGGCAAGAAAGGCTGTAAAATGGGGCAAAATTAACTTAACAACTGTCTTGTTTAGTAACAGAAATTTTGGGTTCAATTGGGTCCTAAGTTGAGGACTACCTGTAGTATAGTACATTTCGAAATTGGAATAATTACAACTGTGTGTCAAAGGATTTAACTAAATTGCCCTGGTTCTTTAAGCCAGTATCCCATCTATTTTTAAAGCCAGTTTCAAGTAGTTCTTCCAAATCTATCTTTCTTTCTTTCTTTCTTTCTTTCTTTCTTTCTTTCTTTCTTTCTTTCTTTCTTTCTTTCTTTTGAAAAAAGAAGATATGTAATAAGTTGATGGTGTGGTTCCCTTCTCTCTTTGCCTTCAATATGCTCCTTATATGCTCATGAAGAGAGAAACAGAAAGAAGAGAGACATTGTGAGCAAATTCTCTGTGCAGAAGCCAGAAAGAGGAATTAACTACTGGCAAATCCCAGCATTGGGAAACCGGGAGATTATGAGTTTTAGTTTTGTTTTAGGCATGAAAGCCAGTTTGGTGACTTTGAGCCCGTTACTTTCCCTCAATCCAAATCACCACACAAAGTTGCTGTTAAGGAGAACATAGGAGGAATATTAGATATGTTTGCCACCCTTATTTATAAAAATAATAAAAGTAGGATTCTCTTTTTTTAATTTATTGTCCCATGAACTATGCTAATTTAAAGACAAAATTGGGATTTTATATAACAAAGAGATAGACATTTATTTAGACTAACTGCCTTAGATTCTAGTACAACCAATTTCATAAATGCATAATTTATTTACAAAGAGGACAAATATGAAACAATTTCTCCATGTTTTTCCACCCATTTATTATACCTGCTATTCATAATTAAATGTAGAAGATTCCAGGAAATTATAGTGTTGAGTACCTTAACTCCATTTTCCATATGAATAAAAAGGCTATATTTCTTTGATAGTTTACCGAATGTATCTTGAGCACACCTATTCACATACAAGGAATCATAGAAGCCTTTAATTAGGAGACTTTGCTGAAATGGCAAATAAAAAAGAAAAGAGTTTTCCTCTGGTTAAAGCAAATTAAGCCCTAGTGGATTCTTAAGGCCAACTTTTTTTTCTAACTTGCCCCTCTCAGAAAAATCTTCTGGTAAAGTGAGTTTTAAACTTTACCAACTATACCTTGAAAGAAAAAAGTATTCAGTCTACTGAAATCTAACAGCTCTGAAGATTTGGAAGTATTTATCTTTTAGAAGAGACATGAGAAACCCCCCAAAAAGGCTATTAAGTCCTCCTTTGGACCATAAGAAAAACTGAGCGTCAAATAATTGAGGCCTTTGAACTATGGTGCTGGAGAAGACTCCTGCGAGTCCCTTGGACTGCAAGGGGATCAAACCAGTCCTAGAGGAGATCAACCCTGACTGCTCTTTAGAAGGCCAGATCCTGAAGATGAAACTCAAATATTCTGGCCACATAATGAGAAGGAAGGACTCACTGGAGAAGAACCTAATGCTGGGAAAGATTAAGGGCAAAAGAAGAAAGAGACGACAGAGAATAAGGTGGCTGGATGGAGTAACTGAAGCAGTAGGCGTGAGCTTAAATGGACTCCAGGGGATGGTAGAGGACAGGAAGGCCTGGAGGAAAGTTGTCCATGGGGTTGCGATAGGTCGGACAGGACTTCACAACTAACAACAACAACAAAGTCCTCCTTCTCTTCCTGACTGGGGACTTTGAAGCAAGAGTATGAAGAATTTTGCTTCACATCAACAACTTTTAAAGGGCAGAAGTTTCTAAAATTAGAGCTACAGAAAAGCAATGGAGGATCTGTTTAAAAATCTGCTGCAGGGGCCAACGTAAGTAATTTTCAAATATTTGTTAGAAA
Source organism: Masticophis lateralis (assembly GCA_030761175.1). Lineage (NCBI taxonomy): Eukaryota > Metazoa > Chordata > Lepidosauria > Squamata > Colubridae > Masticophis > Masticophis lateralis. The sequence continues at coordinate 153,140,465 of JAUDYJ010000003.1, read as the reverse complement.
TGAATGGAGCAATTTCAAGATAATTGGTAAAGGGCTTGGGTTATTGGTTGGACAATGTAGTCCAACAATTTCTAAATAAACCACAGCAAATATTTTTCCAAATATATAATAGAACTTAACCCCCATTCCCTAAATCTTGCTCCCAATATTGGTCTTATATTTTCAAAAAATAGGAAAACTGAAATATTTGACCCATAAGTTATCAAATACATTTCAAATCTCTAAAACGTTTTAAGGGTCAAATGTTGAGTTTCACTTCTGGATCTTTATGTAATGATGGTTTATTATATCATACAAAAATAAGAGTTTAGTATAAGATGAATGACCTGCAATGAATTTGAAGTCATTCTCAGTATCTTCTTTTTATCTCTTACTATCTTAGTAAAGATAGTTGTGTAAAACTTTGCCTACATTGTGTGAATTATGATATCTGCACAAAATAATTATCTTTGTTGTTAATGAAAACTTGTTTAAACAATCAAATAGTGATTGTATTGTACTGGTTCCAATTTCCAACTTTGTAAATCTAAAATGTGTCCAGTTTCTATTTGTCAACCTTTTTGATTTTCTATTTGTAAAGTTTTGAATTTGTCCCCCGAAATATGGAGATAAAAATGGTCTGAGTTGATTAAGTAGTTTAATTGTCAAAGCATGGCAATGTGGAACACCTTCTCCCAGCTGATATTCCGGAAGGAAAAGGAAACTGGGGAAAATAAGTAGAAGAACTGGTCTAAGGAAGACTATCCTAGCCTTGCAAAATCTCCATCTGTCAGAGTGTTAATGTTATGAAAATAGTGCCAATCATAGCATTGACAGATCTGTTGTAATATTCATTTAGCCTTTTCATTTTAGGTTATTTAATAAAAGTTATTTCATTTATTTGTTTAAAAAGGGACTGGGACTTTTATTTGTTTAAAAAGGGACTTTATTTTATTCACATTCCATCTAATCACATTACCTTACTGTCACAATGAAATAAGGGTGGGGGATTCTAAACCAGGAAAGTATTTAATGCTGGAGCCAAGACAAAAATATTCTATAGATATCTCAAGCAGTTCATGGGATTTTGCTTTATTTCTGAAGAACAACAAGAAGAAACAGGGTGAATTAGAAATTCAAGTAAATGAGGGCAGATATGATATTATTGCCATTACGGAAACTTGGTGGGAGGAAACCCACAAATGGAACATACAGCTAGAGGGATATAAATTATTTAAAAGAAATAATTTAAATAAAAGAGGAGGTGGAGTTGCACTATATAGGTGAAATAACTACATCTCTACAGAAATTGAACACAACAATGATGAAAATGATCTTGAATGCATTTGGGTCAATATTAAAGGGGGGGGGGATGACATTGCCCTAGGTCTATACTATAGGCCACCCAACCAAACAGAGGAAGTAGATGAACTTTTTGTTACTCAACTAACTAAGGTATGTAGGAAGCATATTACAATAGTAATGGGGGATTTTAACTACCCTGACATCAACTGGGAGACAAACTCTGCACCAAGTGGAAGATCCAATAGGTTGCTAACAAATCTAGCAGGCATCTTTGTTTCCCAAAAAGTAGAGAAGGAAACAAGGGGATCAGCCATATTGGACTTAATTCTCACTAACAGAGCTGAAATGATAGAAGATGTTGAAGCTACAGGAACCTTGTGGGCAAGTGATCACGCAATATTGGAATTCAACATTATGCAAACACAAATAGTAGAACAAAGTCAAACTAGAGTCTTGGACTTTAAGAGAGCTAATTTCAATAAAATTAAAGAGAGCTTGAGAAGGATTCTATGGATGAGAATCCTCAAGGGGAAAACAACTCAAGAAGCTTGGGAAATTTTGAAAAGTGAGATTATAAAAGCCCAGTCTAACACAATACCAATGAAGAAGAAAAGTAATAGATCTCAAAAGAAACCAGAATGGCTGCATAAAGAACTCTCTAACAAATTGAAAGACAAAAAGGACAAGTATAAAAAGTGAAAAGAGGGGCATGTAACTAAGGCAGAATATCAGCAAATAGCCCAAGCCTGTAAAGATGAAGTGAGGAAAGCTAACGCTCACAATGAACAAAGGCTTGTGACTAAAGTAAAAAATAACAAAAAAAGCTTTCCCCAACATATTAAAAATAAGAAAAAAGTCAAGGAAACAATTGGCCCATTGCTGGAAGAAAGTTGCAAGAAGGTGACAAACAACAGGGAGAAAGCAGAACTACTTAACTCATTTCTTGCATCTGTCTTTACACAAAAGGAAAAAACAGTCCAACCTCCACAAAAAACAAATTAGGAACACAAGTTAAAAGAGGGAAGAAAATGGCAAGTGAACACCTGTCTACCCTAGATGAGTTCAAATCACCAGGACCAGATGGATTACACCCCAAGGTTCTGAAGGAACTGGCAGATCAGATCTCAGAACCACTGAACTATATCTTTTTAAGATTCTGGAGCACAAAGGAACTGCCTCAGGATTGGAAAAGAGCTGATATAGTTCCCATCTTCAAAAAAAGAGGGGGGGGGGATAGATCCAGGAAACCACAGACCTATCAGCCTGACCTCAAACCAGGGAAGATTCTGGAAAAGATAATCAAGCAATGAATCACTGAACATCTAGAAGCAAACCAAGTAATAACCAAAAGCCAACATCGGTTTGTCAAAAACAGATCATGCCAGACTAATCTTACTGCATTCTTTGACAAATTGACAAAATTAGTGGACCAGAGGAATGCTGTTGATACAATTTACTTGGACTTCAGTAAAGCATTTAATAAAGTAGACCATAACTTACTACTAGATAAAGTAGAAAAAGGTGGGTTAGACAGCATCACCACCAGATGCATTCGTACCTGGCTGACCAACCGCACTCAACGTGTAGTCCTCAATGGAACTGCATCTACATGGAGGGAAGTATGCAGTGGAGTATCCCAGGGCTCTGTTTTAGGCCCAGTGCTCTTCAACATCTTCATCAATGACTTGGACGAGGGGATAAATGGAGAACTCATCAAATTTGCAGATGACACCAAGCTGGCAGGAATAGCCAACACTGCAGAAGATAGGCTCAAGATACAGAAGGATCTTGAGAGACTTGAACATTGGTTGCTATCTAACAAAATGAAATTCAACAGTGAAAAAAGCAAGGTTCTACATTTTGGGAAGAAAAATAAAATGCACAGTTACCGTATATGTGGTACCTTGCTCAATAGTAGTAACTGTGAGAGGGATTCTGGAGTCCTAGTGGACAACCATTTAGATATGAGCCAGCAGTGTGCAGCAGCTGCCAAAAAAGCCAACACAGTTCTGGGCTGCATAAACAGAGGGATAGAATCAAGATCATGTGAAGTGTTAATACCACTTTATAATGCCTTGGTAAGGCCACACTTGGAATATTGCATTCAGTTTTTGTCACCACGATGTAAAAAAGATGTTGAGACTCTAGAAAGAGTGCAGAGAAGAGCAACAAAGATGATTAGGGCATTGGAAGCTAAAACATATGTCTAGTTTAATGAAGAGAAGGACTAGGGGAGACATGATAGCAGTGTTCCAATATCTCAAGGGTTGCCACAAAGAAGAGGGAGTCAAACTATTCTTCAAAGCACCTGAGGGCAGGACAAGAAGCAATGGGTGGAAACTAATTTAGAACTAAGGAGAAATTTCCTGACAGTTACAACAATTAATAAGTGGAACAACTTGCCTGCAGAAGTTGTGAATGCTCCAACACTGGAAATTTTTAAGAAGATGTTGATAACCATTTGTCTGAAGTGGTGTAGGGTTTCCTGCCTGGGCAGGGTGTTGGACTAGAAGACCTCCAAGGTCCCTTCCAACTCTGTTATTCTATTCTATTCTATTCTATTCTATTCTATTCTATTCTATTCTATTCTATTCTATTCTATTCTATTCTATTCTAATCCAATCGATTGTAGGAATTGAAAAAGATTGTTTTAGCCCAAACAGCCTCAGAGCTGGAGCTAAACCAACTCAGTCTGTTGTGCTGTGTCAATACAAACGAATCTTTCAATAAAGTTAATAGAGATGTTCTAAAATGACCTAGAGAAATGGGCTGCTGTAGAAACTCTTTATCTCTCTCTTAATCCTGTGCACAGTAGACAGAAGCAATATATCCACCACATTTTAATATTTTTAGCAAAAAAAAAAAGTGGCAGGAAGTGATAGCCTTCCAACTCTCTTGGTTGAAGATCAAAAGCAGTCAAACATAACAGTTCCCCCATTTGACATCTTTAATTGTGTGTATTAGCAGAGGGATTAATATTTAGCCTGGTTGACTAGATCAGCCACCTAGTGTGAACATAGCCAAGCAAATCTAATGTTTCCTGAAACTTCACATCAGTTTTCTCTGGTTAAAACTTAGCATAAAATTTTAACTGGAAAAAAATTATGAGCAGATTATCCTGTGACCTTGAAATAATTTAAACCTAGATGTCTTTTATGTAAAAGCATTCTGACTCCTTTTTATTGCTATTTGAAACACAGCTTTAGATTTTGCAAGATATTATTTAAACCAAATAAGTTTTTAAAAATTTAAAAAGAAACTTTTCCCACTAAATACAGTTATCTATGTAATGATAACATTTCCTTTTGAATTGCATTATCTAATTGCATTCTTAAAAATTTCTTAAGAGGTTTAACACAATATGAACTACAACTATACCAAGAATTGAAAAACTATATACTTTATATATTTATTTATTTATATTTGAATTTATTAGTTGCCCAACTCGAATGGACACAGGGTCAAAACTAGAACATAAGAACATAGAACACTGTTTCTGTTCCAGAGGGTGGAGACCCTAATAGAGAACATATATTTCCTTGGTCCCACAAGATGACAATGTTTAATAAAGGGAATCTGGAGTCTGCCAGAACATAATGGTACCTTAGATATCCTTATCAGATATGCCATACAGGGCTCTATAGGTAATAACCAGCAGTCAGAAGTTGACTGGCAGCCAGTGTAGCTCATATAACAGTGGTGATACATGGACATACCAAAAGGCACCCACTACTGCTTGCATTTTGAATCAGCTGTAACTTCAATGTAGTCTTCAAGGACAGCCTTCTACAGACCATATTGCAATAATCTAATTGTGAAGTGACAGGGACTGTCTGAATGGTCACTGGTGCACAAGATGAACATGTAAAAAGATCCACCTGCACACAGTTGTCACTTTTGAGCAGTAGCTGTGGGGCTAGAAGAACCTCCAGATTGTGCACCAGTCTTGAATGAAGTAGTTCACTACCATCCAAGACCATAGTTGGTAACAACCCTAACTTCGGGGATTCAAACTGCCACAACCATTCAATCTTGTTAAAATTGAGCCAAAATGTTTCACCCCATCCAGATCTGAACAGCCTCCAGACATTTGGTCAATACATGAACAGCTTCACCTTTGCCAGGTTGAGATGTAGAGTGGATATAATCAGCCTACTGATGATACCAACCCTGAACTGGCAAACAGATGAACCAGGGGTTTCATGTAAAACAGGACAGGAAAGAGGATCAAGCCTGAAGCATCCCACACACGAGGGACCATAGATACAATCTCTCCCCCACACACCCCATAAAATAAATATACAGCAGAAACAAAGGCTCTATGCCTATGTTTGGGAATTAGGTAAATTATTGTCACAGACAAAGGAATGATATAAAAAACAGTGTAAATAGAAATTTGAGTTCATACTTTGTAAAATAAGTAAGAGATTAAGATCACAGGAAAAAAATGTAATCTGTCATTCACACCACCTTGATACTGGCATCATGTCACTGTTTTAAATGTTAAATATGCATTGATCAAGGAAACAATTATCATTATTTATTTAAATAAAGGGTAAAGAAAATAATAATAGCTGCAAAGAATTGTCCATTGCTAACAATATTTACTTAAAAGTATTTCCTGAGGCTGTGAACATATCCGTTCCTTATCTATGAATAAACATGAACAGAACTGCTCTAATTCTGTTCGTTTTTTAAAAGAATGCAAAGTGACAGAATCAGTTATCTGAAATTTTTAAAATATTATCAGGTTCTTTAGAATTTAAAGAGTTAAGGAGTTAAGATACAATGGTTCTAACTCAAAAATAATATGCAATATTTCTCCTTTTCTTTCTATTTCTTCCAAGTAAATATATTTATTCTATTATATTAAGCATGTTTCTTCTTCCATTCAATTATGTCCAATTTTTGAAGACTGCCTGGACATGTCTCTGCAGTTCTCTTGGCAACGTTTTTCAGAAGTCATTGGCCACTGCCTACTTCTTACAGCTGGGAGAAAGTGACTACCTTAACCATTACACCAATTGGGTCTAACGCTATATTACAGAACCTTAAATTTGTTTATAAAATTAGAGTCTATGAACTAACTAGGGACAGAGCTGTTGGTAGGAAAGGTTATGTAATAAAAGAACACCTCAGCATTAAACCATTCTGTCTCCCTGCCTTCTTGTTTTTTTATAGTTATCAAAAGCAAAATAATTCATTAAAAAAATGTGATTTTTTTAGTCAGGAATTTCACAATGACTTTTTTTTTCTTTCTCATGAGCCGAGGTGGTGCAATGGTTAGAGTGGTTAGAGTGCAGTACTGCAACTACTTCAGCTGACTGCTAGTTCAGCAGATCAGCAGATCAAATCTCACCGGCTCAAGGTTGTCTCAGCCTTCCATCCTTCCAAGGTGGGTAAAATGAGGACCCAGATTGTTGGGGGCAATATGCTAATGCTAATGCTAATACAATATACTAATATGCAATATGCTATATGCTAACTTTGTAAACCGCTTAGAGAGGGCTGTAAAGCACTATGAAGTGGTATAGAAGTCTAAATAAATAAATAAATAAATAAAAAAGCAACAAGGTTAGGAATGATACTGATCTCTCCCATGGTTACATTTTCTTGTAAACCGAATTGAATTCCAACAATGATATTGATTTAAATATTTAGGGAGAAAAATCCAGAAATGATGGGGCATTTTCAAGATTGGCTTCATTCTAGCTGCTCAGACTAACAAACATGCCAATTTTCTACATATCAAGCCTTCTGAGGACTGAGGCTGAGACCTGCCTACCCAGGGCATTTGATGGCCTTTCCCATCCCCTTGAAACACACCCCATGCTCCATTTTCCAGACCTCAGGGTCTCCACAGCCCTTTCCTCCCTGCTAGTTCTTTCCCTTTCCACCAGATCCATACAGGGCTTTCCCACTCACACTGGGCCCCCACAGGCCTTTTGTCCCTTATCAGCCCTTCCCACCTTCCCCATCACCCATTGCACACATATTTTTTGAAGGTGCCTGGAGTTCCAGAGCTTTCTTCAGCAGTGTGTAGACTATGTTAAGTTCCTAGAAGCAGCTTCCATTTCAGTGCAATGGCAAGGAATTGTAGGAGTGCTCAAAATGGAAGCTGTTTCTGGAAGGCATCCAAGCAGCCCAGAGACAAGTGGGCTGCCCTCGTTCCCCAGCATGAAATTTGGAAACATTAAAGTGTGTGATAGGGGGAAGGTAAGGAGTAGGTCCAATTCCTGGGGGAATCTGGCAGGGCAAAGTGGGGGGGGGGGGGGGAGAGGAAGAAAGGTGCTGCAGCATCCCTATGGTTGGCCTTAAGGACAAATGACCACAAAGCACTGCAATGGATGTAACTTCAAAACCAGGTCATAAATAACTTTTGGGGAGAGTCTGTCGCATCTGCTAAGTGACAGGTCATTAAGCAAGGACTACCTTTATCTACATAGCAACTATGTTTGAACACTGGTCCTAACTTTTATATCCATGGAATTATGCATGTTGGCATTGTTCAATTCAACAAATATGCTTTTTCTCACTCATATTAGCCTAATATTTTCTCTAGTTTTCTTTCTAGATTTATATGGTTTGTTTTATTCTTTGAAGTAAGTCATTATTTCCCCATGTACTGCATTTGCTTTCAGATATGCATATAATTCTTCAGTTGATCAACAGAAACGGCATGTGTTTATATATAAAAGTTCCAATTCCTGAAACAAACTTAATTCCTTATAAATAATAAGATGACTAATATGAAGCATTTGCATAAAATAGGTCCCATGTTGCAAGATTTCAAAACCAGTCCTATTCACATATTGAATAATTATATAGATTGTGTTGTTGTTGAGAAAATGAAATTATGCAGGCATTTTCAAGAAACAATAGTCTTGGGGATTGCAGGAACAATACTTCAAATTCAACTATTGCTGTAAAGTTTTAAATTCACATTTTAAAAGCTTTAATTGGAAATATTTCACAATGCAATGATTTTATTCCTCAGCAACAGTCTGCTGAGAAAACACATTGGGTGCTCTGCCTACCACACCTGAACTTCTCTGGCCTAATGTTTTTCTCTGCAGGGGCTCTTTCTGAATATTTCCCACAGATACAATATGCAGGATTAAAAAATGATACCAAGAACAAAAATCCACATCATTTTGTTTTTCGAAATAAATCTTGCTGATAAATTTCCAAGAATTTTCAGTTCTGACCTAAAAACTATTTCTAATCCATACCAGTAGTTATTGCTAATTACCAGTAATTAGATTTTATATTCCCAACAGATGGTCTCCCATACAAAGTCAAGTTAGCTTTCCATATTTGGCCCCAGATTTGTTTCATTTTGAGGTGTGGGGGGAATACCTTCCCTTTGTGTTTAAAATAGATAAGTCTGTTTTTTTCCCCTTTGTTAACAGTAAATTCCAGGAGTCTGCAATACAGTCCCCATGACATTCCAAGATGGTGTCAATGAACATCTATTTTTTCAAAAAAAATTATAAAAACATTAATATACTATTTTTTAAAAAACTGGATATTAGTGAATATTATCAAAACTATTAAGTATGCTCCCTGACCAACCATTGAATGATTATGACATCAGAAATAGGTAATGTGTCTCCCACATAACTCCTAGATCAGGGGTGTCAAACTTGTGGCCTGCGGGCCAGATGCGTTACGCGCTGGCCACGCCCACACCAGGTTTAGCAAAGGGGAGGGAGTTGTGATACATCACGTAACAATGAGAGTTTGACATCCCTGTCTTAGATTATTCTTATCAGAACCTGCAAGTTAGAAACCCTCGTTAGGTGCTTATAGACAGACACAAAATCATTTCCAAATCATACCCACTAATTTAAATAAAATTTAACCCACTTCTTTACTACAGGTTAATAATCCAGATTAAATAAATTTAGTAAAATAGAACCTAGTAGAAATAGAAAAGTAGAACATACGGAATAAATTAAGGCATGCAAGATAAAAATATACAAGTATGGTTGCATTATTTTGCTATTAGCAATAAACAAGTTTTACAAGCTGTGAAAACAAAATTTAAAATGGCAAGCGTTTCCTTGGGTCCTTATCTGCTAGTGAAAATTGAACATAAAATTTTTCAGTCTATCTTGGAAATTGAGTTAGAAGAGGCATTAATAAGCTGTTTCTGTATGTCTCGATAAAAATTACTATATAACAGAACATGAGTTCATATTTCAATATTACCATCTTTAGAAGCGCAAAGCTTTTCCACGTAGGGAATTTTGTGGATTTTTTTTCCTCCAGCTCTGCTGATGGTATTATACTGAAACGTAATAATATAAATGCTTGCCAAAATTTATTATTTGTAACTTCATTCAGATACAATGCTGCTTTGAAGTGTGCATTGCTGTGGCCCAATTGTACCTAATTGACAATTTACTATATTCATATCGTAAATAAACAAACAAGCAAGCAAACAAACAAATATCATTTTAGCCATTGTCTATCCACTGCAGAATAAAGACCTCTTCCACATGTCTCCAACCTATGTGGTCTTGAGTTTTCTCTTGCCAATTGGACCCCCAATACTTGCTAATGTCATCAGTTCATCTTGTTTTAGGTCTCTTTCGTGGATGCTTTTTATCAAGTGGGATCCATTCTATGACTGCCTTGGTCCACCTGCCATCAGTTCTTCTTGCTATGTGACCAGCTCATTTCCATTTCAATTCTTTTACTCTCTTTATGATATCGTGTACTTTCGTTTGTTCTCTAATCTAAGTGAAGGTCATATATTGTATATGTATATATAAGATACAGATACACACACACAATACACACCAGCAAGTATTGCAGGCCCAATTAGCAAAGGGGTGTGTGTGTGTGTGTGCGCGCGCGCGCGCGTGCACGTGCACAATACTCTGATTGCAATCCTACATTTAGGACCCTAATCCTAACCTTCTTGCCTTTAGTTTCTTATCAGAATAATTTAAATGCAGAACAGTCAGAATGTTGACAAATGTTCTACTACATCTCCTGAGCAATTCCAATTCTATATACTTCTCTCTGACCAATAATTCAACTCCTACACATTTCTAAACCGATATCTACAATTTGGAACTCCAGAAAAATTGTGGCATTCCCTTATACGGAAGTATCCTTTTGGAGGTACCTATACGCATAATGTTTGAATGAGATCAGAGACCAGATCCAAATCTGATGTTAGATCTATATCTGCTCAATAATGCTGGATTGATGCCCTTTCCAAGTATATTGGTGGTATCTGTACTTCTATCTTAATTATTTCAAAACATTTTCATATCACTACTGTTCTAAAATCAGCTGAAATACTGTGCTTTTAAGCTGGCAAAATTGCCTTCATAAAAAAAAACTAAGTTCCATAAATTACAATTTTTATTGGTGCCTTATATTTTTGAAAATTATTATTTTTTTCTTTAAGGCAATTTGAAGTCTTCAACAAATACTAATGCTACAAAGCATATATATTGCAATTACTCCTGAAGAAAAATAACATTTGGCTCTTTTTTGAGAATTCAGTTCTCCCTTGTTTTCATGCTTCATACACTGCCTACTCTCTTTGCTTTCTTCTTTACCATCTGCCCATTTCTCTGGGAGAAATTGCCAAAAATCTTGACTATGTCATCCATTGCCATCATGTAGAAGAGAGTGCCATCTCCACCTCCACATATCCTTGTGGTATAACTGGAAGACAGTTTGGAATAAATATATTAAAGGTTCCAAAAAGATCTTACTATCTTTTAAATAACTGTTAGAGGATGTAACTTTTGCCAACAAATATCAGTCATCCCAATTTCTGACAAAAATACTTTTATGATTTTTCTTATTTACTAGTGAAAATTCCCAATATTACTAAATGTTAATTATTCACAAATCAAAGTTTTACAATATTAAAGACTATACTATAATTGTAATTTGATAATTCAGTTCCAGAATTTAATTTAATTTAATTTAATACCAACTACAAATGTATAAACAGCTTTTCAATCTCTCTCTAGCTGACATTATAATGCTCCCTTTTACTCATTTCCTGGCCTATCTACCTGTCCTTGATATTTTACTACTTCAGTAGGGCAAAAAGACACAATTATCAATCCTTCATTCTTTTTCCATCTTATCCAGCAAGTGAAGTACTGATACATTAATAACCATACCAAATTTTGGTATTTATTTATTTAATCACAATTTAGAAGCTGCCAAAACTCCAGATTACTTGATGGCTTACATTTAAATAAAAATGAAATGGAGCTCAATCACCACTCTGTCCCAAAACCTGGAAGATGACATTTATCCTCATTTCAATGAACTCCAAATCCCTTATATGTTCCAGAGCTCACTTCATGCATCTCTGGTTGGAAATGAAGCAAGGAGTCTCACTCTTCTTCATCAATAGCAATAGCATTTAAATTTATATACCACTTTACAGTGCTTTACAGCCAGGGGTGGATTTCACTTACCTTTGATACCAATTTGCATATACGCTCTGCGCATGATTACGTCCGGGTGGGTGGGCGGAGCCTTCCGCTGCCACTGCTACTGGTTTGCCCAAACCGGGGCAAACTGGTAGCAACCCACCATTGTTTACAGCCCCCTCTAAGCGATTTACAGAGTTAGCATATTGCCCCCAACAATTTTGGGTCCTCATTTTACCCACCTCAGAAGGATGGAAGGTTGAGTCAACCTTGAGTCTGGTGAGATTTGAACTGCCAAATTGCAGACAGCTGGCAATCAGCAGAAGCAGCCTGCAGTACTGCACTCTAACCACTGCGCCACCATGGCTCATTGGCTGAAGAGACCCAGATCTTCACAGCCCTTCTAAACAACAGAAGAGTTGGCCCATTCAGATTTCAGGGAGAACCTCATTTCAAAAGGTAGTTGCTGCTGAAGGGAAGGAGCACTTTCAGGTCCTAAGGGATGACTTTGATTAATTGAGGAAACCTGGGGAGATAGGCAGTTCCCTAAGTAATCAGGCCTATGCCACATGATTAATTCATTCTTGTTTTCCCTTCTTATCCCCATACTTCCATAGTGATATTTATTTATTATTTATTTATTATTAAAATTTATATGCCGCCCTTCTCCCATAGGACTCTGGGCGACTCACACAGTAAAAAACCACAACAATGAAATACTAAAAACCAATCCAAATTTAAAATCCCCAAACTAAAAGCCTCATAGTCGGTCAGGGAATTTGTTGAAAACGCCATGTCTTCAGGCCAGCGTGGAAAGTGCAGAGATTGGGAGCCATCCGGAGCTCAGTGGGTATTGAGGGTTAAAAAGCCCTAGGCATATATAGGAGATTTATTTCCCCTAACTCTGAGTCAATAAGAGGTTTTGTAGGGGAGAGTGTGTCATATGTGCATATTTCTGGATTTCATATTATTTTCCATATATAATAACTGTTAATCTCTACTAATCTCAAATAATATTTTCTTCAGAGCACAAAGGCAGAAGAGACATACATGCTAACAACTTACAAATGTATATATATAAAAAACCTGAAACTAGTAGCTAATCAAAATTCAAATGCTACCTAAACAGTTTTGCCCTCTCCCGATCAATAAAACATGAAGAAATACCAGTCTTTATACCCATATTGCTTTTCTAAAAGTCTTTCAAATAAAACGCAAACAATAACCCACCTGATGTGAAGAAAAAAAAGTTTAGCAACATCTATAGAAATTAGCATCTAAGTTACTCCACAGGAAATTCTCCACCACCCAAGATACTACTGTATAGGAAAAAAAATACTACAAAAATATTGCAAAATAGGCAATAGATGTCAGAGTAGAACTTGACTAGAAAGACAAATAGTTCTTTAACAGGCATTCTGCCAAGTGAAATAAAAACAAGAAATGCTAGCAACAATTTTACCATGGATACCCTGCTAATATAAAATAAAAATATAATTACAGATACACACACATATGGACACAGAGACATGCATATGAGGCAGTGCAAATTTCTTATCCAGATCCTCAACTCCTAAAAGATTAAAGTCTTTAAGAATTAGATTGGGACACATAATTTGTGAACTTGGGGTTCACATAATTTCACCTCTACTGGCAGCTCTGGTTAACTTTGCAGATGGTTAAGCAATGGCCAGTCATAAATTCAGTAGAATTTTAATAATCTGCTTTGGGCAGCAATCTCTAGTATTCATAGAGGTCACTGGTGGCCTAATATACACCAAGCTATCATATCATTTCAGCAATGATAATAGGACAATTGACTAATATATAAACCAAACTATGTTTAAATGTCTATGGAGATTCTCAGTCTCAGATCATGGTTGTGCCACGGTGCTTTTTCAAGAGGCGACTGGATTTTCTTGTTTTTCTTTGAAGACATTTTGCTTCTCATCCAAGAACCTTCTTCAGTTTTCAAACTCTGTTTACTGAACCACAGAACTTCTGTTACATGATTCTATTGTTTTAGTTTCTGGACCTACTTTTGACCCAAACAGAACTGCCCTGGAATTAACTAAAAACTGGCTTGGATCTTGTGAGCTCAGAATATTGCGGTCACTGATGCTTGTCCTGATAACAATAGTGAATCACAACATAATGCACAGCAAGGAATACCCATTTCTGAAACAAGTCACTATCACAGGCAGTTATCTAAAGTTCCTTGCTCCTTTTTTGGATCTCAAATTATAAAATGTCTACTACTGCTATTAAGTTGTCTATTACAATGATTATTCCATAAGGAAAATTATTATTCTATAGGTGCTAATTAGAGTTTTCCATATGATCTTTGTTGGGATAACTTAAATGATGAGTAGCCAGTTGTTGCTTATGAAAGACAAGCATCACTTGAAGGCTAATGTCTCTATTGAGACAAGCTCTTGCTGAATATAAAGTTATAGTAACTCTATACCTAGGGATAATATTTGCTGACTTTAGAAAACACATTTCCTACTGAACAAATCATTTTTACTTAACTTTTTAAAATTTGCAAAACCTTGTAAAATCATGGTGATGGCAATGGAGATGTGTGCAAGCGTATCAGTAATCTACAGAGATCTGTGCTATACAAAAAAGACTAATGTTTAAGGTTTCCATAATTCAGAAGTCTTGTTGCAATTGGAAATGTAGCCTCAACCTTTCCCAAAGTTCAAGACTAGCATATAATAAATTCACTACTAGAAAACTCTTCTTCCTATGATAAGCAAGCTATTTTCATCAAGAAAGAAATGGAAATCTGGTGATGGGGAGGACTGGGTTCAATGATGAGAATACATTCTTATTGATCAGTATCAACAGTGTCATGTTATACCTATTAGACCAGAAATGGATTAGGTACCAGTACATTTCCAAGTGCAATTCAAGATACTGATTGGTTAGATACCCAATGGCTTAAGGACCCAGTACTTAAAAGACTGACTTTTCCAGATAAATGTTGCCAAAAATGCCTGCTCAAGGTCCTTACCTCTCAGGAGTTGCAACACAAGGTGGGCCAATGGTAGACATTCTCTGTAAGACTTCCCTATTGTGAAAAACCTTACTCTCCAAGATTAGAATGGTCTCCAGTTTCATGGCCTTCAAGAAAGTTGTAAAGCTGTTCAGGACAGCCTTTTGAAATTAAATCTGGAGTCACTGATATCAGACTCAATTTACTGTATTATTTATTATATTGTGTATTTTACTGTATTTATTGGAATGCAAACTTGGCTGCATGAACATCAGTCTAGCCCTGAAAAAGAAAAGAGGGTGAGAAATAAACTCAATACTACCCTGCTTTAACACTGTGATACACTGTGTTTGAAATTTTTCCAAAGTTAATCAATGCATGCCAACAAATGTAATTGAATTTTGAATAGAATTAATGACTGGCATGTAAAGGAACTCTTGGTACCTCTGTTACGCTCTGGTATCTTTTATGATGATAACTGAACTAAACCTAACTAAGGGGTAGAGAAGTTAAAACCACCTCTCTCAGACATCTAATTGGGGCCAACTAAGGGTCCAATCCCTCTATACAGAGGTGTTAGATAAAGATATGTAAGATTAGGAAAAAGCAAAACACTCTGATCTCAGTGCATTTAACTATCAATTTATAGTGAGTGCATATCATTACAGCCATCTTTCATTTTTAGAAAAGCAGAGTATTTTGGCTATATTTGAAAAAATATGCAGAGTATTTTTACTTTTATAAGTACACTTTCATAAGTGTATTTAAATAATATGTAAATAATACAGACTTGTCACAAGATAAGGACCAATAATGGTTTGGAAATGTTTTCATGAGAAAGTCAATGTGTAGATATAATACTTTTAATGACAAAAACACTGTTCTTCTGTAATTTTTTTATGCAGTAAACAAAAGAAACTGCTTATTAACTATGACTGCTTGGTTTCTATTACAGAATGATTTCTTCTTCAAGGATGTGTATCAATGTCCTGAAAGAAAAATCTATTTTTGGATACAACTGCAGGAGCTAAATAAATCAAATTATCTATCATATCTAAACAGGGCATTGCTAGGCAGGATAAACACCTATAAATTATTCTAAGCTTTTAAGTGAAAAAGTGATATATAGTATAGTATACAAATTCAATAAAGAGTGATAAGGTTACTATGGAAAGTAGATGTTTTCTTCAAATTTAATGGAGCATAACCAAGGCTATGGTTTTCCCAGTTGCAATGTATGGTTGTGAAAGTTGGACCATAAGGAAGGCGGACCATCAAAGAATTGAGGCCTTTGAACTATGGTGCTGGAGAAGACTCCTGCGAGTCCTTTGGACTGCAAGGCGATCAAACAGATCAGTCCTAGAGGAGATCAACCCTGACTGCTCTTTAGAAGGCCAGTTCCTGAAGATGAAACTCAAATACTTTGGCCACCTAATGAGAAGGAAGGACTCACTGGAGAAGAGCCTAATGCTGGGAACGATTGAGGGCAAAAGAAGAAGGGGACGGCAGAGAATGAGGTGGCAGGATGGAGTCACTGAAGCAGTCGATGTGAGCTTAAATGGTGTCAGGGAGAGGAGAGGAAGACCTGGAGGAAAGTTGTCCGTGGGGTCATGATGAGTCGGACACGACTTTGCAACTAACAACAACAACATTTCTGGTGCAAAGATAAAAAAATGTATGAGGTGTCAATAATATATATTCCATTCCATCAAGTGCAATGGCCAAAAACTATTCCTATGTATTTAGTTTTATATTTTATTCTATTTTCCTTATTTTATTTTATTTTCATTTGCAATGTTTTAAATTCTCTATTATTTCATGTAATAATAATTAGTCTGAATAGGAGTCTGTTTCTACTGCTTTTATTTATACATACTGGATAAATATGAAGAAAATAAAATGAAAAGGGCTTATCATTGGTACAGAATTTCTGCTACTTTGATTTATTGTTTTCGAAAATATATATTGGTATACTTATGAACAACTTGCCAATATACATTATTGAACAAAAGATGTAAGAATGTCACTTTTAAATATACTGGAAAAGGCTGAGTTTTCATTTCCTAGTTTCAGAGTCTTTTCCACACAGTTTATATAGAATTATATTTCAATATGGAACCACATAAAAAGCATAATAAGGACTATTCGGTGAATTCTAAATTTAATATTAAGACATGCTATAGGAACAGGGAGGTCTGAAGGTGGCACACATTTGCTTAATATTTTCTATACATAATTGGGCTTGAAATTGCCTCATACAAGATCTGAGTAAACAGAAGATAATAATATTTCACATACCTGCAGCTGTAACAGCATACTGACTGATTCAACAAATCACAAACATATTCTCACAGGAGAATAAAACAAAACAAAATTGGTAACTGTATCCAAATAGCCCAGGTAATATAGCTTTTGGTTCTCATTCTCAATACAAACAAACTGCTTTAAGAATATATTTTGATCTATTTGTCTTGCTTGGTTTTGCCATGTGTAAAGAACTTATGTCTACCCCACAGTTCTATATATCATTTGAATTGCCTCATATAACCTTAGTCAAAAAATGGTTAGCATTAGAATGATCCATCCTTTAGCATTCAATTGAGCAGACTATCCAGTGAAATGCTATGAAAATGTGACAGGGAGATCACTCATCCTTGCTAGAGCCAAATACTAACACTGACTCATTCGCAAGGTCAGTCCATGCTATCAGAACAAATGCTGCTTTAGAAGGAAAACAGTGAAGCATATATAAAAAGAATAAAGATAACCAGAGCTTAATGAACCCCACAAAGAAAAAAGAAATGATTCTAAAATATCATATCTGAAGCTTGCTCCGTAAAGACAATATTCACTGAGTGTTAACTTACCATTTAGGCCGGCTTGTGGATTTTACCATTGGAGCCATTCCATCTCGATAGAGGCTCTTTGTTTTACTGAAGTTGACAATATTGAAAATTACCCTCTGAAAGACACAATATAAGAAGAGAATCTCAGCTATATTGTATATCACACACACACACACACACACACACACACACACACATTGGTTTCTAAATATTGAATCTTTATAATTGAATAGCTCCTAGCTTAAAACGCAGACAATAAGGCAACCATTTACAAAATCTCTCCAGGTCTATACATTTATACATCTCCAGCATTCTTCTTAGAGTACTTTTTGTATTGTATCTAAACTGTCTGCCCAAGGACTGAAAAATATTTTGTAGTTAAGTGAGCAATTACTTAGGGTGACAATGGTTCCATGTAGGAATCTTTCAAAGTGCCTAGGATTGTTAGAAAATTCTGCTATAGTCTGCATTTGACAGTTGCTGTTTGTATTCCACTAGTAACCATTCCAGTGGGACACAGAAAGGAAAAGAAAATGAAGGAGAAAAGGACGGTGAGCAAAACTACAAAAATAGAACATATATTACTACTAAACCTCTTGTGCATTTTTCACCAGAAAGAAGTTATATTAAAGAAAACTCATGGGAGCATGTTTTGAATGTACCACATAATGAAAAAAGGGTGGTTGGGCCCAGCCTTTTCTGTCTAATAAAGCCCCACAGACTACAACAAAAACAGCATAATGTTCTGATTCAAAACATGCATAATTATGCAATTACTGAATACATGAAATAAATTAGGAACTACCAACACATTGGAGCAAGTGATCATTTGGAGAAATAGTTTATTAATAAAAAATGAGCAAATTCATATTGTCTAATAACTGCTAAATCAGAGATATAACCATGCACATTAAACTAATGCTAAACAAATCTTAGTAACTGGGTGAGATAATGCAGGCAGCTGAACGGAATATATAAAAATTGGCTAACAGGATATCTTGATTCATCTGTTGATTCTAGTGATTTTTTAGTGATTTCCAAACAGGATTTACATTTATGAAATGGTTAATTGGTACCTAACCAATTATCTGGGGGAGAAAGGAACGTTATTTCTAATTATGGATTTTTTGTGTGTGAATTTTGCCCTTTTTTTTTTAGAACAAACTAGATTTCAGAGTAGCAGAATAATATTTTATATAATATTTTATATAATATTTTCATATTACCTATAATACAAACACATCTTTCTAATGTTTCACATCCCCCAGAATAGCAAGATAGCAATTATGATGTTTTTAATCAATACTAAAATTGAATTGATTCCAAACTGTAGAGAAGAAGAGCCCTTGGGAGGAAGACTGCTGTTTTAATTTGGCTTATATTTGTAAATGCACCTTCAGTAACAGCAAAGGGGTTAGTTAAACTTCATGTACTTTCTGAATATATTGGATAGGAGGACAGGATTTTCACACCAGTGACTTTATTCTTTGGATACAATTATGCATGTTTTAGAAACAATTATGAGAAAGTTTCTAATTCTGCTAAATGTGAAATGACTAACAAAAGACAGCTGGTAGAGACTGAAAATAGTCCCATCTCAATCAAGTGTTCCTCCTCTTCTACTAATAATTTGGGTAAATCCAATCAACTAGGTAAAGCAGAGTGTATGTATTTAAAACTGTATAATGCGACAATTTCATCATTTTCATAGTGCAGTTAGCAAAATGCTGCAGTCCCTTCGATAAGCTATGCGCCACCTGAAATTCTTTCATAAAAGTGATTAACTTTATCAAACTATGCCACAGGATTAATGGAGCATAGAAACCTGAGGCACTAAAATATTAAACTATGGAATATTCTCAGTGGAAGTTAAAATCTGCTACGTAGCTCATCCAGTGAAGTGTATAAAATTTAATAACTTCAGTACATACCCAAACCAGAAACCTAAGCAGCCTGCTCACTTCATCTCCGGAAGTGAAATATATGCCGTACAATGTGTGATACAGTAAGCAAACATTTGCTGGACAGGTAAAAAAGTCTGCTGTATATCTGTATATCTGTGTTCATATACATATGTATGTACTGTTAAATCTTTTTTAAAAGATTGCTACTGGCTTTGTTGAAGTTTTGTTCTAGGGCAGAACTTTCTGCTTACTCCTTGCCACCATGAGTGCTTCCCAAGTGCAAGATCAGACGTTTTTATTCGCCAGCCTACTGCTGATGCACCACAAGCTAGTGTTTTCCAACTTTCCTTCAAAACTGGTGTTCTCCAACCCAAGCTGTTTGAGGCTCATCAAAGTGGATAGTCTCCAGCATTTCATTGCATTCTAGTGGTAACCCAGTTCACGTTGCTTGAACTGCCTGCACAACCTCATTCATTACAGCAGATACTCACAGCCTCTCTAGGCA
Source organism: Masticophis lateralis (assembly GCA_030761175.1). Classification (NCBI taxonomy): domain Eukaryota; kingdom Metazoa; phylum Chordata; class Lepidosauria; order Squamata; family Colubridae; genus Masticophis; species Masticophis lateralis. The sequence continues at coordinate 153,120,507 of JAUDYJ010000003.1, read as the reverse complement.
TTTTAGCCAGGGCCACCAAATACTATGTTCTCTGTTGGTTAGCAGTTGCTGTCTTTTTATAATCTTATGCTTCCCTGAAGGATTTCCATTAGCTCAGTAAACTATGGTCAGCCCAAAAAACTCATGCTCCCTTCAGCCCTTAAATTTTGCAGCAGGCACCCTTTTGGTTTCTACCCAGATTAAGTAAAGCATGCTCCCCTTGCTTTCGCACCACTTCCTCGCAGTACTACAAGTACTACAAGTATTTCCGTTCCCTTAATTTTTTAAAAACAATTTTAAGTTTCAGATTAGGAATGCTATGCTGTTCTTCCTTCCTATAATTTTATATATAATATATGCTATAATATAATATTGGACCTACAAAGGAATATAGGAACAAAGGAGCAACCTGTTCCCTGTTCCCTATTCCTGTGATTATTTCATTCATGTTGTTTTAGTTTTTCAATGACCGCTGGTGTTTTTATTTTGCACTTTATTCAAACTGTAACTTTTTGTGTATTGTAAAGCAGGGGTCCCCACATCATGGCCCACTACCAGGCCACCGCCTATTTGAAACCGGGCCATTTGTGTGATGGGCAAGTGCACATGTGTGTAAAGCTCCACTTGCACAAGCAGCAAGTCCTTGCAAATTTGCATGGGCAGAGGATACTTAAGTGGAGGTCACTTGTGCCCACGTGTGAAACTCCACTCGATGGTAGAAGATCTCAAATACTGCTCTCTCTCATAATAATTGTCTTAAATGGAGCAATTTATAAAATGCTGCTTCAAACCAGTTAAAGAAACTTCGTTCCTGGAAATTGCTCTTGAAATTAAGGACTTTATGGAATCCAGTTCATCAACAGTTCTTAGAATATTCAGTTCAAAGGATAGGTTTATTTGTGAATAATCTTTTCCCTAAAAAGTTTATTTTTTCCTCCCAATGACTACTTGCTCACCTCATTAATGAATGGCACATATTTTATTGCCTTTGATCTTTAAAACTGGGCTAGGAAGAGCATTCTTTTAAGGTGGATCCTTGCATCCTAAAAGATTAGTCCAGTAATATCTCCCTTGAGGGACCAAGAACTCCATATTCAACTGCATCTCAGGAAGGTTCAGCAATTTTATGCATAATTTGAGAATCCGGCATTGGGGAAAAAGTTATCAAGAATATATTTTTTCTCCTGTGACATGATTCAGATTTAAGTTTGAGGATGGCAGGTGAAATGGGAAATGACTGGGTATATGTGAGATTCACATATTGAAGTAGTTCTTATTTTCTCCATTAAATGTTAAGAGTGGATGAAAAAAAAGATGCTATTTGTAGGCTTTTAAAAATGTTGTGTCTCAGGAAAGAGAGAAAGAATGGGAAAGTGGTAAAGAAATGAGTGACTTCCAACCACTATTTATATGAGCACCTCTCATAATTTACCAAAACTTCCTTAACTACACGTTCGTTAAACCCAAAAGTGACAAAAAAACAAAGCAAATAAGTGACTCTCACCTAAAATTATATTATATTTTTATTTGAATTCAGCTTCTAAGCAAACTAGTATTTGGTATTATGCCTCCGTAAGCTGACAACAATTACCACAATCAGCAGCATTTATCAAAGATATTTTTGCAGTATCAAAACCAGTCTGGCGGTGAGCCAGGTGTGCTTGTTTCTATACATATCTGCATATTTTACACATAAACACACCTATTTAAGCTTCATTTGATGATGAAATGGAGCTGCAGGTGCATACTAAGTCTAATTGGTTAACACGACATCCTACATTTCTTCTTCAATTAATAACAGCAATACAACATGACTCCTATCTTTCTCAGAATGCAATTTTTTGTTAATGATGAGAAAAAAAATTCCAAAATGGACTAAAGTAATAATCCCCCATAATAAATCATGCAAAGGTTTAAACAAAACATAGACTGTCTGAACTCTGCAAATTCCAAAGAAAGATGTATTTCATATTACCAGGTATCAGATTAAAAAAGCTTAAGCTGCTATGTATGAATCTTCTGTATATTTTCTAGAATACATAAAATGGGATGAAGTTTTGATTACCATCTGATTGTCATATACAGGTAATCCTCGATTTACAACCACAATTGAGCCAAACATTTATGTTGTTATGTGAGACATTTGTTCAGTGAGTTTTGCCCCATTTTACAACCTTTCTTGCCAGAGTTGTTAAAGAATCTCTGCAGTTGATAAAAGTTAGTAACTCGGTTGTTAAGTGAATCTGGCTTTCCCATTGATTTTGCTTGTCAAAAGGTTGAAAAATGTGGTCACATGACCTTGGGACAGCAATGGTCATAAGTATGGACCATTGACAGCAATGGTCATAAGTATGAACCGGTTGCCAAGCATCTGAATTTTGATCAAATGATCATGGGGATGCTACAAAGGTTGTAACTGTGAAAAATGGTCATAAGTCACATTTTTCAGTGCCATTGTAACTTTGAATGGTCACTAAATGAACTGTTGTAAGTCGAGGACTACTTGTACTTTCTGTGACCAAAATTTTGTATAATTTATGTTGCATAAGCATGGAGTAGAACTGTAATTCAGTTGAGAAGCACAGGCATTATATGCAGAAATTAAATAATTCAGTCTTTGGGATTTTCAGATATAGATCTATAAAACTCCTGCCTGTAATCCTAAGAGACTATTACTACTATGTGTACCATCTGATTGACTGCTCTCATTCATCAGAAATGCTAACTGTCACAGCTTATACTCATTTCACATTTCTCAACAAACTTTCTAATTAAAGCTTATAAAGTTCTTACATTGAATTTTTTAAGTTTAAAAATACTGACTATATTTAAGGTCTAAATCTTTCCCATGGAATATATTATCATTTTTGAGTTTAAATACTTTTAGCATTTAGTCTCCTATCTATTTACAAATATTAATGGCTCATTTACTATTAACGAAGGAAAATATTTTATCAATTGTGGAGGGAATTATAGGGACTCTTAGATGATATGTTAAGGAGCACCTGTGCCTTGTTATGTACAAGTTGCTAAAGCACTGCATAGCTACAAAACATAATTAATAAAGCAATAGAAAAGTAAAACACACAGATTTCTCTAAAAAAATCTGGGGTCCCCAACCCCTGGCCTATGGACCGGCACCAGGCCGTGACATGCCAGAAACCAGGCCACGCAAACAAGCAAAGCCCCATCCATGGGACGCAGGCAGCACACAAAACCAGACCCCCTCTGGTCTGTAGAAAAACCTCTCTCCCTGGAACTGGTCCCTGGTGCCCAATTGGGTGCCACTGATGTAAACTTCCTGTTAAATCTGCTTTGAGAGAACAATCCTATAAATTTACTTCTAAATCAATGTGGGATTACATTATAAGAGGAAAAAAAAATAATATCAAGGATGCCAAAAGAATAAGATGAAGAACAATGGCTATTTTAAACCATTACATTTTCAATTTCTATAAATCAATGCACAAATCTATCAGATTTGCTGGAAGACATAGACAACAGTCAAATGAAAAGTAATATAGCTATTATACAGGTAGCTTTTTTATGGCCCAAAAATATTTCTATTGGCATCAGTGTAAGAACCATTATCATGCATGGTGAATATGTGAAAAAGCAAAAAAAGTACAAATACAACAAAATTTTAAACATGTATATCCATAGGAAACCAGGGCTTTTTGTATTAGGACTTATGGACACCCAATTAGAAAGGTCCCACAGAAGACTGGTTTCATATATAGTAGTGATGCTATAATATGTAGAAAGGTGGAAAATCCCAAAAGTGGTGAACTTTGAAGATGACAGAATTTGCAGAAATAGCAAAATGTATTTGTTTGACAAAACAGTAAGTACTTTTATAAAAGCTTGGAAAACCTTTATGGACTTTTTGTTGAAAATGGTAAAAAATGAAGAGGTGATTTCGGGAGTTGCTGATTTCTGGTTGATTAGGAAAGAAGATAAATATGTATTATAATTCTAAAGGAGAAGAAATGCTAAAAGCTTGTGTGTAACAGCTGTAAAGAAGATTGAAATTTGTTTCCATAGATTTCTTTTCTTTTTAATTTCTTACCTATCTTGTTTTTAGCATTTTTCTTTTATCTTTTAATACTTTCCTTTTATATTTTTCCATCTTTATTTTTTGAATTATGTAAAATCTCTCATTAAAATATATTAATTATTAACATAAATTTTATAACACAGAATTAATAGTTCATATTATTGATGTTTTCAAATACCAGAAGATATGTGCAAGATGCATTCTCTACAAGCTGACAGAAGAAAGCAACTCTCATCAGGCTATAAGGACGAAGCTAAGGAATTTCTTTATGACCAAGAAACAAAGCATCCATCCATGACATATCATCACAAAGCTTCACCTGCAGGGGAAAAAAAAATCAAACCCAGGATTTGACAGGAAAACTCATGGCTACTGTTTCTTGTGACACTGATGTTGTATTGATATGGATTTCCTTTATATGATACCGTTGTCAACTTAGAATGTTACACTACAACATTCAAAGCTTTCAAACAGTGATTAAGCAGAATTCATAAGCATAAGAAGGAAATGTGGCAACATTGCTAGCCTTATAACTCACAAGTACCTCAAGAAGCAATGGCAAAGTTGGAACTCACGGCTGTGCCCCTTTGTGTATTTTTAGAGGGAAAGTATTTTTTGTATATTTGACGACAACTGCACAATGCTTAGTACAAAAAGTCTTAGTGAAAAAAAAAACTTCCCAGAATGTATAATTCCCTAATATATATTCTAGACTGCAACAGACATTGTGACATGTTATAAGCATACAGTAGTCATACTTTAAGTATAGCCATGCATTAAACGTCTGTTTCCACATAATTAGAGACTGTCTCTGTGTTTAGGCATCCATATTCTGTTCAATCAATATTACAGCTGCAAGTGGATAGCAACAGCTGGCTGCTTTAGAGGTTTACTTGCACAAATCTGCTGATATCTTACATCCTCAAGAGGAAGCAGCTGGGACTGATTCAAGTTTCGTACTTAGTGATAAATACTATTACGCAGGGAGAAGCAACACTATAAAGTTTAATAAAAACTGCCACTAATTCAAGTATTAAATGCTTCCTTGAAAACTGGGTGTTCAATAGGATCCCATTTTTCATATACTTTTATTGTGTGGAAGAGAGTTTCATTGAGATCTTTTTCTCCGTTATTATACTGCTTGGTTAGATAATGCATGCTGTAAAGCCAAGTATAGCAACCATTTAACACATTATTTCTAAAAATTTCTAACAATTCCATTTACATTATATGACAGTATAGAAAATTGTTACCGAAGAATCCAAAGTATATAATACACACACACACACACACACACACACACACACACACACACACACACTATCTTAGCACAGTGAATTTTCCACATGGGAATATTTAGAATAAAATTTAATTCAAAAAAGCTATACAACACTTTGTATTCTTCCTATATGGGACTGTTTTATTATAATTCTTAGGAGAAATTTTTTATTTTCATTAACGCTTTACAGCAGCCTTTTTATAAAATCTCATTGATTTTTAATCAGTCAATAGTTTCCCTTTTGATCTTCTTTTACTAAGAAATCTGATAAAAAGCTGACAAAAATGTGATGCATTAATCAAAGAAAGAAATCATAATTTAATATGTCTAATTGTTTCACTTTGTAACATAATAAATTCATAGTATATCATTTTCATGTCTAATGTCATGTAGAATTGTTTGATTTACAAGTCTTGAAATTTACTCTTATTTTTAAATTCATCCCTATTCTTTGTGGTTCCAGAACAATAAGTTCCATTGGTGCCTCCCAATCATGTCTGTTATGTCACTGACATCTCCAAGGCAGCTGCAATCTGCTTGTTTCAATGTTAAAAACATGATTGCATTGGTGGGCTAACAAATACTATTGCACTTGATGACAAAGTGCTGCTTAGTTCTCTCGTCTTTATATCTCTGCCTTTTAACACAAATTCTTTCCTTTGTTCAGTCAAGTTAAGTAGCCACAAATTTAACCTAAAATGCTCAAAAAGATATTCTACAGATAGTTTTGGGCTAATTTGGAATCCTCGGGAGTGGGAGCAATTTCCAACTAATTATTGGTTTCCCCACTGATTTTGCTGTTGGGAACCTGGTAGGGAAGGTCTGAAAACCCAGTCATGTGATCATGGCTCATTGTGACATCATAATCACAAGATGGGCACAATCTTGTGACTTTAAGGACACTGCAGTGGTCAGAAACCTGAGGATAATTAGAAGTAATCGGCTCTTGTTCATTGCTGTAATGACCTTGAACGGTTGCTTGTTCTGCCTGTACAAGATTGCCTGTATTTATTTAAAAATATGGAAAGCATTCCAAGAGTAAACCTTTTAAAACTTGAAACTCTGTATCCCATGCTCAAAATATATCATGGGAGATCCAAGAGATTTTAGCCACAGAACAAAATAGTATGTATGGTGTGTCATATTTGGAATCAAACACACCTATTTTGAGCAATATTATCTTGAGGTCTCTATGCATCACCTGGCTGACTAGTAAATGCTGTTACAGAAGATATATGGCTCCTATCTCTGAAGGAATACATTCAGGATTGGACACAAGTCTTCGGTTATGGCTGTTCCTCTCTTAGCCATCAACAACAGACTTGAGTGAGAGGGTATTAACATGATAAACAATCACTCATGCCTATCCTGCCCCAGGCTAAATACAGACAAACACACAAGAGAACTGGTTGCAAAAGGGAGCACACACACACACACAAGCAGGAAAGAAGGTCCCCAAATCAAGCAAGTTTTCCTTCTCAGTTTGCAAGTCCAAATCAATAGCAATAGCACTTAAATTTATATACTGCTTCACAGTGCTTTACAGTCCACTCTAAGTGGTTTATAGAGTCAGCATATTGCCCGCAACAACAATCTGGGGCCTCATTTTATCGACCTCGGAAGTCTGAGTCAACCATGAGCCAGTGAGAATCGAACTGTTGGCAGCAGGCAGTCAGTAGTAGTAGAATGCAGTTCTGCGTTCTAAGTATTGCGCCACCATGGCTCAAGCAAATAAGTAGTGTGGGTTTTTTTTAATGGTAACTGCTTCTGATGATTACCTATCTCAATAGCCTATAGGTACTCTGATAGAGGTTGCTCTGCTAAGTCTGGAGCAAGCTGTTCACTATAAGTCTACTCATTTGAAAATGAGCTTGTCATGACAGTGCCTGAATAAATAACTTGATGAATGAACTTTTCTTCCTTCAGATCACCTTCCCTTTGCTGTACTTCCTTACTCAGCCATTGCAGGAAGATGGAGACCTATTACTCTATCTCTAGAGCAGGGCCGTTAAACTCCTGGCCTATGGGCTGGATGCATACACACTGGCTATGCCCACACCCCATTTAGTGAAGGGGGGGGAAAGTCCCGATACGTCATGTGACACTGCCGTGATGCCATGAGTTTGACACCCCTGCTCTAGAGCAATATTTCTCAACCTCAGTGCTGACTGCCGTGGCTGGGTTGAAGTTGAGATTCATACACCTTAAAAGTTTTTGAGATTGAGAAACACTGCTCTAAAGCACTGGTAGCCAAGAGTGGGGAAGGAAGGCCCTCCCTCAGACTGCAGTCCCCAGTTTATATAAATCAGCATGTATAGATGGAGGAAATGGTGGTAGGCAAGGAATCCAAAGCCCATTTACAATACAGAACTACTTGTCACTTCATGGCATTATCTACCAGTCCAGAAAGTAAAGGACTATTTATTAAAGATATTCTTTGCTTTGGGGAGCAAAGTTAGTTATATGAAGACTGAAAAAATATGTCGAAGTGGTAAATTCAAAGCTGTACATGTGCATTGTTTTTTTTTAATGCACCAATATTAATTTAAAGAATACAAATACAAGATTGACTTGGATTAATTTGTTAAGTATTCATACGTCATCTCTACATGAATTTGGGTCATGGAGAAGAAGAGGTAAGCTTCAATCTACATGTCAAACTGAAGTAAGTCTTCACTTTCAAAACACATTCTTCACCCCATTCAGGAATTGTTCCTGTAAGGGACAATTAATTTGAAATGTTCTGGCCAGTTGTGCTTATGGTCACTTTTTTTCTACTTTTTTTCTACAGTTCTAGTATCATCCCGACAATGATTTAAAAAATTATTTCTTATTATTTCTTATTCACTATTTGAACTGCCTTTCTAGCTGTTGACAAAAACATTAATGTTGAATTACTAATGCGCTAGTCACCTTACGCATTGACTACTGTAACACTCTCTACATGGGGCTGCCCTTGAGGGCCACTCAGAGGCTTCAGCTGGTGCAAAATGCAGCCGCACAGGTTGTGATGAGAGAGTCCCAATACTCGCATGTTACACCCCTCCTGCGCAACTTGCTTTGGTTACCAGTTGCCCTCCGGGTGAGATTCAAGGTGCTGGTGATGACCTATAAAGCCCTTCATGGCTTAGGCCCAGGATATTTGGCGGACCACCTGTAGCCAGCAATGACATCCCATCGCCTGGTCCGCGCCCATAGAGAGGGCCTGCTCAGGGTGCCGTCGGCTAGACAGTGTCGGCTGGCAGCCCCCAGGGGTAGAGCCCTCTCTGTGGGTGTGCCCACCCTCTGGAATCAACTCCCCTTGGAGGTCCGGTTGGCTCCTGACCTTTGCACCTTCCACCACGAATTAAAAACTTGGTTATTCAAGTTCCCCGACCTGAACTGATGGGGTTTTAGGGTTTTAAATTTTATTGGGTCTATTTAGATCTTAACTTTGTATTGTGCTTTGTGCATCTTACTATTGTGAGCCGCCCTGAGTCCATTGGGAGATAGGGCAGCATATAAGCCAAATAAAATAAATAAATAAATAAATTCCTTGCTTCCTCACAATAAGCCTTAGCCAACATTTTACTAATGTATTTCTATCGCATAATTACAATTTCTCTATTCATTTTTGATTGAATTCTTTATATAAAAAGTACTAAAGAAAAGGCTAAAATTTGAAATGAATATTATCTGCTCACAAAGGTAATCTTACATTATTAATAATTCGACCACATTCCAACTTTTCAAAGAGCAGTAAGAGGAAAAGAATGATTTTGGTCTTTACCTCTCCAAGCTAGAGGGCTTTCTAAAATTACTTCCCTGCTCTGAAATTAATTTTCATCTCACAAATCCACCTGCTTAGAGGATCAGAGAAAATGCAGCACTTACTGAGTAACAATATGCAGAGTAGCTCCAATCTTCTTTCACTGGAAAGAGAGATCTAGCTTTGCACCTGGATTACATATATCTTTATCATGCTATTCCCATTCACAATAAGCCACCAACAGGCGTTACATAGGGATGGCTGTACAACTTAGCTCTTCAGACACTTAATATTATTATTCAGAAATTGACTTCATTGGTAGAAGGTTCAAGGATACCATTCAGCAAGATTATGCTCTATTTTGGGGACAAGAATGAAATAATGTATAAATATGTTTGTCCATTGCAGTACACAGAAACTGAAGCCATTTCTGTATACCCCTGGGTTGAAATTCCAGGGTTTTTTCCACCTACCTTTCTGAGTCAATTGATCACTGTCCAGATGGGTTTATAATTGAAAAAATACTCTATTTAGGGTTTTCTTTTAAGGAATCTAGGCTCAAAGCCTCAAAAAGTAAGGAACAAACTTCACAGATTTTAATTATTTGTGCCTAGAGCTGCTCTGAGAATCTGTCAGGTTTTTTTATCTTTATTAATGCAATATACAATGTATTTTTCAATTATAGAAATAAAAATATTTTTCTCCCTTTTTCAACAATAATAAATATAAGCCAACATAAAACTGCTGTTACTTTGAAAATATAAAAACCATCTTTGTCAATAATATTTTAGAAATGTACTTGGCATCTTAGTGAAAGCCAGTGCAGCACACAAATCAGTGGGAAAGGTGACCTATTTAGAGTTAATAAAGGAAAATCACTCGTTCTGTGAGGAAGAGATCCTAAGGCCCACAGCCACTTAGTCTTATCAAGGTTCAGACAAAACTTTCATACCCAGATGCCACAGCCTTCAGGCATTGGAGAGCACTTCAGAGCTTCCTTTGAATGGCCCAGAGCAGTGATAATATTTACTTGCATGCTGACAGATGACTTTGCTAGAAGAGAGCTGAGTCCTATAGTAGCCCACAGAGCTAATGCCTAAGGCTGGATCTCTCTCCCTGGCACAATTGGCCTCAGAGGAGAATTGTTAAAGAATGATGCCTCTCTCTACCAACTCCCACAACCAGCCAGAAGGATACCATGATCAGTGACAACAAAAAACAATGGGTTCAAAGAGGACCAAAGAGGATACACATGACCGCAAAAGGTCATCTGTGTAATAAATATCATCTCAGTGATGTATCCCAATCTGAAATATGCTTCCTTCAGAACTGTTTGGAACTGCAGGCCCACCACCCTCTCAACAGCCTCACCCAGAGGTGGGCTTCACATAATTTAACAACCAGTTTGCCTAGTGCAAAACCAAAAATGTGAGCATGCACGCCCATGCCTGCTTCACTTGCACGTGCGGCTTCTGCATTTGCGTGTGACTTCAAACACACTGTGATTTCATGTGTGCAGCTTCCAGCACATCTTCTTGGGCAGCTGCAGTGATAGAACGGGTGAGGTGCAGAAATCAACTGGGCTGCGTGGGCGGGGCGAACAAGACAGAGAGTGAGGTATATAGGACAGGATAGCACTGCGGCAGGTGGGAGGGCCCAGCTGGTGGTCAGAACTACCGGTTCACTCAAACTGGTCCGAACCGGCAGCAGCCCACCTCTGGACTCACCCTAAAAGTAAAGATTGGAGGCTGTATAAACATTCTCGAAAAGGAGTGAACCACCATCTATTTTAAAACAGGTGGATTTGCTTATTCCTGCAGTGGCAATTTACCACTGCTTGTCACTTTCCAAAAGGCTATAACCAACTAGGAGGAAAATAGATCTTATACAAAGGTGGCAGGATGCAATGTCCATTTTTTCATGAATACCCGAATCAAACTCCATCCCGCTTCACAGTGCTTTACAGTCTTCTCTAATAGGTTTACAGTGATAGGTTTAACAGGTTTACAGTCAGTCTATTGCTCACAACAATCTGGGTCCTCATTTTACCAACCTCGGAAGGATGGAAGGCTGAATCAACCTTGATCCGGTGAGACTCGAGCTGCCAAACTGCTGGCAGCCAGCAGTCAGCAGAAGTACCCTGCAGTACTGTATTCTAATCACTGTGCCGCCATGACTCTTATGTCATGCATGCCAGGTCAGTCTCTTACTTCATGAATGAGGGAGGCCTGGCTATAGACTGACAAGACAGCAGCAGGTAAATCCCATGGCACTGAAAGTTAAATCACCTAATCTCAGGACTGAACATAGGGATGGAACATGACATCTATACAAGAAGCCAAGAATACCTTCCCCAAGAGTGCCTCCTCTCTCCCTCTTATCTCCTTGTGGCTGTCACCAGCATGTAGTTCCTATCTTTCTTTCTCCTTGCTCCAAATCAAACAACCTCATCCCACAATATAAAATGTGAGATGCAATATGAGATGGTCGGGATGTGTTGTACAGTCACTAGGGGTCAGGCCCAACTCAGTACCTCATCCTCAATCCATTTCAATTCAATATAATTGCAAAGATATCTTACGATACCTTGCCATATTTGGTATACGGCAGTTAGTAGAATAACTAATTGAATTATTATTTTTAAAGGTGCATTATAGTTCACAAAGTCTGAGTGCATATTTTAGGGTTTTTTTAGGAAGAAATCCAAATGAATCGATTTCAAAACTGAAGTATATCAAACACTGATACACACACGCTCCAAAAAGAAAGAAACCCTTCCCCCACTACATTGCATAGGTATTTTTACTCTAACAAAGAACAGAGCCAATTCAGTTGCCTTTGCTTTTTCACCCCTTGGGATGACCTTTCAGGATAAGAATTGTCAGTGCCTTATTTATAATGGCAGATCTCAAGTTTGATTCTGGCAGGTTTTGATCACTTTATGGCCCAAAAGCTTTCAAACACAGAAGAATCTGATGCCTATTTGGCATCCTGTTGTGTGTTTAAACCTCAAAAGCAACTTGCGGTCCCAGAAGTGAATTGCTGAAGTGGTGTAAACAAAACACAAATGTCACAAAATGATGAATATCTCATACAAAATATCTTTGTCAAAAAGATGACATCTCAGCATTCCCTGAAAGATATCTGTAAGAGATTCATGCTCTGAAAATAAAAATTTGATTTACAAAGCAGAAAACAAACAAATAAGAAATATCAATAATTCAGATTATTTGTTCATGAAACACAGAAAGATGCACAAAAGGAATCAAATATCAATTATTTATATATACTCATTGTACTGTGACAGTGGCAGTTTAGAAGCATTCTCCTGGGCCATATTAGCATATGCGATAGAAGAGGTCACAACAATGACAGGCTACTTTCATGAGAGTAGAATCTGTTTCTGAATTTGTGCAGGTGCTAACCTTATTCTTTGATGCCAATCACGGTGTTTACTGCCATCACTGATTATCAAGTCTGACAGTTACAAAACTAGTTCCTTTTATATATTTGTCATTTTTTTCTAATCATAGTGAACTTATCATATAACATCCCTTGCATTGTTAGCATAACAAAATTTCAGAGAGGGGAAAAATAGCTACCTCAGATAAGCATTGTTCTTAATGAATTAGGTCCATTTAGACTGATAAACCTAATTTATAATGGCAGATCTGGGGTCTGCCATTAGACCTGGGGTGTCACCTAACTAAGCCACACCTAGTTTCAATGATCATGTGTGATGATCTAGCAGGATAATCCAATTGTAATTACATATACTTGCAAGATATAGAAATGCACGGGAATCTTTGAGCCTCTAGCTCACGGGTCTTGAAGTCACAGTGTCACTTTGACGTCATGTGACGTTTCATGATGTTTTTCCCCTTCACAGAGCTGGGGTGGGCGTGGCCTGCACATGACGCATCCAGACCACAGGCCGCCAGTTTGATAGCCCTGCTCTAGCTGAATAAAGCAAACATTCACAGGGCATTTGCCAATATAACACCTCTCAGAGAAAAGACCAGGAAGAGCCAAAACAAAATGTTAAAGCACTTTGGATGCAGTGGACTGAATCATCTAGACTCATCTAGAATCATGATTGACAATAGCAATCATCTTGCTATTGTCAAAATAATTATGCTTTCATATATTGAGCTGCAGGACTGACCAGTGTTTCACAAAGAAAGCATTTTCATATAATAAAAAGTATAAAAAGAATATGTTACAACAGTTGTTGTACAGCACCTAGAGTCAATTTGGAATTAATGGTGCCTGAATTGAATAACTTAAAAGAAAACTTGAAAAAAAACCTTGAAAACCCCTAATATCCATGTTAAAAAATCCTGTCTGTTAATGTGAAATCTTAAGTATAAAATATTTTGCTCAATTCAGGTTTCAAGAATATTGTAGAAATCATATTGTGGGGTTTTTTCTTCAAATTTAAGTGCAGAATTACGCTCTGAACTAGCATTTTAACTTATTTATTTAATTATTTATTTATCCTCATATCTTAAAAATGGGAGTCAATTTTATACTGGGATATATTCTTGAACATCTGCATCAACTATCATTTCAATATCTTGCTCCCCTGGGAAGAGATTACCTTATGCTGCATTTTGCATTTTCTTTCTCCCCTTGAAAACAGATGTGAGGGCTGAGCTGTAGGGAGTTCAAATATAGCTTTGTGCATTGAATATGCGTACAGAATTTTACTCTACTATTTCAGTATTCAATGAAGATCATGTTCCAAACAAGCTGAGACACTGAATATAGATAAGTATCTTATCACCTGTCTTACAAAACATGCCTATTAAGAATACAAGATTATAGAAGGAATAAACCATCTATTAAATCAATCAAATTACAATATTTTCAGAAATCACACACACATGCACATACCATTTCTGAAAGTATTTCATGTACACCATATTGTATTTTCTCACAGCCTTCATTAATAAGAGCTTAATTCTATTTTTTTTAATGAAGATGAAATATTCAGGGGCTACTGTTTGTAGAAATTTGTCTTCTTTACTTTTTAAATTTTAAAACATATATCCCAATTATTAATTCATTCAATAATCCATGTCATATAAAGGATCTACAGATGCTGTACAGCATTAAAATGGCAAATACCCCTAGACTAGAACACAGCTAGTTCAGAAGCAGCAAGCAAATTAGTTCTTTCCAAGGTCAAGCAGATTGTTGCCAGAGTAATGGAACAGTAGGAAGTTCATGTGAAGTTAAAATCATGTCTCCCATGTGTATTCCAAACACAATGTCAAAGTTACTACCTACTGGTTCAGCTTCTGCTTTGCTGGTTAATATTCCCTTTTGCTAACTTATTGTCATATATAAATTCTTCAATATTCTTGAATTTATGCTTATAATCAATATTACTTTCTCAGATACTTTCAGTCTATTTCAGTCTTTGCATTTAGCAAATTGTGTTGAATTTGGCTTGAGAATGTTGGAAGCTGCTCTGAACAAATCATTTTGTTATACACACACACACACATGGATACACACGGACACCAGAATACTTTCTAAACTTATATTTGCTGATCATCATATCAAATTGTACAGAATAATACTGTGTCTAAATACAACATAGAAACTATATTCATATAATTTGTGGGGAGGGGATTGGTCACACTGCAATTAAATACATGGGTTGAATTTGTACAACAAGCTAGGCTATAATTTGGTTGACTGGTCAAAGTTCAATTGTCAGAATTATTTTTGGTCATACTATGATCCAGAGTACACAGAAAGTGTCCAGTATGTAGACAGCTTTTAACAGTTCTCTAGTTGTAGATGATAGAGGTAGTCCTCAATTTTCAATAGTTCACTTAGTGACTGTTCAAAGTTACAACAACACTGAAAAAAGTTACTTATGACAATTTTTCACCCCTATGACTGCTGCACCATCCCCATGGTCACATGATTTACATCTGGATGTTCGACAACTGATTCACATTTTCATCTGTTGCAGTGTCCTGAAGTCATGTAATCCCCTTTTGCAAGCATCTGACAAGCAAAGTCAATGGGGAAACCAGACTCACTTAACAAATGTGGCAAGAAAAGTCGTAAAATGGCGCAAGAATCTTACTTAACATAAATTTCAGTTTTACTTGCTTTGTGAGCAGCCCATTTCCATTTCAATTATTTTACTCTCTTGATGATACTGTATACTTCCGTTTGTTCTCTAATCCATCTGCAGGTCTTTCTATCTTGTAATACTGAGCATGTATCTTTCTATGGCTCTTTGGGCCATACGTAGCTTTTGTATTCATTGTGAGGTTAGTGTCCATGTTTCACTGGCATAAGTTAGAGCAGATGAAACAAACTGATCATAGAATGGATCCCATTGGAGGAACAGTGTCCACAAAAGAGACCTAAAACAAGATGGATTGCTGACAACAGCAAGTATTGGGGGCCCAACTGGTAAAAGAAAGCTCAGGACTGTATTGGTTGGAAACATGTGGAAGAGCCTTTCATTCTGCAGGGGATAGATCAATGGCTAAAATGATTATGATGATGACTTGGAATACCAATACTAAAGGAAATTATTTGATTGCCAGATTATTTTTTGACTCGTCCATTATTCAAAGTATAAACCTCTCACTTCCATCAATTACTCAATCACATGGATATATTACAACCTGTATTGATACTATGAAGACGTTTTGTGGGATATCCTCTATTCCCATGTTTGTGCAAATACCCATTATGCCAATCTGTGTGGATGGCCGCAATATTTTCCTTCATTAAAATCTGATATGAATACAGTAGGTTTATAGACCATTGAGAACTGAGGTTACTATGATAGGGGTATGTGAAGGAGATGAACTCTTTCGTTTGATTTTGCTTTGTGCAGCAGAGACACTCTGCCTTATGAAACACTGAGTTGAAACTAATGGTCTTGGCTCAAAAACATTGGTGTCTACTCATGCGTTGCCTATGTGTGAAAAAATCTTTGGTTGGTTGAAGCAAAGTGCCATGGATACATTTGGAGGAGGGCATTTTGCTTCACAATTTTATCATGGTTTATTTCATGTTTTGTCACAATGCCCTTTCAACACTATGCACACAATGAATTGTACAAAGGAAATCCAACAATAGAGGGAAAAAATTATCTATTGTTGGATTTCCTTTGTACAATTAAGGAAGGATAATATGATATGATTAATATTCCCATTGTAATACACAAGCAGAGCCAGCTATGTTTAAAGTTTTGTTTCTTATGGAAGATCTAAGGAACCTCATAATAACTGGTTTGTCAGTGAAAAGGACAACCTGTCACCTTCTTAACATATTACTTATTAACTTCTGATACAGCCAATACTTCTCAAATAAAAGCTTTGGTAAAGTGAGCTGTCTGGCTTTTCTTACTTTCAACAGTATGTAGATCAGCCCAGCAAGAATGAGCTTCCAGAAATATTATTTTCTTCTGAATTTCCTTTTCACCACTTTGAATAAATCAATTATAGATGAAATAATTGACCTCCCTTAATCTTCCAGCTAGGATATTGTGTTCTCAGCTACATTCACTCTGAAAGTTCCAGTATTAACCATGCCCTTTTATAGGTTTTATATCTTCTTTTATTCTGAAGAGAACAGCCTTCATATTTTTCTCAGCAGTTGCCTTGAGAAGACTGTGGTAGAACTTTCTTGGATACCATCCAAGCAGATGACAAATAAGCTATCTTTCCAATAATCAAAACATCATCTATTTCTAGCTTGGTAATGGCAATTAACATAGCAAATAAACAACCATCAGAATATAAATTGTACAGGAAAGTCAGAGACTACAAACAGCTCTCTGACTATGAAACCACCTTGCTGGAATCAAACATGCTGGTGTCTTAAAAAAGAAATTGACTGCTTTGTTCACACTATGTACACTGAGTTCCTTTTTAAAAATATTTATTAATGGGTAATCACATGGGTAATCACATTAGAACTGAAATCAGATACTGTATGCCATTGTGCATTAACAGCTAAAGTTATCCTTGCCAGAAAAACGGAAAAAAGTATACTTATAAATTTTGTCGATTACATTATTGAACCAATCTGAATAAGTGGGATTGTGACTGAATAGCACACTTTTTAAAAGTCTGCATCAATTAATTATTACATTAAAAAATAAAAATAAAATTAAGATTAGCTGATTATTCTAATAATCTATGGAAAATTGTGTTAATTTATATAAATTAAATTGAATGATTAATTGGTCAAAGGAACCCAATTAATCAGCCAAGCATTCTTCAAGCAACTAGAAATAAATAATTTCTGAAATACATAGAATTATGGCATTGGCATAAAGTAACAAAGACATTGTAACAAGTCCGGCAGTGGAACAGATACAAAAACAAAACATACAAGAACGTGATCAGACATGTTAAGCAGGACCCACTTTGTCATCTGAAAGTCAGTTCACTCAGCTTTAGCAACATTCAATTCTCAATAACATTTTGTTCTGGGTCCCTGTCAAGTTATTCTAGGCTGTGAAATTGTCAGGCATGATGGATGACTATCATCCTTCTGCTATCTTTTTGCTTGTTCCTTAGAGATTTACAGCTGCTGTCTGCAAGATTCTTTTCTTTGTTCCTTTTTTGCACAACATGCTGAAATGAACAACAGTAATTATGAGAAAGCCTACACTACAATTATTTTAGTACATAACTTTTGATAGACATCTGTAAAAGGCAGAATATTCAAGTGTGATTAGTAATGATAGCTCTCCCTGCTTTTATACTAATGTTCACAGATATTTATTTGTATGTAATTTTCACATAAACCATTGCCTTTGATTCCTCAGTGTTTTTGTCTTTGCTATTCTATTATGTGTGCATACCGGGTATCTATGTTGGTATTGAAATCCCTCTATCTCTATCTTTTAGCCATCTGCCTGCATTAACCTATATATTAACTGTAACACTGTAACACTGTAGAAGTGGGGAAAAAATATTAGGCCACTCAACTGACAAGAGAAAATTAAGCATATATTTTGTATGCCTAAGCAAACCATAAATACTATTATAACTTAATAACTACATCTTATGGTTAGGATAATTAATTATTACTGCTAGCCCTATAAAGCAGTGGCTCTCAACCTTTGCTTCACCATGGACCCCCTTTAAATACCTTTTGTGGCCATGGACCATGGCCACAGACCCCCAAAATTTAAATAACATTTCTCCAAGCCTTAACTTGGAGAAGTTATCTCCAAGCCTTAACTTGGAGAAGTTATCTCCAAGCCTTAACTTGGAGAAGTTAGATGTGATATTGTGGTCCCCACAGGTCTATGCACCACAAGTTGAGAACCACTCTATAATGTATTATAATGTATGGTTAGGCAGCATAACGTATTCTACATATGTTGGAATATAAAGGTCAAAGCAAACTCCAAATATTGACAGGGTACTGGCTTTCCTACCTTTGTCCAATGCTACCTGATTGAAGGCTAGTGAAAAATGACTGAACTTTAAGAAAAGACTGTCCAAAAGTGATACTTGAGACTTTATACGAAAATAAAGTATCAATAGGTGAACAGATACTTTATGAACTATTTTCATACAGAGAAATAATTTCACCTCAAACAGCGACGTTTTAACAGGACATATCCCCATATATAAAATTGTGAACGATTTTGTGAAGCTATTGCTTAACACATTGTAAGCCGCCCTGAGTCTCCGGAGAAGGGCGGCATATTAATTGAACTAATAAATAAATAAATAAACTAATTACAAAGAGCCAGAGACCAGAATGGACAATATCTAGCACTAGAGGCACAGGAAGACCCATTTCCATATCACTCCAAGATCAAAACACTAAATTTAGTAGAAAACATGTTATTTTTAAAAATATATTCGTTTTTGTCCTCCAAAACAAGTGATAATGATAAGATGACGAGACCTCATGAAAAATCACTTCTGACCCTAACCACCACCACCGCCATTTTGCCATCAAATTTAAGTGGATAAAGTCAGGGTATGGGGAGGGGGAGAAATTAATAGGGGAATTGAAGTGATTTGGCTCCCAAAGACCACTTGCAACCTCATTTACCTTTAAATCCCCCTCAAAATATACCCCCCCTCAAAAGGCTGAAAGATTCTGGGCACAAATCCAGATAATATCACTAGATAGCTTACTGTGGTCCACCAGAAGATCAAAGTAGCCAAGAACAGAAGAGACAGCCAAATCAAGATAGAGGCATATAAATCAATATAAATCTACCACAACAATAATAGAGCAGGAAAAGGTCTTGGGTTAGATTATATTTTTTAGACTTTTAAATATATTTTTGACTTTTTTATTATGTTCTTCCATATTACAAATTGATGTAAATAGAATTGGGATCTCTGCTTTCTTCCATGTAATTTACAAGTCAGTGTTTCTAACACATAAATTTTCTTTAGTTTATTATACCAACTTTCTATTTAAATACCTTCTAATAACTTCCAAAATCTAGAGATAATAGCTGTAGCAGGCGTTAATAAAAGTGCTATTAAATTTGTATGTTTTTATTTGTGTTCAAAAACAGATTCAATAAAGTCAAACGGAGGAAAATTTAAGGATATTAATGTATTTCTATAAATATTTCATACCAAAACAGATAGTATAGAATTTGCTCTACCTCTAACATCCCCATGAAAAAAATCCCACATACCAATAACTTTCATATGTGTTTTATAGTTCTTTTTCCATATCATATTAAGAAAATAAGAAATAGAAAACAGTGAAAATGTAATAACTAGGACTATGCAAATTCTTCAAAAAGATCCTTTAGAACAGGGGTGCCAAATTCTATTTCACTGAGGGCCACATCAGGTTGTGTTTGACCTCAGAGGGCTGGGGAGAGCATGGCCAGAGTGGGCATGGCCAGCTGAACATCATTCATGCCAAGCACTCTGCCACCGAAAATGGGCTTCCAAGTTCCATTTTCAGCTGCAATGGCCTTCTGAAATCCTCTGCCAGTAAAAACAGAACTTGAGAGGGTCTCCCGCAGCCCGCAGTCCTTCACTGTTTCCAGGGCAGTTCCGCAGACCATATATAAACACCCCATGGTCCGAATCCGGGCCCCGGACCAATAGTTTGACATCCCTGCTTTAGAATATACAGGAGTTTGTACAAGAGTTTTATGAAGGGTTTGCCCAAGCCTAGTAATGATTTCATAAAATTTATTGGTTTATTCAAAATGACAAAATAAAAAATATAGATCAAAATGCCAGTGCTTTGGATATTTCTAGAATGTTGTTTTTCTGAGAACACTAACAAGATTGGAACTAGGCATATATCATTCAGTTTCTCCCTGCACAATTTCCAATTATAGTTATAATGCAAAACAGAAATTGAAAAATACTGTACGGAAATGAAATGAAATTTACATATTTTGGGTCCAAATATCAGAACTGTTCAAGGACTCCTTTTCAGTTTACAGGAGGTTTGTAACAACACCACTCTCAATATCCAGAGAAACCTTGTGAATTTTTTCTGGTGCAAAAAAAAATTTCAGCATGCTGAAAGACATGGATGTCCATCCACAAGAGCTCTCTGGATCCTAACCCTTGGGATTACAGTTATCCAATAGGAACCAACTTTAATTCTGGCTCATTTAAAATTCTTGGTATTTGTTAAGCCCCTAGAAGTAAAATATAACCCAAAAGAAAGGCTGATTATGACTCTCATTAATTAGATTTATTGTCACGAAGGAAAGGAGTTAATATGCAGAATCTTGGAAAATGAATAACGCAAAACTCTAGCACTCACTGATTTGTGAATTCATGAAGGACTAATCATCTATTTTCCAGGTTTGACTGTAAAGATTTGTAAAGATTTTACAAAAGGAGCCCTTGAGTTTTCTTACAAATTATGTATATTTTTGAACTGAAAACTACTGAATTTGTTATCATATAAAGATAAGATTTTATGCCATAATATCTAGAGAATAATTTTTTCACTAGAAGAAAAAAAAATTAAAACAACATTTAATCAAATATCCACTTACCATTAATCATTCATAAGTTATATTATCAGTAATTCTGTTTGGGTTTGCATTTAAATACAACTGAGAACATTTCTACTTCATCTTTAATAAAGACTTGTTCTCATTCTCATGATATTATAGTATCACTATGACAACAATGTGCTGTTTTAAAAATGCTTGGAAAGAGAGGATGAAAGTGATCGTACCCATTCAGGTCTGCTTGCAAAAAAATATGGTAAATCAAAGGGAAGCCAGAGAGAGAAAACAATAAACATAGAAAAGCAACATACTTGAAAATTTAAATAATGATCATAATTAAAATTCACATTTCCATTTTAATCATAGTACATTTCTAAGACTTGAAGTTTTATATCCAATAGAATGCTTAGTCAATCTATCTCTAATGAAGTATATATGAGGTCAGACGTTCATAAGTACAATAAATAGCAACATGTTTCCACTTTACTGTAATGTTGTTAATTATATTTTCTACGATACTGCATTTATATTCACATTTTGTTTTAAACTTGAACCTGCAGCAGGGAAAGGAAGAGAGACAATTGTTAAGTTAACTGAAATTAATGGAGTTAATGGTAATTATAAGCATTATAAGGATAGTATCGAACTAATGGTTTACCTTTATAAATCTGCTATTTGCCCTTTTGCTAAAGTTGCTCTTTAGCAGATTTCATTTATTGTTAGCATCCCCTCCCCCAAAAAACCCCTTTGCCATAAAATGTTCTTTATCAGAAATAGCAGAAAGAGGATAATAAAATACAATGAGTTGGATTCACAGAAAAGTGAGCACAGGGTTGCTCATAGTATTGCATGGAGATTTTCCAGCTATCATAGAAGTTTAGGGCAGTCACAGCTTAGATCCACAGGATCAATTGGTGAGAGCCAAGCCAGAGAATGATCTGAAAACTGATCTGAACCCTGCAGCAGCCAGAGCACAGGTCAGTGAGGTGGGCAGCATTTTTTATACTCCCATCTGGCCTTTACAAATTCCGTTCTAAAGAAGGAAAGAAGGGAGGGAGGGAGGGAGGGAGGGAGGGAGGGAAGGAAGGAAGGAAGGAAGGAAGGAAGGAAGGAAGGAAGGAAGGAAGGAAGGAAGGAAGGAAGGAAGGAAGGAACTAAGCCTCAATGTTAGATCTAATTAAGCATAATTCCTCAGAAGACATTAGAGGGAAGCTGCCTCTACCGAATCATTCGTATATCTAGTTCCAATAAATTTAAAGCAAACATCAATGGGGATGCCTTCAGGAGGTTGCAAATGGTGAACACAAAATATCTTTGCTTACAACCCCTGGTGATTCATTCAATGACAGGGACCAGAAGTGCTGAAATTTCCATTGCCACGTGGTGTTCAACTGTCATGCTTTACATCTGGATCACTTAGTGACAGAAATTCCAGTGACAACTGCCAATAATTAACTAGATTGCTTACTCAACATATCTGGGGTACTTTTATAACAACAACTGTTGTTATAGAGGGAAGATACTTCACAGAAGATTAGAAGGTAAGTACAGTGTATGATCCAATGCAAGGTACTCTTATCTACAACAGACATATGCAAGAAGTTATAGAAACCACCCTAACACCAGAACTACAGAGTATGAAGACTCTATTTGCAATTTTGAAGGAGCTGGAGCCACAGTTACAAAGGTTGCCTAATATTTTTCTGTGGTTCATAGTGGAATCTCAGTAGCACACAATACAACCCAATTATAACCCTTCACCTAATCCAATCTCATGACTTGCCGCATTGCATACTGGATCAAGAAGTCTTGTTCACCAGTGAATCACCAGTAAACAGCTTTCATCAATTTCTTGGGAAGATGAAGTTAAGTGGGGAAAGAGTAGATCCAAAGGATGTCCTGGAGTTTTTGTCTCTGCAACAGTAAATGCAAGGCTAGGAAGGCAGTCCACAGTTACACGCAGGATCTAGTAGTGGTTATTTATCAGATCTCTCTACTGCTTTTCCAAAAGTCTTCATAATGGTACACATAGATTTGAATTTTCAGACTTACAGACTTACTCACAGATAATGATTCCGTATTTACTAGAACACTAGGACTGTCCATTGACATTCTTTCTTTGAGCAGACTTTCAAAGGATAAGAAATCAAATTAAGTAACTAAATTTGCTTAATCCGTGTATTTTAAATGATCCCATTGAAATGATAATCCAGTAAAATGCACTTTCTGGGCTGGCCACAAAATGTGCTATTGATTACATTATTGCTCTGGATAGTTTGCCTTCTTTTGTAACTAATCTGGAGGTTACTCTTTAATTTATAAGTGACCCCCCTCCCCCTTTAGTGCTTCTGTGTCATAAATCTTTTACTGAACAGCCACATGTGGAGGATTGGAAGATTACTAAAAGCAATAATTGCATCTCTGTTCTCGTAATTTAAGCAAAGACATTATCACAGATGCTTTATGGTGCTCAATCAGGTCTTTTTTCTGACTGCAAGCCATTATAAAGAGTTTAATCCAAGTTTCTACACTCAGCCCTCTAGGTCCTATTACATGTTACAGATGTTCCCTTGAAAGTTGCTCTGGTAAAAGTAGAGATGAGAATATGGACAAATATACTTAAAGCTATTCTGTTTTCAGCTAAAGTAGCCCCTTTTAACAGGGATGTCTGCAGGTTACAGTCAAAAGAGAAAAGATAATGGTCACAACTGTGTGATCAAAGCTGTACCTGACATACATTAAAATGGGCAGAGCTTTGATGGCACTGTCACGGCTGCCATTTTGATTTTTTTTTAAATAATGCTTTACAAGATACCATGGTCAATAACTTCAAATCTGTATGGAAGAGGCCACTGACAACAAAATTAATGTCCTTATGGCTCTCGCTTTCAATTTAACTTCCTTGGGATACAAAGAAATTATATGGCGTTGGAATAATGAATACTGGATCTGTAGCACAGGCTGATTTGCAAAGGATTCCAGATCTTAATTTATAAAACCTAGTAGCACTGATGGCACATGCCACATGCAATTAGAACTTCCAAAATGCTGTAAGGACTTCACATTAATATACTTTAATGTTTCCTTTCCTCTGCATCCTACTTAACTATGGTACTTTTGGTTTAGTTGGGTAGCAATCAGACATTGAAATCTTGATTCTTGATTCCTGTTCTGAAACATGATTCTTATGAATACACAGCACAACTCTTGTTTCACAATATTGAAAACGATGTTTTTCCTTTCAAATGGTATTGGATAATCAATTACATATTTGCTGAATCATTATTTTTGTTGCCTCTGCATGCTGAAGGGATTAGATTTGCCTTTTGTAGACTGTTATTTAAAACCATATACTATTTTGAACATTACATTTTAGAATTACGTTGAATCAGACATTTATATTTATAATAATGCACTTTTTTTCTAGCGGTATTCTCATTATTTCGATGCCTGGAGCCTGATTTTCCAAAATATTTTTTTATTTGATTAGATCTTATTTTTATCCTTGGATTATGTCATGCACGATAAGCTCCTGTACATTAGTTTCAATCTAGGTTACTTTCAGATGAACATTTGCACTTAACTGACTCACATTTATATGGCATCTAAACATCCTTATTAGCCCACCAACTCAGCATTGCTATTCACCCACCTCTTTGCTCAACCAAAGCCACTGAGCATTGCTCAGAACTGCTGCTGTTTTCCTCTCATTCAAAGGCAAACCGGCATCCAATGTCTGGAAGAAAAAAAAATCTTACGCTCACATTGAGACTGAGTGAGAAGAGGAGGCTGGTTATGAGCCATGGTGCCACAGTGGTTAGAATGCAATATTGCAGGCTAATTCTACTGACTGCCAGCAGTTGGATCTTGACCAGTTCAGGATTGACTCAGCCAATCCTGAGGACCCAGATTGTTGGGGGCAATACACTGACTTTTTAAAACCGCTTACTATGGAGTGGTATATAAATCTACGTGCTATTGCTATTGCTAAGTGCTAACAGGGATACTGTTCTGCTTGGGCTGGAGTAAAAATTGCATTGGCAGTAGTGCAGTAGGCCAGGGTTCTGAAACTGCAAAAATGGATAGCATCATGACATAAAATTAAATACTAATGTTACTGTAACCACTTAAGAAATTAATGCAATTAAAGAACCTCATACACACAGTCTTGAACAAAAACATATGCACGTAGGACTCTGCTGTTTACCAGGATGAGGCTTGGATTCCAAGGCAGAGCACAGTAATTTAGAAAAAAAATCCTGTATTTTATCCAAAGAGGGATGGATTAACGGGTCCTACTGTATATGAACAAAATATGGCTCTAATGCTGACATGTTGCTCCAGAGATCTCATGATGGCAAATTCATAACAATTATGCCTAAAACATGAAAAACTTTCAGCATTTATAACATGGTGATGAATAAAAAGAAAAGGAGAAATGTGTTTATTTATTAACAGGACTATCTTCAAATCAGAGTGAGCCACAATATTTTGGATGAGAAACCAGTTCATAAGGACCAGAGCTTCTGAAACTGCAGTAAGACAAACTTGAATTTAAGATTTAAAATGAGAACTCCTCCAAAAGCAGAATAGATTTTAAAAGTGTATACTTTTACCATTCTGTCAGCATAAGACTACACATACTAGCTAAGCTTGCAAGCCACTTTCTAAAACCTCTCCACCCACTTACATGTTTAAATCTGTGCATGTGACACATCTGTATGTGTACACACCAGAAACTGTACACTAGAAAGAGATCAGACAGAATTAAGGGAGGAAGGACTATAAAATAAAAATGGGGTAGTATATTTATTTACAGTAACTGATTCACTACTTGCCTATAGTTATATTTTATCTTATACATATCTTCTCTCCCTCCTATCAGAAACTACAAAGAAGAAAAGTACAGTGATGGGACAGGAAGAGTGAGAGGGACAGTTATATTAGAAAGAAGTAAAAGAGAAAGGGAATACTAAAAGTAAATGGAGATGAGATGAGGAGATAAAGAAAAAAAGAAAGGCAGGAAGGAAGGAAAGAAGGAACGAAGGAAGGAAGGAGTAGGTAGGTAGGTAGGTAAGTAGTAGGTAGGTAGAGGGAAACCTTGTTTAGGCATTACAAAAAGGGTAATGTTCAACAGAAAAAAAAACCCTCCCAAACAATAGCTAATCTTCAAGGCAGTTTTACTCTACAGTAACAAAGCCTATTGCCCTTTGGATCTTCTATTTCTTTTGTTTGCAACAGCTTTCAACAACAAACTAGCCATTCCAATTCAACTGCAGTATCTTCCTCTTAGGTAAATACAGCCACTACTGAACAGTGTGGAATTGGCAGGTGAAAATTCCTCAAGGGCAGAATAGGGCAAGTTTCCATTAAACTTTGAACACAAATCACTATGGAGGATTTAGGAATTTTAAGGAGAAGATCTCAGTGTGTGATTACTAGCATCTATAAAATGGAAATGAGACAGTATGATATGTCTATAATAACTCATCCTGGAATCCAGCAATATCTGCAATGTGAGGGGGCATCAAAAACTGCAAGATTGTGCATGGAATATCATGATGGGGGCCCACCTCTTTTGTACATGGGTTGATATATAAATTTTGGGTGTATCACAGGGGTGAAATCCAGCAGGTTCTGACAGGTTCTGGAGAATCAGTAGCAGAAATTTTGAGCAGTTCGGCAAACCGGCAGTGGAAATTTTGAATAGTTCGGAGACCCGGCAAATACCACCTCTAGCTGGCTCCAGAGTGGGATGGGAATGGAGATTTTGCAATATCCTTCCCCCAGGAGTGGGGAGGGAATGGGGATTTTGCAGTATCCTTCCCCTGTCACACCCAAGCCATGCCCACCAAACCACACCCATGCCCACCAAGCCACACCCATAGAACCAGTAATAAAAAAAAATTGGATTTCACCACTGGTGTATCTCCTGAAGATCCTCTGCTGAAATCATGCAAAGGGTTGCACTCAGAAAATCTGGAATTAGTATTGCCATAAAAGACAGGCAGCAAGCAATTAAGATGAGGTGATGCAAGGGTGACGCTGAATAAACCTCCAGTCTGCCCCTTCTGAATATGCATGCAGCACTAACACATGTTAGTGGTACATGCACTCTGCTTTTGCCATCTTGCTGGTTCTGTTATTCAAACATGTTGACAAGCAGTAAAATAAAAGGGCAAAGCAACATGCTGGAAACCAGGAGGTGATGGTAATGAGGGGTAAGGAGAAATGACTGGCTTAGCCAGCATATATTCTGTGGCAGTGAGAGACCAAGATATTGCAAAGTAAGTTGTGCGTGTTTTTTCTGAACTTGCATGAGAGAAAGATGAAGGCAAGAAATGAATATCCACCCTGAAATGTCCACTGAAATGAGAGAGAGAAAATTAAAGTTCTCTGAGGTGATAATCGGAAGACTTAAAGCACAACACTTAGTCATTTCCTAAAGTTCTGCCCCCCACCCCACTTATTAAATCAACTTGAGCCACCTTCTGGCAAAAATCATCATGTCTTGCCTGGTGCCTCACACAGGTGCCTGTCAGAATTCATTCCAATGTTTTTACAAAAAAATTGCATTAAAAATTATTAGCAAAATCGCATGAGTAACACAGTTGTTTCTCTGTTGCAAAGACAAAGAAGAGAGTTCTACAAGGACAGTGCATTTTGCAATCTAAATGAACACTTTAATGTGTCAGTGATTAATTGTCTCTTCAAGTCTCTTCCTAGAAATCTTTCTTCAGTTAATTTTTCTCACACGAAGTCACTGGAAGTTGTACAGAGGTGCCAAAATTCCTGACCTTTCTGAATTACTCAAGAATATGAGCAAAGACTCTGGAGGGGGAAAAACAGAACCAGCTACATATTACATATTTAGAGATAACTAAAGAATCCAAATATTATTTTAATATCACATATGCAGGAAACATAAAAAAGGATGATCGAAAATATTTTTAAAGCTACTAATATGAAATGTGTCCCCCACTTCACGTCTGCTAATGTAGGGAGTTGGGAATTGGAGTTGGGCAGCCAATAAATGTAAATAAATAATTTAAAAATGAAACAAAGCAGAATATTTACATTAAGAAACACTTTTTCTACAAAGGTTTGGAAATCACCAGGAATTCTATTTGTGTCTTATAGTGTAGGAATAATGTCAATTTCTGGAAAAACCTGTGATATTCAATTTGAAAATGTTAAAATTGGGAATAGGTGTTTGCACAAATGTGGTTTAGTTCTTGATAGCTAACTAACAAAAATATTTTACATATGAAAATGAAAATATGTGATCAGACACAATGTCAAAGCTTCTGCACATGCGCAGATTGTCAATTATGACATCCGAGCAGGTGGGCGGAGCCTCCCAACACTTTTACTACTGGTTCTAAAGAACTGGACAGAACCCACCATTGTATGGAAGTAAAATCTCTTAGTTAAAGGCAATTTTAAAACTGAACCTCCTGGAACAAATAAAGGTCGTCCTCACTTACCAATCATTTATTCCAAGACCATTTGAATTTATAATAGCAATTTTATTAAGGATTATAATTCTAACAGTGATAACAAATACAAATGGAAAAAAAGATTTTTAAAAAATAAAAAAGGTGCAGAAAAGAAAGAAAAAAGAGGAAAAGTTAAGCATATAGTAAAGAAAAAAGTAATATATAAAGCAGCAACTTCCACTTTCAACACAAGTATAAATAATTTAGTGATTATGACCTCCTCCTACAATACAACAAATAATCTTTTCTGTCCATATCCAATCTCCAGTTATCCAAAATAACTATTTTAATCTTGATCAAGATTTATCTGTTTCTTTTTACAACAGTCTTTAGTCCATTTAAATAATGTTGCAGAACTTATTTTTTAAAAAAAAATCTTGTTTCTTCTCATGAGATTCCTCAAAATTTTAATAAACTTCTTTTGTAAACCTAATATAATAAAATTATCTAGATCAGCCTCTTGGCTTGGTTCGTTTATTCCTTTTAATTATTAAAACATCAGCCAGTTTATTTTGTATGTTCAGTGTAAAATATTTTCCTTTATCATTCTTGTAGCCCATCATTTATAAATGCACTTTCAGCTCAGTCTCGACCTTGTCAGGTAAAAGTTGTTCCTCTTTCATAACATCTTTTAGATTTATACAGGCAGATGTCTTCTGCGGATGTCTTCACAGAGGCATATATCTGTTGACACTATTAATATTAATTTCTGAGTCCATCTGTCAAAATATATTTCAATATTTCAGTGCTAGAATATCTTGCTTCACTCTGTAATTGCAAGTCAAGTTTACTGACAATGTAGACTTGCAACTGGTCCTCAAAGTTGCAGTCATCAGATCATCCTATAGTCACGTGATCACAATTTCGGAATTGGACAATTAGGACACATTTACTCAGGCCACCACGCCCCATGGTCACATGATCACAACTAGATCAATGAGAAAAGGCTATGAAGGAGGAATAATTTCAGAAACAGCATTCAATAGAGAAGACACATTTAAACAATAGTAAGGGATTCACAGTGAACAATTCCTGGGAGCTATGAACAGAAGATCATGCCCAGTGCAGTTTTTAGGGGACACAGCAGGCCACAACATGCTCTGTATGAACTATTTTGCCAGAGAGAGCAAAGAAAATTTTGGAGAGATTCAGGCAATCAGAAATGCCTATGCCTTAATTTAGCTGCAGGGTCAGGAATTCTGAAAGGGAAAAACATGAAATGAGAAGTCAGTCTACATGTAGAAATTTTAAAAAATGAGAGAGGGAGGGGGGAGAAAGGGAAGAGAAAAAAGGAAAAGGAAAACTGAGAATGCAGTCTCTATAAATAAAAAATATCACAACAGGTGAGAGACAATGTAGGAAGGACTTCCATTCCTTTCCACTATGGGGTCCTAGTTTCTAAGGGCAGATATTCAATGGGTTTCCAGATGTTTGCAGAAACAAAGAGAGAAAGCAATGAGTTTTTATCAATAGCTACCTGCCAGTTCTGTTTGGCTGGGTCTAGCACATATACTCCTTTTCCTCCAATAATTTTATTAAGAATTATATTAAACAGGTAAGATTAACAGAGAAACCTAACACAAGAATGTATATTAAAAGAGACAAAATGTGAGAGGAGAAAGTAAAGAAATTGAGTAAAAGAAGAAACTTCCCCTTTTATCCCCAGTAAGCGTTTGCAATATTAATTTATTGTTTTCTTAAATTATGAAAAGCTACAGCTTCATTCCATACCTAACCCCATTTTTTTTATAAACTCATCTCTAAATCTCCAGGTTCCTTACTGATCAAGAAAGCTCCAGTAAAAATTAACAACAATACCTAAGTATTTTTAGGTATCTCTTTACAACTAAAAAAAAATACTAGTAGTAGTAACAAAATTGAAAGTTATTGAACATTATCAAAAATAATAACCCCTTCTTTAGCTGTAGAACAATGGTAATGTAGATATTGCTAACTAATCCGTTACATCACTGAACATATCCGAAAGAGAAACTAGCAGTAAGTAGCTGTAAAAACAATGGTTTCCATTGCCTGCTCACAAAAATCATCTGTCAAAAGAACATGTAGGCAATCTCTAGATCTCTCTTTTCTTCCAGAAAGCATTGCAGCAGTTTGGAACTCCCTTCCAGCTGCCTATTCAACTGAAATGCAATCAGCATGGAGAATATGGCGCATTAGCTTGTCTGATCCCACTGGAAGCCCCAATATGCTCCTTAACCAGGCCCTGCAAGGAAATTTATTCAAATTTATTCAAATTTCATGGATCCTCAAGACAGCATAGAATTTAAAATGGGTATACTCTACAATGATGGCATTCACTGTGACATTGTTGAATTTTTGGAAGGAACTGGGAGGAAAAGGAAAGAAGGAAGGACGATTTCCAATGCTCTCTGCCAGTATCCCACAAGGAAACTGAATAAGGAAGCCAGCAAGAAGTCAGAAGTCGCTCCCGTTCCCACCGTATTTTTGTTCACCTGTGGTTATTCAGTTTCTGTTTAGGGAAGAAATTGTCTCTGAAACGATGATCCAATGGGGCTCAGGTTGTCTATTAGTTTCAGAGTAGAAAGATACTTATATCAAACTTAAATATGTTTTAATGTGTTACCAATAGCTATACTAGAAGGGAAATAAAAGGCATTCCACATAAAGATTGGCAGTGTCTTTGTTAAATGAGTCTTACCAAAATTGCAGCCCATTTCTTTTATATTGTATTTGCTGTAAAATCACCCTTAGTAGTTACATAACTCTATTAATATTTAATTTTAGGGTGCTCAGATATGTCCAAATGTAAGATCAGTCACTTAATCTAATTGTTTCTAAATCTTGTTACATTCTCATAGAATTTGCACAGAATTGACTACTTAATACTAAAGTTTTATTTTATTGGCACAGTTGTAGTACTTTTAATTATGCTCTGTACATTTATACACATTTGATCTTTAACCATAACAAAGTATTAAACTTTAAACTTATTCAGTATGTGGACCTTGGCATAATGCTCCCTTAATCTGGACCCAGCTAATTGTAAGAAGCCAACTAATTCTTCCAGGTCATTATACTTAGCAGGGATTACTCCAAAAATTTGGGAAGGCTTTTGACTAATGCTGCCAATACTGCATACTTGTTATTAAAGTTCTAATAATATTCTGAATTGAAGTCCACAGAAAATGTAAAGTAGTGATCCTCTTGGACTTAATAAAAAATGGGTAATGGAAATGGATCAGCCATGTATTGAGAATTCCTGATTACCAACATTGGTTTTCACCAGCTTTAATAAACCCAGATGGAAATACTTCTATGGTGGTGCTCATGTTACAATGAAAAGATTCATTCAAAATGAAGCAGAAGACACTTACTGAAGTCCCTAAACTTTGGCAGGAAAAAGTATAACAGAAACTGACAAACACACAGAAATAAAAGTGCATGCAGTGTAAACAGATAATAAAATAAATCACACTTTCCACCCCAATGAAGAGCCCACACCGAATAACCATGTGTATTGACAATAAATAGTATATTCTCCCAAAATATTAGAAACCTGATAATCAGTATGTTCTGTGGTTTACAATCCCTGAAGTAAATGTGTAGGTCACAATTTTATAAAATAGCATAATTTTGCAGGACCTAGTTTAAAGTCATGGATATTGAAATACAAAGAAAAAAAAGCAAAATATGGGGTGGAAGGAAAAAATGGCATTTCAGCTAGTCTTTGGAACTGAAAAGTAATACTACAAAATTGCAATACATAGAATAAATAAAAATATATTTAAAACTATGAAATTATATGCTTCATAAATAAGTGATTTTTTTAAAATAGAAAAGCAACAGAAGAACTGAGATTGAATAGAACTTTGATTAAGATAGATGCTGGGAAAATCTGTTATTGTCTCTTATAAGTATAGATTTGATAAGAAGCCTCTCTTCAGTAGTACCTGAATAATATAAAGAGGTTGTATACAAAAGCAAGGATAGAGAGACAAACTAAGACAGTTTATACATACCCCATTTACTTTCCAGTCACTTATTAACAAGAAAAGATGCATTGAATTCACTGGGCTGTGATCTTTCCATCCGATCATTTACCATTTTTTAACATGGATATAATTTTGTACTTATTTATTTTGATACTTTTATAATTGGTGATATGCACTAAATATGAGAAACATTTATATCTCACATAAGTGAGTGGGGTTAATATGTGAGTTATTAACTGGGAAAGGAATGAGGAAAGCAAAAAGAGATTATTATTACTAAAAAGCTACATAGAAAAAGAGTTTAAAATGACTCCCAGATTAATTTAATGTACATTAATGATGCATTCTATAACATCAGCAGGATGTCAAATTTTATTTCAGTAAAGCAGCTCATACTACAGTGAACTTTCATGAATAAAATGGAGACAAAAAAATTCATTTGAAGAATAATAATTACCCCACTTCACTGACATAGATCCTGCTTCCCACCTAAGGATAGCTGAAAAGATTTTCCAAACTGGTAGAGCCATTTTGTGAAAGTTGCTTAATTCTCTCTCTGGAAATCAGTCTCAACACATACAAAGAAATAAATATACATACTTGTAATTGTGGTACTTTACACTTGCTAGGAGCTTCTACAGTACGTACAAGTGCAATGATAACAATTATGTTCTTTTTTGCAATTTTCCTTTCACATAAGGAAATAGACTAGTATATGCTTCAACAACTTTAGGAACTCCATCAATTAGTCAATAGTAATGAGAAGTTGTTTACAGTAACTGAAAAAAATATTTGAGAGGATGGAACTCAAACACATATGAAAATTCAATAAGCATTTCCTCCATTTTTCCCCCAGTTGGGCATAAAAAAGTAGAAGTGTAATAGATGAACATTTTAAATTGTAGCACCACAATAAACATCTGCAGTTCATTAAGGAATCATTGCTCAGCATTTTTAGTACTATTTCTAGTCATACTATCTTAGCCCACTTAATAAGCTTGCTAATTAAGTTGTCACTGTATACTTTGTCAAGTATTTTTCGAGAAAAAGGTATACTATGCCTATAGTTTTCCTAATCCTCTAAAATTATCCTATTGAAAATTAGACTGGCAGGATTACAATTGAGACAAAATAATACTTAATAAATTATAATCATATGTTATATGTATATAATATATAGAAGTTAATATGTTACATGTCATATGTGATGGGCTTTTAAAAAATATATCCCTTAAAATAACTTGTGGTATATTTTCCAGAAAAAAAGTAAAACAAAGATTTCTTGTTCTGTTTTCAAAAAGTTTCTGTCCTAAAAACCAAAAGACTGTGACAAAAATATATTAAAAATGAATGGCTATTTAGGCTATGACAATATTAAGGTTACAATTTTTTTTTAAAAAAAATTAAAACTATTTTATTAGACATGCCCCATTGAAGGTTTGCAGCAGCTATAAAGAGATATTGACTCCTCAAATCTCTTTATGGTTGTCACCTAAAGAAGCCTTACATAATCTATTGATTTATTGATTTTTTTCAAAGGAGAACCTAAATTAAAAAGAAGAGAAGAATTGGAAATAGATCATAGTTGTCAATGACTTATTTATATTCAGTTGACAGAAATACTTTAATTCATGAAGAATTCTGGTTTTATAAATGAGAAAACTGAGTTGGATTTATGTACTAACGATGAGCATGAAATAGCTAAGATCTATAAATTTTTACTGAATATGAATACAGAATATGAAATGAATTTGTCAAAGACTGTATGAGTAAATGGGCAAAAATTGGATATAATGTTGATCGATGGGAGAATATATGGAGTAAAGGGCTGAAATTTACATTAAATTAAATAGAAAATGTAACCAATACAAGAGAACCATGTAACCCAGAGGTCTTCAAACTTGGCATAGCATAGCTAGCTGGAGAATTCTGGGAGTTGAAGTCCACAAGTCTTAAAGCTGCCAAGTTTGAAGATCTCTGATGTAACCAATGCTATCTTTTACTGAAACTTAATTTAAAAAATGCATGGATTCTTCTTTCTCTTAGATATTTATAGAGATAAATATTTGACTCATGGTGGCTTGCTCTTCTTATCTCACGGCCTGGAGTCCTGTTAGATGGTTTTCTAGGACCCAAAGCTGAGCCATCGCATGTTTTTTAAAACTAGATACTACAGGTGTCGTTGAAACCTGGTTCCTGCAAAGGGGGGTAAGGAAATAAATGAAAGCCATGATCATATGGCATTCCCTTCAGTTTATAAACAGTAATATATGAAATCACATATGGCAGGTACATTTTTTCCTCTATTTTGAAAGATTCTATTTTGGTTTTAACACTAGAACAGTGAAATCTAATCTGCACAATCAATAAGAGAGACATTCTTTACTGCCACTTGTTATCTTAATAATCACATTATAAAGTCAAGTGGTTACCAGAGTAGAACTCCTTTGCTAACTCTAAGGTATTTTCAATGCACTTTTTTCCCAGGAAATCTTGGTACATTAAAATGTTATATTAAATAAATTATAAGGAACAGTGCTCTTTGCAGAATTAAAAAAATACAACTTTATTATTCCTTTGGGAATGTTTCTAATTAATATCTATTAGTGGTATTTTATACATAGAGAGACTATAGATGGAAAGCATTCTTATACACTGGCAAATTTGTTTCTATATCATTTCAGATTTTGACAGTTTTCCATTAAAGTACAAATTTCTTTGGTTGCATGGCCAGAATGTTAATCTTTTGGAAAAAAAAAAAGAAAAAGAAAAAGATTGGAATCAGAGAATATGTTGTTTTACACAAATGCTTTACCAAGGTATATTCTTAAGGCAAAGACCCTCTCTGAGGGAGATGGGCAGTTTAGAAATATGATACTTTTATGATAAATATATATATATTTATGATAAATAAATAAAATAAAAAATGAGTACCTGTAGGAGTAGTGGGGGAGAGTTTGGGCAACACAAAACTTTCCCAGAGGCAGTCCCAGATTAAGAGACTGTGCAATGCTAAACTGTAGGGGGGAGGGGGAGAGAGCTTTAGGATAACCACAGCCTAGAATCTCTTACGTTAGAAAGTTATAACTTTTGTTTGGCAAGATTCTGTCCATCACACATAACAAATGCATTAAGAAATCCAATAGGACCATAAAAGGACAATGCCTCATCTAAGTCAAGAAAAAAAGTCAGCACATAAATTGACAACAACTAAATATCATTTTCATTCCATATGTAAAAAAAGGAATTTGAAATTTGAGTGAAAATATCCTTAAGAAGGATGCATACTATAGCTTCCTTCAGAGCTATAGCAAGTACCTCCTCCCACAATTAGCACCTCTCAGTCCATCACATTGCTGCTTGAACACGCAAAGGAGCTAAGTGGGACATGGATCAGATCAAATAGGGCAGAGGAGGTACTAGAGATCTCTCTACTTCAGTAGAAGCCATAAGCCAGGAAGAATCCCTTTCTGTTTCATAAAAGCCCTTAATTTTTGCCTCTTTCTAGAATGTTAGCAGCTTTAATTCTCTCATAGTTTCAGCTTCCAAGACCCAAAGGAAATCCAACAGTAACCATACTGTAGAAATATAGAATACGAGCCAATTCTCATTATAACAACAAGAAGGTAAATACTGGTTAAAGAACAAATGTTCACACAATCCTCCTTCCTTAGCAGCAACTCTGATTTTCTTGCCTGGGTATTTGGCTGCCACTTTAAACTTAATATGATCTTTTATCCAAGTCTGCTTTCTTTAATACTTCCTTTATCTTTTGACATTTTAACCATCCATCCTGTCACTCTAAATAACAGGGTTTGTAAATGCTGCTGTAGATGGGTGGATAGATATGGACAGGTTTATTTTATTAATAAAATGTCTGCCTTGTTTTTTATCAGGTACCTTTAGAAATCTTCCCATTATCAAGCATAATACATAAAAATAATCATAAGCACAATTTTATTTTTGTACTTTTGGAAGCCATTTCCTTCAAAGAGAATATAAGTCTCTTTGGAGACAGTAAAATAATGACTGAACTGCACATAATTATTTATTTTATTTGCAAAAATTTATATGCCACCCTTCTCCCAAAGGACTCAGGGCGGTGAACACAATTTAAAAACATCCAATCATAAAAATAATTAAAATTCAATTAAAAACCAATTAAAACAGGACAAATAAATAATAAAAAGAATCAGACTCAGCCCATTTGTTGAAACAGCCAAGTCTTTAGGCCTCGATGGAAGGAGAGTAGATCAGGGGCCATCCGGAGTGCGGTGGGTAACTCATTCCAGAGGGCAGGAGCACCCACAGAGAACGCTCTACCCCGGACGTCGCCAGCCAACATTGTCTGGTTGATGGTACCCTGAGGAGGGCAGCCCTGTGTGAGCGGACAGGACGGTGGGAGGCAGGTAGGAGATGGTTCTGCAAATACCCTGGACCTAAGCCATATAGGGCTTTAAAGGTAAGTACCAGTATCCTGAAGCGGATCTGGAGGACCACTGGTAATCAGTGCAGCTCGTGTAGGAGAGGTATTACGCAGGAGTAACGGGGAGCTCCCGCGCAGCCGCATTCAGGACCAGCTGGAGCCTCTGGATGCACTTCAAGGGCAGCCCCATGTAGAGGGAGTTGCAGTAATCCAAGTGAGAGCAATAATTATGCACTATATGTAAGACAATATATCAGGTCCCAAATAAAAATAAAAAGAAAGAAACACAGCCAAACACAAACCTGGTTTGTTGCTGCCTGCTTTACTTCTTTTTTTGGCACTCACTGACAATCGCAAAAGGAACTTCTTGTCTGTAACCACCTGTGCTCCCCACCATCTTTTAAATTATAAGAACCACCCTCCCACATGACCCTGAAATGAGCAGGGGATAATACATGTGAAGCAGTGGTGAAATATAAAATTTGTTACTACTGGTTCTGTGGGTGTGGCTTGGTTGGGGGGGTAATGTGACTGGGTAGGTGTGGCCAACTTTTTTATTATTATTATTTTTAAAAGCATTTTTTCTACTACCTCTTCGGCCAAAGAGGTTTTAGAAAAAATGCTTTTGAAAGCCTCTGACGATCCCAGCTGAGCCACGCGATCATCAGAGGCTTTTTTTTTTAACTTTTAAAAGCATTTCTTTGGCCAAAGAGGTTATAGAAAAAATGCTTTTAAAAGTAAAAAAAGAAAGCCTCTGATGATCATGTGGCTCAGCTAGGCATGGGGGAGAGGGCACAGGGATTTTTGCTACCAGTTCTCCGAACCACCTGCCGCCATTGCTACTGAATCAGGCGATCTGGTCCAAACTGGGAGCATTTCACCCCTGATGTGAAGAAGCCAGCATCCGCCTTAAGTCCAGCCTTCCTTTTCCTCCTCCTCTGCTATCAGTACGTTTTTAAGGAGGACTGGTCCTCCTCTTCCTTCTCTGCCAGTCAGCTTTTACTGCCAGTCAGCCTTTACAGGAGGACCCTTCCTGGCCAGTGATCCAGGACATTCCAGGATGACCAGGGAGAGAGGTGGCTGCCTCCCCTCCGAATGGCAGTTCCAGACACGGCTGGCACGCTGGAGCTGACAAATATTTGATTTTGGTTTTATATGTTGTGTGATGACTCAGTGGTTAAAAATGCTGAGCTTGTCCGCTGGAAAGCTGAGAGTCCAGGTTCAAGACCCAAATACCACACAATGGGGTGAGCTCTCAGTACTCACCCCAGTTCCTGCCCACCTAGCAGTTCAAGAGCATGCAAATGAAAGTAAACAAGCATACCATTTCAGTGGGAGGGTAACATTCCATGCACTCGATGGACAGTCATTTCATGGTATTTCACAAAATATAATATTAAAAGGTAAAGCAGTGATGTTTTGAAGTACACATTATGTGTTTAACCTATATTTTAGATATTTTGTGTGTAATTTCTTATAATTTGTTAGGATTTGTATTATAAGGGTTTTTTTCTGTTATTTTTTTCTTTTATTTCTTGGTTTGATTAAAATTTTATTTTGTTGTTTATTTATTGTTTTTAGTTTTATATTGGTTATCATTTTATTCTGATACACTTGCTTGGTTTTTTGCTTTTTGCTTTTGTAATTTTATACTAAAATTTTAAAAAACTCTTTCCAAAAACTAGGGTCTGACTATGATAATTAGGGATCTTCAAATCACTAAATCTTACTGATTTAGATTAGTTATACCAATTAACCTGTGTAATTTTTAAGATGTAACTTTCTTCAGAGCAAAAATAATTAGTTAAACATGCTATATAGCTATAGCTGAAAGGAGATTTTTTTTAAAAAAAACAGGAAATTCATTATATGGATAGGCAAAGTCTAGCGCCTAGCTAAGTATAAACTATTGAAACAGAATCAAAGCAGCATATACTCTACTTGTGCATATACCTGGAAAGAAAGATGAAAGGAAGTGACCTTAAATAAAAAGTAGGTAGAAAATTTATATTTATAAACATACATCATGCTAATCCATGGGTTTGACATGTATTTCAAGCCATGCATGGCTGGCAAACTCAGGAAGCAAAAACATTTTAGATTTCTGTATTTATTGGTATCAGGGTAATCTTGAAAGCACATCAAAACAATCCTCCTGCTCAACTTTTACACAACATAATTAAAGCATGGTTTTTCTGTGTTCTTTCTTATGATTCTCCTAATTCTCCTTTGCATATCACTTTTACAATGATTCTCTTTCCTTATCACAATGTGTGAGCCCATTATGTAATAAACTATGATTCATCATCTGTATTTGTATGCTTGCATTTATTTAGAAGCTACCAAACTTTCAAATGATTCTAGGCACATTTTTGCACTCTGTTGCATTACAACAGTCATGCTTCCTCCAGTAGATAAGATAGTACTGCTAAGTAATTTTTATTAAGACTATGTTTCCATCACTAATTTTTTGAACTTAACTGATTTAATTGGCAAATATTACTATAGAATGTCTTGTGTGAGTTAAATAGCCATTCTAACTTTTACAAAATAAAAATATTTCAGAAAGTTGATATTATATCAGCTCTAAAATCTTTGAAGGAAAACTTTGCTTCAGAGTAGGCTCAAAGGAAGCACCCCTCAAATTTGTTTTATTAAAAAATGCAGGCCTCTAACTTCTAAAAACAAAATAAAACAACTTCGTTGTTTCTACTCTTCTTTTAACCAGTTATTAAGGGAGGTATGAGAATGTGGAAATTATCAGAGCATTGAACTAATTTGTCATGCAAGCAAAATTGTGGTTAAGATTTTTTAATGGAGAGAGGAACGCCAAATGAATAGACAGGTTTCAGAAAAGGCAAAGGGACAATAAGATCAGACAGTTAAGTAAAGATAGATAATGCATTGAGTGAGCAAATTGGAGCATATTATCTTTATTATATTGACTACAACATATTTTGGTTGTATCAATTATGTCCAAATATGAATATTATAATGCTAATAAATGTCCCAGAACACTTGATTATTCTTCTGATGAATTTTGTCACTGAAAGAACTAAATATAGAGAAATAACATAGCTCAAAATAAGAAAGAATAAAAGGATGCATATTATCCTCATATTACTGAACAGAGTAAATACAAGAATAGCAGAACTGCAAAAGCTAACATCTGGAAACAGAATTGGAGTTATTATTAATATGTCAGAACAAATTCTAAAAGTCATGTTCTGTATACATTTGCTACTTTGGTTTATGTTATTATGATTCAAGTTTTAGTTAGTTTTGTTTCATATGGCTTTTATTTTATTACTTGAAATTTTTTAAATTGAATTGACTAGTGGGGGGGGAGAGAGAGAAAGGGAGGGAGGGAGGGAGTGGGGCAGAATGCATATTTGTATATCACTAATTTAGAAAGACTATAGTCCTGAAAGGCATTTTTAAAACACTCTTTAAAAAATTCCTCTTTCTCTCTCTCTCCCTTTCCCACATACACACACACACACTTGCAAGAGGCAGTGATACAAGTGATACCACTCCTTCCCAAACCTTCAATTACATCTATTTTAAATGTAAGGTGTAAAAATATATCATTTTATCCAAGAATTTACCTTATTGAGAAAAAAATGCTATTATATGATTTGTGCAGCATTGTCAGTTTGTGCCAAAGGGAAAACATGGCAAGATTAAACTACAGTGGTACCTTGATACTCAACTGCTTTGAAACTCATAGAATTTGGTACTCAATGCATTTTGTTATGAAAATTTTGTCCCACAACTCATAGGAAAAAAATGTTTGGTATTCATCGTTTTTGGTATTCAAAAGCTAATTGCTTTTGGTATCCCAAAAGCAATTAGCAATGAGTACAGAAGTACTACTATGTTTGAGTATTGTCCTATCAAAACACTTTTCCATACTTATTCATACATTCATCATCATATTGTATGGCTTTTCTAGTTGTGTGTCTTCTTACTGCTTTTATTATAAAGGTCAACATGATCATAAACATCTTATTCAAATTCCTTACCCAAAATAAAAGGAAAGAGTCCTCTGTAACTCTAGAAAAAAAGTTGGACATATTACTGTATGTCATGCCGAAGCTGGTAAAGCAGGGGTCCCCAACCTCCAGGCCATGGCCTGTTTGGAACAGGGCCACATGAGCAGTGGTTGAGCATGTGTGCGCAGCACCCCTCATGCGAGTGGTGGCAGTTTGTGCTTGCATGCACAGATGCCTTCATTCGAGTGGAGGACACGTGCACCCCGTCACACACAAATGGAGCTGTGTGCGGCAAACCTGCCATTCACTATCCCCTTTCCAAGCTGCTGGGCCACCAAGCCAGAATGTTTGGGGACCACTGTGGTAAAGGATTTTCAGGCTTAAGATGAGCTTTTAACCTGAGCAAATCTACAGTGTGGAACATAATGAAGAACGCTTAAAAAATGTGTAGTGCTATAATTAACTCTACTTCTTTTTCTGCCATGATGACTATGCACTTTAAGAATCAAGCTGTACAAAATATGGAGAAAATGCTTTCCCTCTAGATAAAATAATAGGTAAAAAAGAAAACATATTTGAGTAATTTAGTGGTAAGAAGAAGGCTCTGAAATTTTAAAGCACATTTGTCAGTGCATCTGAATTACAAAATTTGATACTACAGCCCACAGTCTAGTTTTTTCTGCTGGTTCTGTGTCTCATTTTATGTGGATTTATTTTATTTGAGATCTGGGGAGGAAATTTAACCTAGCATAAAGTAAGGGCAATGCTGTATCTTTACACCACCAGACTGTTTTGTTAAACAGACCATCCAGCTTCCCATAACTCTTCTTAGGAAAAAAGAATATGTGGTTTGATCCTCTGGTCAGGATTAATGGAACAGTATTTATTACAGTGTGGAGACAGTGATGCTTAACACAAGGAACATATGAAGGAGATTACAGTGACAATAAATAACAGGGCCAAGGAAACATTTTTAGGGTGATAAAGAAGCAAGTCCTTAAATGTTTTATTCAACTAGGGTTTAAAGCATTCTATAGCAAATTCTAAGCCTTGAATCAATGCAATTGTAGCAAACGTGCTATTTATAAAGCCTTGTGAAGAAATCATAATGTAATGAATTTTCCCTTACAAGATTAGATGTTTTGCAGTCATGACTACCTTTATGATGAGTCTCTGCCAGCAATCTTATCTTCAAGTGACAAGAATACCTTCCGCTGCCCCATAGCATATGCTAAAGCCAGATCACAATAATTTTTAACTACATAGTAACTGTGATGTTTAATAAATACATTAGTGACATTATTAAACTGTTCATTTCCG
This sequence comes from Masticophis lateralis, assembly GCA_030761175.1. Classification (NCBI taxonomy): domain Eukaryota; kingdom Metazoa; phylum Chordata; class Lepidosauria; order Squamata; family Colubridae; genus Masticophis; species Masticophis lateralis. Next base: position 153,078,265 of record JAUDYJ010000003.1, on the reverse strand, counting down.
AAGAAGCATCTATTATAAAAATAAATCTATAGCATTCTGATGCTTTAACTCTTACACATCCCATTTTTAACAGTTTAATTTTCACATCATTTTGTGTTGTAAAAAACCAGCCAATGTTTCCAGTTCAGCTCTACTAAAGCAAAACCCTTTGCTTTAGTCGAGCTGCATGGGCAAGTCCCTCCAGCGCAGCAGGCAATGGGATGTGCAACTGGCGAAGGGAGAGCGGGTGGCATGCAAGAGGAGGCCTTTGACAGATTAGGCCAGGCCTGGGCAGAAAATAGGTAGAAAGGCTGCAATAGCTGTAAGTTCAAATTTTTTTCCTACCGGAAAAAATGGTCGTGACTTAGTGGAGGAGGTCATGTGACTGAGTGGACATGACATGAGTGACGTCAAGCTGGTCATGCCCACTCAGTCACATGACCCACCACCACCAAGCCACGACCACAGAACCGGTAGGAAAAAAATTTGAATATCACAGCTGCCTGCAATGCAACACCCATGTGTTAATGGAGTTACTATATTTATGTGGGAAAGAGCTAAAGTGGTAAGAGAAGTACTACTGGTAGGAAGAATCCCAAACTAGCTATCGAAATAAAATGTGTGAAATAAAATCAAAGAAGGAACAGAATTGAATTTTTGAAATAAACGGTTTCTTGGAGCATGGGTTGCCTTTTC